>JACEVL010000151.1:0-292500 GCA_020284085.1 Aporrectodea caliginosa | reverse complement strand
AGGCTGAAATCTGGGTGATGGTGTTGTGTAAGTGATATAACGCATCTGGAAGGGAGTGAGAGGAGAAAGAAATGAAGAGTTGTGTGTCGTAGGCATAGAGGTGATGATCAGTAGAGGATGAGGAAATGAGTTTGCTGAGTGGGGAGGTGTAAAGAATGAACAGCAGAGGACAAAGAATAGAACATTCAGGCAAACCGCAGGTGAGGGTGTGCGGATTAAATGAGAGACCAGCGGTATTGACACTGAAAGAGCGTGAGGAAATTAAGTATTAGATATAAACCAATGGATGGTGCTAGACTGTTAGTTTACCTAATATTAAAACTAGCACCTAAGTTATTATAATTTTGTAACTTAATAATATTATTATTATTTCACTTTTTTTCATATGCAATTTTTCATTTCAAAGCCTGTCAGTGCTGTACGCACTTGCGTAAGTGCGTAACGCTAGCGGCGCCCCTGGTCATTGATATACAAAACAGGAAGATAAATAAAGGAAGCCTGGGGGAATAATGTCCGGGGGGATAATGTCCGGGGACTGAATAATGTCCGGGGGGGATAATGTCAGGGGGGGATAATGTCCTACACTCTGAACTAGGTTATAAAATACACGAATCGGGGTGAACCCCAGACTGTCTATGAGGGGAAAATTGGTAGAAGGGGTAGTAAAAGATTCTAAGCTGACTGTCGTGTGAGGAGGGTAATCCTACCCTCTCCCCGTCGTTTAGCTTCTGCCCCGCAATACGACGAAACGCATCGATGAGCCATTGGGGTTCTACCCTCGATGAGGCCTGACCACGGAGTACTAAATACTATTATTTTCGTTATCCACCGTCTGAACTTTGATAACGAAGCAGGTTGTAAACTATTCCGGTTTCAACGCCTTTGAACTGATAATTAGTTATTCCTGGATTGACCATTCATTGTTCTTGTCTGTAGGGAGTGTTTTACGACATCTCACGACTGCAATGACATCGGCCCACCTCAGAAATGTCTCTCTGCCTGTCTCTCTGTGTATCCTTCTGTCTCTGTCTCTCTCTCTCTCCGCCTCTCTCTCTGTCTCTCTCTGTCTCTGTCTGTCTCTGTCTCTCTCTTTCTGTCTGTCTGTCTGTCTTTCTCTCTCTCTCTCTCTCTTTCTGTCTCTCTCTCTGTCTGTCTGTTGTCTGTCTGTCTGTCTGTCTGTCTGTCTGTCTGTCTGTCTGTCTGTCTGTCTGTCTGTCTGTCTGTCTGTCTGTCTGTCTGTCTGTCTGTCTGTCTGTCTGTCTGTCTGTCTGTCTGTCTGTCTGTTTCCTTCCACATTTCTGGCAGTATCTTACGATTGTGTTTGAATTTGAATTCACTTGATAAAACTTTCTTCATCGACTTTCCTTTGGTTCCTGAGGTTCAAGCCATACCTGCTGCAGTGGTGGTTTTTCTGTTTAACGACTAGCTGTGTGGTAACAAAGACCATTAGCGTCGCCCTCCTCCTTTCTCCAGGCTTGGGACTGGCACTACCACAAAGCGGGTAGTGGCGGAGTTATACCTGATGCGATTACAGAAAATCCAATTTATATGTAGCCAATTAATAGCGATTTAAAGGTATGTAAGCAGACGGTGACATTAACTATATAATTGGCGTTTAATGACATCTTGTGGCGTGACAAGGCGTTTTGTGGGTTACTCATACGTTGCGTCATAACTAAGATGATTAGCGTTGCCCTCCTCTTTCATCCAGGCTTGAGACTGGCAGCAGTGTTGGAGTTGCCATGGTGGTTAACGTCGGCCTTACCTGATTACGACGACTCTTACAAGATATTGCATAATAAATATTTTTCAGAGAGACGGCGAAAAGGCGCTATATTAGTTATCTAAATAAATATGAACTGAACGATGAGATGTGAACGCAGTTGCGTTTAAACTGAGAATTTAGGTCAAGATGGCGTAGGCCTAGTCTCTTTCGAAACGTCTATAAGACGCAATAAACTTCTAAGTTTATCCAAAACGGACGAGAACAATCCAAATAAGACTAGTAGAGAAGATATAGTAGAAATAATCTGTAATAATGTCAGTTTAAGGGAAAGATAAGACAAAAGTTATACTAGATAGCGTCCAAAATGAACAAAACCTGCCCACCGGTGTGTTACACGATGAAAGCATACACGTTATTCAGTGATGAAGTTCAATGACGTGATGGCGCTTTGCATGGCTGCTATTCAGTTAAATTCGACTACTGTAACAATTTGTGTTCATACTATGACTTGTAAAAATACTGCGTTCATGTCAGTTTTAATCAATAAACAATTATAAAATTATTATTGTAAGAAATCTAATGTCCCCTTAGATACCTTTAAATCGTAAGTACGAGATGCCAAAAACTAATCTTTGTCGGCGGCAACGGCCAATGTTGTCATAAGCTGCCGTTAAACTGATCCAATTCTATATACTCGACATTTTCTTCTTTCGCTAATCTTAACTACGCCGTTGTTCGCTTTCTGACAGTGCCAGTCCCAAGCCTCGATAAGGGAGGAGGGCGACGCTAATGGTCTTTGTTACCACACAGCTAGTCGTTTAAAAGTAAATACATATACACATCGTTAATCTTGGAACTCTATGAACTCTTTGTCTTCACTGTACAGTACATGTTTACGAATAATTATTGTCGTCAACGGCCTAGGAAATCATAAGATGACGTTAAACTTTGGAATATAAAATCTGTTCTGGAGACATCAACATTTTCGTTAAATCGCTGTTGAAGAGCCATAGAAAGAGCAAACACAATTCTGTCGACGTCAGCGGCCTTTTTATCGTCACAATTGCAATTGAGTTTTGCTTCACTTCGCTCTTTAAACTGTTAATTCAAAATTGAGCAGGGTCGAGGCCATACTGACGTTATAGAAAATATGGAAATTTCCACTTACTATAAAATCGCTTTTAATAGAACAGATATCCTTTTATGAAACGGCACATTGGATAATGCAATGCGCTGCTTAAACACCTTTATAACGGTTACCGTCGATGCAATAATTATATACATCAATTTTAAAAGCGACGTTCTAGTAGTGCACATTAAAGTCTCCGTCAACGGTGATGACAGCAACAAGACGTCACTAAAGAAAGAGAAATCTACAATAGCAGAGGTCCCATGGTATACACTGGGACAGTAAATGGCGTGGCATCCATTCAAATGTGCATCGGTGGTGAAAGATCTTCTAAACAGGTCAATACATTGAAAATTGAACAGGGTCGAGGCCATATTCGGTCACTATAGAAAAATGTTCACATTTACACTTTAAAATATTTTCCAGCCAGACGCGGTTACAAAGATCCAGTGCAATAATGGAATACTTGTTGGTTACCAAGTACTTGGATATATACATACAAAGTAAAAATCTGAGGAGTGAAGACAGTAAGTTTCCTTAAATGTCTACACAAGTTGTTTAAAATATTGACCAAATTCTGGATTAGTTTCTCATCTAGGTTACTTTATATTTAACACCATCGCTTCATGCCCCAAGTATAACAATAACACATTTATGGGATTGTCTTCATTACATTGCGTTATATTTACATTAGAATTGTGCAGCTGCGAATGTGGTTGTATTAATTCTTCAGAATTGAATTGAATTCATTCAATTAATCGTGCATTAAATTCTTAAATGTTAAAACCTTGACGATTCTTTCTGTTTCAAGGTTAAACGTTTTCACTGCGAAATAATAATTATTCTGCGGTTTCTTTCCAGTGTCTTTGTAGCGGGGCACCAGCTTATTCACGAGCGCTGCGTCGAGTCTGAGATGTTGTCCAAATGGTAGTCAGTAGGAGGTCCGAGTCCGGTTGACGTCTTTAAACTTTATTATTGTGTTTCAGTTCATTTCGATAAAACTTTCTTCCACCTACTTTCCTTTACTTTAGAAATCAACTGGATGCACCTGATCCGATTAACAAAATCCAGATTATATATCATCGCATAATAGCGATTTAGAGGTGTGTGCACATATTTAATATTGTTGTTATAATTGAGAGTTTGACGACATCTTATAAAGTTGCCTGGATTGTTGACGACTCTCTGTCTCTCTCTATCTCTGTCTTTCTGTCTGTCTGTCTCTCTCTGTCTCTCTCTGTCTCTGTTTCTCTTTCTGTATCTCTGTCTTTGTCTCAATCTGTGTCCCTGTGGCATAGCATACCTTCAGAATGTTGGCAAAAAATGCTATATAGGTTTGGATGACGGTAGCCGAACGATTAGAGTGCCCTAGTAAGACACCTTTGAAATTCTAGTAAATGATTTTATATAAATATTGAATCACAGAATCCTACAGAATAACTCCGCCACTGTTCGCTTTCTGACAGTGCCAGTCCCAAGCCTGGATAAAGGAGGAGGGCGACGCTAATGGTCTTTGTTACCACACAGCTAGTCGTTAAACAGAAAAACCACCACCACCTACAGAATCATACACCAATAATAAAGGGATCGAATCCCTAATATCCTATTATAGCGTGAGGTCAGGAAGACTATTCATCACTTCCTACCTCAACGTAAGATAGAAGATATTTTTAATTTAAGATATATAAGAAAAAAAATGTCAATTACATAAATTGAAATTTCTATCCAGCGTGCATGATAATATTACAATTCTTCAAATGTATGCCGAAATTAATACTCCGACCGATAAGACATAAATAATTGCTGTACGTAAGATAAAATTTACAACGCTTCGAATGATAAGCTGCATAGAATTGCGGCATGTATGAAACATTGCGACTCTTTGATTGATAAGACGCAGTGTGATTTTCGTTAACGATAACGATAACGAAAAGGTTCGTTAACGAAAATAAAATGACTTTGTTAACGATAACTATAACTATAACTAAAAAAACACATTAACTATAACTATAACTATAACGAAAATAACACTAACGAAAATTCATCTTTATTTTCGTTAATGCAAAAAATAAAAATAGGAAGTGCAATAAGGACGATTCGACATAAATGAGAACGAAAAGTGCGATATTTTTTGGTCGTGCAATTTGTCGTCTTACTTTACACGAAACTCGTGTATTCATGAAGCTGAATGCACCCATGCTTCAAAGGCTTTGAAAGCTCTGAGCAAATTGTGAAACAGCGTGTTAATACGCACAATTTTGCTTATAGCCTTAATTACTGTAACTAAGTAGTAACTAAAATTAACTAAAATAAAAATCAATTAACTATAACTATAACTATAACTAAAAATAATACTAACTATAACTCTAACTATAACTAAAATAAAAATTGCATTAACTATAACTGTAACTATTACTAAAATAAAATCTGTAAGGAAAATCACACTGATAAGACGCATGGAACTTGCAGTTTTTATGTTGTGAAGATGTGTGAAATGAAGACTTATACACTAAACATAAGACTTTTAGTCTGAAAAGATACACTAACTGGTGTGATGCATATTGTTGTTTCATACTTCGCACATCTCTAGCTAAATCAAACATATTATCTGTTTCATCATTCAAATGTTGCAAAATTTAGTATTGTATACATCTTTTCCGCAAACTACAATCACATGTGCCTAAGTAGGAAAGGTTGTGAACAACTTAAGGTATGCGGATGACACAACATTGTTGGCTGGAAAAAAGAAACACTGAAAAACAACATCAGGAAATTAAGGCTTGAAAGTGAGAAAGCAGGATTGTATTTCAACATAAAAAAGACTAAAGTCATGACCACAGAGAGCTGCAGAAGCTTCGAAGTGGATGGAGAAGAGATTGAGGTGGTGTCGAGCTTCTGTTTTCTGGGAGCTACGATAGATAGGGAGGGGAATGCGAGAGAGAGCGATACGACGAAGAATTACTCTGGGAAAAGGAGCAATGCAGGGACTGGAAAAGATATGGAAGGATAAAGCGGTGAGCCCAGAAACGAAAACAAGAATTGTAAAAGCAATGATAATACCAGTGGTTCTGTACGGGTGCGAGACATGGACAAAAACTAAAGCACTAGAGAAGAAAATCGATGCATGTGAAATGTGGATTTGGAGGAGAATGCTGAGGCTCTTGGACTGAGAAGATAACAAATGAACATATACTGGAAGAGATAGGACACCTAAGAGGACAAATGACACTGAGGCAAAGAGCGGCGAGACAGAAAATGATGTAACTTTGGCCATGTGGTGCGTGCGGACGGCATGGAAAAGGAGATGATGCTGGCGTGTGGGGAGGGAAGACGAGGAAGAGGACGACCAAGAAAGAGATGGATGGAGGAGATACACGAGACAATGAGGATGATACTTCCGGAACTGAGAGAGGCGAGATCGGCACGCATGGAGAAGGCTGACTATGGCAGTCGCTAGGATTCAGCGAATCGACGGCACAAGGTGACAAGGTGACTGCAATTCTATGTGTTTCAGTAGTTGAAGAGTTGTAATAATATTGTGGCATACGTCCGGCAATTCTATATGTCTGAGTGGTTGAAGAGTCGTAATTTTACCAATTCTATGCATCTCAGCATTCGAGGAGTGGTAATTGTGGCATAAATATCGCAATTCTTTGCACCTTAGCATTCGAAGACTTGTAATTTTAACATATCCACAGCAATTGTTTGTGTCTTAGCATTTGAAGAATTGTAATATTATCATGCACGCTGTGATTCTTTGTGTCTGAGTGGTCGAAGAATCGAATTTTTACATATACATAGCAATTCTATGTGTTTGAGCATTAGAGGACTCGTAATTTTAACATATACACTGCAATTCTTTGCGTCTTAGCATTCGAAGAATTGAATTTTAGCATATGTATGTCAATTCCAAGTGTTTGATCAGTTGAAGAGTCGTAATTTTAGAAATTCTATGCGTCTTATCATTCGAAGAGTGGTAATTGTAGCATACATACCACAATTCTTTGTGTCTGAGCATTCGAAAAGTCGTAATTTTTACATACACTTGGTAATTCTATGAATCTTAGCATTCGAAGAGTGGTAATTGTGGCATACACACCGCAATTCTTTGCGTCTCAGCATTCGAAGAATCGAATTTTAACATACCCACCGCAATTCTTTGCGTCTCAGCATTCGAAGAATGGTAATATTGGCATACTTGTCGCCATTCTACACATCTCAGCAAGCTGAAATTTGTATGTGGTCTATACAAACAGTGGTCCCATCCAACTTTGTAACTTAACAGCTGCAATTTAAACATTCAAGTTGATCTCTCATGTCTCTTGGCACCCTACAAACCTCATCTCATGTGTTTTAACATTCTATGCATCTAAGCAAACCAAGAGAGTCGCATACATACAAACATCTACAAACCTGCACACAAACACTTGCACAAATGTGCAAACTCATACGTGCATACATACCAATACATACAAACATACCCACACAAACTTTCACAAATACATAAATGCGAATATACAAACACTTAAACATGCACATACAGAAACACAAATGTGCAAACACCTACCCAAACACATAAACACATACAAATACACACAACCACAAACACTCAAGCATACAAACATACACATACACAAACAAATCTGCAAACGTCCACTTACACAAATTCATACACCAGTCTGCTATGAATATGCTAATAATAGCCTATACGTGGTTCGATAAGGGTCAATAGGAGTCGTCTAATGAACATAATATAGGCTGGACCAATAAGAGCGCAACTTTAACGTATATTAAAATAATAGCTTACCTCTGCCTCTCTCTCCCTCTCTCCCTCCCTTCCTTCCTTCCATCTGTCTTTCTCTCTCTCTCTCTCTCTCTCTCTCTCTCTCTCTCTCTCTCTCTCTCTCTCTCTCTCTCTCTGCTCTCTCTCTCTCTTTCTCCGTGTTCTTCCTTTTTACATCAATTTTGTTTGATATTTGAGACTTGAGCACTTAATAATAATAATAATAATAATAATAATAATAATAATAATAATATAATAATAATAATAATAATAATAATAATAGACATAATAATAATAGCCTAATAATCGGGCATAATAATAATAATAATAATAATAAATGCATTCATGCCTACAAATACACAAGCGTGCGATGTCTCTCTCCCTTCCACCCTCCTTCGTGCTCTCTCCGTCTGTCTTTCTCTCTTTCTGTGTGTTCTTCCTTTTAACATCTATTTTGTTTGAAATTTGAGAGTTGAGGACTTTCGGCATAATAAGAGTAATAATAATAATAATAATAATAATAATAATAATATTATTATTAATATTAATTAATAATAATTAATATTAATAATAATTAATATTAATAATAATTAATATTAATAATAATTAATATTAATATTGCTGCGGGCGCGGCAGCCGAGATCGCCACAGAGAGGAAAATGTCCAAGTACAATGCACTTCTAAACACGCACTTTTTCGTGCCTCTAGCTATCGAGACCTTAGGTCCAATTAACATCACTGGCCAAAACTTTATCTCAGATTTAGGTCGTAGCCTGACGCTGTCCACAGAAGACAAGAGAGAGACCTGCTTCTTGCTGCAGCGTCTCTCTATTACTATCCAGCGGTTCAACTCGGTGGCTTTCCGCGGCACTTTAGCGGAGCCAGACCTAGGGGAGATGTGTCTCTAGCGGCACTTATGATGTTCATTTTAGACAACAGTTACTGCATCCTTGTCAATTGTAGCTTATGTTGATTGATGGAGAGAATAAATATTTCGTTATAATAATAATAATAATAATAATAATAATAATAATAATAATAATAATAATAATAATAATAATAATAATAATAATAATAATAATAATAATAATAATAATAATAAACAAGAATCCTTTTTCTTGTTTCAAAAACTCTCTGTTACGGTCCAGCAGTTCAAAGCTGTCGCATGCCTTGGTGCAATGGGATCCTAGAACTCTGATATTAAAATAATAATATAATAATAATAATAATAATAATAATAATAATAATAATAATAATAATAATAATAATAATAATAATAATAATAATAATAACTCTCGCAATTTATATGGAAAGATGTGTAGATGGGTGGTTATATAATTAGTCGCACAAGAGTACAACTTTAAGGTAGGCTATGTTAAAATATTAAATGGTAATTATTTGAAATGTAATTAAAATATAATTAAAATATAATTAAAATAATAGCCATGTTGCTGTAATATGCACTTCTAGCAACAGACTTCGTCTAATGAACAAATAGCCTGCATTAATAAGAGTACAACTTTAACGTATATTAAAATATTAAATGGTATTTATTTAAAATATAATTAAAATTATAGCCATGTAGCATTGTAGCTGTAAGATGCGCTTCTAGCTGCTGCGCCTTCACCCAAAAGGGTTCGTCTAATGAACAGATGTCCTACCCTAACAAGAGTGCAACTTTAGCGTATATTAAAATATTAAATGGTATTTATTTGAAATATAATTAAAATATAATTATATAAATGGTTTATGACAGTCTTTTCATTGTGCGTGACTTGGCATAATGACTTTGTGAGTGGCCTTTCATAGTATGCCTCTTAATGTGTTGATATAATGGGGTTTTGATGGAACTTTTATAATGGTGTATTCATAGTGCGCCCCTTAATGACTCGATATAATGGGGTTTTGAGGACTTTTATGATGGCATATTCATAGTACGGCGTCTTTATGACCCAATATAATGGGCTTTTGAGTGCACTTTTATGATGGCCTATTCATAGTGCAGCGTCTTAATGAGTTTATGATATTATGACAGTCCTTTCATAGTACGGCGATTTAATGAGTTTATGATTTTATGACTTGGTATAATGGTTTTATGACCCCTGTAACAAAAGACCATTGTGCTTTGATGTATGAACAAAGGACTAGGGGGTGGCCCAGGGGGGTGGCCCATTAGACCTAGATTGAAAGGTGCCCCTGACCCTGGAACAATGGATGAGCAGGTGCCAAGCCGAGAACAAAAGAATGGCAGGTGACAGCCCAGGCCTAGAGGCAAAAGAGGCGTGGCTTAGAACAATAGGGGGTGGGGCTTACGCTTACTAGAACAATAGGGGAGGGGCTACGTGTTCACTAAACCTTGACTGGCATAGAATCCGTGCTATACAACCTACTAGAACAAAACGGTTTTGAGGTAAGCAAAGGTGGAAGAGAGGTTACTAGCTAGAATTCGAGAGCGAGTAGATGGAGACAGCGCATTCCAAAGAGAGGGACCAATTGAGGTAAAGGATCGGGACTGAGCCATAGCTGTTCTAGTATGAGGAACTAGAAGCTCAAGTCTGTTTGATGAGCGTAGTGGTCGATGGGAGGAGGCTGAAAGAGGCCGGAGTAATACATCAGCTAAATATTTTGGGGCAAGACCCCTTTGTGCCATGAAGACTAGAATGAGAATTTTGAATGTAATACGAGCAGAGAGAGGAAGCCAGTGCAGTTGTTCAAACACGAAGGTAGAAATGTGAGAGTACCATGGTAGGCGTGCTATTAATCTGGCGGCAGCATTTAGGACCGCCTGAAGAGGCGAAAGACGAACCTTAGGAAGACCAATGAGAAGAGAATTACAGTAATCAATTCTGGAGCATATGAAAGCATGAACCAGTCCGGGTGTCCACCATGTCGTACTCTTGTCGTGCTATAGGGATACGGTAGTCTATAGATTAATAATTGGTTGAGAATAGAAGTGGTTAAGTGCAGCAGGTCCTACTCCGTGCAACGACGCTTAGCAAGTTGTTTACGCACAGGTGCCTGTGACGCTCAACGATGATCATTAAACCAGTGAAATAATTATTGTCTTGTTTTCTTATTTCAGGATCCAGAAGAGGCCAAAGCACAGATTCTCCGAGACAGGCCAGACTGTTATGTGAGAATAATTCCGTTGTAAATTGTTGACGAGCCTGAACATTTGTTTTGATCATAATATTCGAAATAGTTTGTAGATGGCTGAATATTTAGTTTTTTCTCTCTAAAATTAAACAATAATACGTCGAATAGGCCTATACATGCAGCATGCTATTGCTCACAGACTCAAAGGCTGCCTAAAAGGCGACTTTACGAATGTTAAAGAGTGGTTTAAAAATAAAAGGCCTGCAATCGCCTATCGTATAAACATTATTATTTCTGTAGGTTGCAGTTGTACCGTATCATAGAATATTTATGTATTTATATGGGAATATAGGAATGTGTCTTTGCATATATGTATGCAGGTATTATGTGGACACTAATTATTATAGCAGCACTGCCTACATGTGCTAGTCTTTATGGTGCAAAATGTTATTAACAGCAAGCAAAGAAATGCTCATAAAACTATAATAGTCGCAATTGGCGAGACCATCCAAGCACACGCTTGAAATCCAACCAACGGATGACCATCCATAGTTGACAGATGACCAAATCTTCAGCAGCAGCTGACTGAGTCTCTGCAGCCTATAGCCCAACCGGCGCTGATAGTGTGGAACGACGTCGGACGGTAGCGTTCGCAACACAGCTAAGAAGTCCCTCATTGGTAGAAGATTGGCCAACGTAAGTCCGGCTATTCCATGAACCACCGGGTGCACACAGAGGAGGCATTCGTCGTCCACTATTTGGTTGGACGAAGCGCCACCAGTGACTAACGGTCGAGGTCCTCTGAATACCGGCGTAAGTTCTCCGCCGAGACGTGAATTGTACGGAGGCAGTTGAGCATCGCCTTTACTCGAAACCTTTTCATAAGTCACTTACGCAGGCCAAGAGACAGAAATCCGCAGAATTTGAAGTCTCACACTTTTGACTCTGAGAGTTTCAAACTTTTATATCCTTCAGTTTTACCACTAATAATCTGGTATGTATATATGAATAAATAAATATATATTTCAGGTATATATCCTGCCTGACACCGGAGCAGCCTCAATGGATTTCAGCCCAACACGCGTGAGAGTTTGGGTCAAAAATGGTGTAGTATCTATCACACCAAGAACCGGGTAGCTCTGACCTTGAACCAGAGAAACCATGCAGCCTTCGAATCCAGTTGCATGTCGCTTGCTCTACAAAGACAAGGATAACCAATTCTCTACAACTTGTTTTATTTCTGTAGTGATATACTCAGTGTAATTGAAATGATTTATTGGATTAACACAATGTATCATGCAGGTGAAAATTTAAATGGTAGCCATGTCTGAACTTTATGAGAAATCCGTAAATTTTTGAACATTAGAGCCTGTCATACTCTGTTGTGCACTTTCATGCATAATAAATAGTCATGATAAAGAAAATGGACAGACTTGCTTTGCTTTCATTTCCTATATATAAAACCGAGGACATTTGGTATGTTATGTATTTACTTTGTGTAATTCTTGTCACTTAAGTAACGATTTTACAGAAAATTGTATCTGGTCAGAAAGTTTTACGTGGAACCATCAAATAACGTCGTGCTTTTATTCCCGGTGCCTGGTATTTTTGTATTCATATGTTAGTCAGATTAGCCTATCTTATCAGCTGGAATCTTAAATAGAAATTTTAAGTTTGTCTGGTCTTGATTTCAA
Organism: Aporrectodea caliginosa; assembly: GCA_020284085.1. Taxonomy (NCBI): domain Eukaryota; kingdom Metazoa; phylum Annelida; class Clitellata; order Crassiclitellata; family Lumbricidae; genus Aporrectodea; species Aporrectodea caliginosa. Next base: position 280,072 of record JACEVL010000151.1, on the reverse strand, counting down.
ACTGACAAAGAGTCTAAAAATCAACAAGAACCTGACTATTACATTTATGAGTAATTTAAGAGTTAAAATAACTTTGGTGATTCACACTGCAGTAGGACTATATATCATGTTATATCACAAAGGGAAATATCCCTACAAACAGTTTTTAAAGACCCTTGATGAACGCCCAATAGGTAAACGGTAGAGAAATGAAGTTGGCAGATGGAAGAGACGGTGGGCAAACACTGCAAAGATAGCAAACAGATAATTAGATGTTTGCTAAAGTTTTCAATGTAATCACCCGCTTACCTCGTGGAAAGTCATCATTACTAACTTCCGTTTCCGATGGTTCAAACATTTGTCGCCTGTGTCGGGTACTCGGGGTATTCGCTCCCTACGTTCAGCGGGAAAGGGGTGCTCTCATTCCCGTTTGCCGTACTTCCATCATGCAAAGTCACGATTCTCCTGTGGTAGGTCCGGTGGTATGGAATGGCCTCCCTCTTGAGCTGCGCCTGTTCTTTAGGTCACTCTCTGACACACTCTACAAGCGCTTGAAAACTGTTCTTTTGACCGTGCTGGAGTCGAGAGCACCTCTGAGTAGTTTCTTTGAAGATGTGCTATATAAATACTTGAATAAAATTAATGATTGGACTTCGAAGTGGATTTGCTCGTGGCTTTTCTGCCAGTGGAGTGATTTAAGAACGGCAGTGATACGATGATGTTTGGGTGTCTTGGGCAGCGGTGGTTGAAGTATCTCACCTGATCAATGCATAGGCCTACGCCAAGCATTCGGTTGCTATCTACTTTTCTACTACATTTTGGCAACTAACGTAGCTGCTCTTGCTGTTGACATCGATATTTAACTGCGTAAGTTGGGTTGTTTCGTGTAGGCCTATGATCCGCCGATTAGTAGTAACTGTAGTTTCAGTTTAACGACACTGTGTGATAATGAAGATCATTAGAGTCGCCCTCATCTTTTATCCACTCTTCGGACAAGCACTGCCTGCAGATGGCGAGCATTGGCGTTTAAAAAGTGTCTTTCTGTCTTCGGTCCATATACAGAGGGAACTTAAATGACGTGAAACCCCGTTCAAATGCTCAGTGGTGGTGAAGGATCCCACCCGATCAATTCATTTAAAGCTGAGCATGGTCGAGGACGTACTGTCGCCATACAAAATCGCTATTCAAAAACCACTGGATTGATTTAGCACGGCTTTGTGGTACTTTTGCCAATGCTTACACTAAATATATGACTGCACTTGAAAAGGACAGTATTGGTCCTTATTTTCAATTATTTTGAAGCACTTCGTTATTAAGCATGCAGTCTGAAATTCTGAATCCAAATCATATTTGCCAGTTACCCTAGTGGCAGCATATGACTGTGATGAACAGCTTAGTTTAGCATCGTTTTGGGTCATCTTGTATCAGCTGAACTATAGACAAAAGTCACTGATAATAAAATGCCACAACTGAACAGACCAGACTGTAAATTAAACTACACAAAACTAAACATCTATAGAATTTCATTATGCATCCTCTGTTGCTTAATTAGTCTAGCAGTCTCCCAAAATGAGTCACGCACATGTTGAGCGATACGTAAAGGTCATGGTACCAAAGGCAGTGAGCTAAAGTAGCATTGTGAGGAAACCTCCATTCAGCTGCTCGTGTGCTCTTATTCTCGTGTTTGGCCAATCAGATTGAATTAAAATGACATACTTCTCATTTGAAGACCACAATGACATTTTCGGAAAGAACATTTTAATTAATAGGAAATGTTATCTGACTTACTCAATGAGACAAGAGCCCTGAGTAACTACACCGTCAGGAAAACACAGGTGACTGAGTTTTTAAACTCTGTTGAAGGCTTTTGAAGTTTGTGCGTGGACCATATACAGAACTAACATGAACTTAGGGGCCGTCCACAAAGTACGTCACGCTCCAGGGGGTGGAGGGGGTTTAAGAAAGTGTGACAGTTTGTGACAGGGGAGGGGGTCAGGCCATGTGTGACGTCACACATTTATTTTTTTTGAAATTTTTATTTATAATTTATTTTTTAATTTTTAGTAGAATTTCATAGCTTTAAAAATAATTTTCAAAAATTTTCTGAAACATTTTAATTAGTTTTATGTCAAAATAGCATGAAATGCATATCTCCTGAATGTGTTGTTCACGATTCCTCTCGCTAGGAGCGCTAGTAATAATGCTGTTGCGAAGCCTTGTTTATGTATAGCCTTGCTTTCGGAAGTATTATTATTTCTATGTTGTCTGCTGCATAATTATGTCACTGAGCGATAAATTCGGAATTTAAAGTGTGACGTACTTTAGGGGGGGGTCCGAGTTTTGTGACAGTTTGTGACAGGGAGAGGGGGTAAAAATGGTCAAAAATAGCGTGACGTACTTTATGGACGGCCCCTTACCAGCATGATCACAAACATTTCATGGGACCCAACTGGGCCCTAAAAGGGTCCCATGTGAGCCATGTGGGTGTGCTGGTAGGAAGGGTTTGCTTGTGCACCTAATAAGAACGTGTTATTATACATGTAGGATAGTTATTTTGATGTTTCAATTTTTCCTTACAGTTCCGAGATGTCGACAACAAAGTCACAATGGCCGGGGTTGGTTGGAAAGGTAATCAAAATGATGTGCGATTGCAGTAGCATTGGATATGATTGCTCTAACAGTCGTGCAGGGCATTGGCATGATCTGTCTGGGCGTCAACCATGTCGTTCAACTGTCGTGCTAGTGCAACTTGGAGGTTCCATACGTTAATACTTGTCCGATGGTTATGCGGTTAGCCAATATGTACAAGGTGCGGTTGGCAATTGGTTTAATAAGGGATATTCTCACTCACACACTCACATACTTGTTTGATCACAATGTACCTGATAGCGGTGTGACTATCAGTGTTTTGTTGTTACCAATAAACGAATATAATAATAAAAAACAAACTTACTTGTTGCGAAAAACGGTTCTTGTCAGGATGCTCTATACCAGTGCTTCCCAAACTTTTCAGCGTCACGGACCGGCAGGAATTAACTTTCAGGATCACGGACCGGCAAGAATTTTCCCACTGCAGGAGGACCGGTGCCAAATTTATTAATCATTTATCTTTTTCGCTTTCGATCACCTAAGTTCCTCAAAATGTATGAAAATCGATTTAAATACATATTCATCTAAATAATTATATGACTCAATTACCCTTTAAATGCTAGCCTAACAAGTCTGTTTTATTATGACTTTAAAAAATATAAAGACAGACTTTCAGTGTCTCAGTTCGCTCATCTGGCAGATGTTGCCTTCCTCTACACCGCCATTTGACTTCATAGTCACATCCTGATGATGAGACAATTTGACTAGTTTCTTGACTCACTTTGCGGACCGGCAACTGAGTGCTCGCGGACCGGCACCGGTCCGCGGACCACCACTTTGGGAAGCACTGCTCTATACTTTTTAATTGTCATTTTAAGATGTCTATACTCCAAAGTGCTAATAGCAATTGGTTAATAAAGAATATACTTACTTACGTACTTACTTTGTAGGTTAAAGACACTCGACAATTTGTTTGCATACTCGATCGTGCCTCTGTTACCAAGCATGGCAATTTGGTCCTGGCATGAGCTAGGCAGTAAAGGCATTTAAGTGAAGTCCTGCGATGCACTGATCTCCATGTTCAAGCCTCTGGGATTCGTTTATTGCCTGCATATTTCTAGTGAAGTAAATAAGCCAGCATTTCAACGGCTGTGTTTGAACCTGTCACCCATTCCCAGACGCTGCTTCTGAATATCTCAGGCTAGAGTTCCATATAAAGAGATATATAGGCGGTCGATATCAATGGCAGCGCCAGAACACAGACGATTCGAACCTGAAGCCTAGCACTGCCTTTCTTCTGACTTACTCTCAGGACCTTCCACAGCGACACGAAGCTCACTCAGTCGATGAAACGATGTGGGCGTCATGTGTTGAGGCTAGGGGCGGCGTGACAATATGGTACATACACTCGTAATACATCCAGAAATGCAAATTCTGTTCAGCTTGAGTGGTTTCACGGACATGTTTATGAGCGATCGATGAAGAGCAGTTGATCTTTACTCCAGATGCTGTCTGTTTCAATGTGCGGTAAGACGTCCCCTGCGTGGCCCAGTGAGGAAACAGGAGGGGTGAGCGTCCAATTTTTCAAGCCTGCTGGCGCCTCTGAATATATATATTAACAGTTATGCAACAGATGTAAACATCTAATTTGTAATCTGCGAGTTACCTTCAAGTCGCGGATTAAGCATACATAAGTCGTGTATAGGGTAAGAGGCAGGGCTTAAAGTGTGCATGGACGGTCATGGACGGCGTCCAGGCACTTATTTTCAAGGCTGGACGCCGTCCTGCCACTTATTAGGCAGCACCACCTGGACGCCGTCCATGCAGCGTCCATGCAACAGTGTAATTCCTCTACGTCACTTCCAACAGCATTTAATTTTCTTAAGATTCCAATGAAATTTCATGTTGTCATTTTGATTTCTGAATGTGCTCTATACCGTGTAAGTGTAACTTGTTTCTCCACCTCATTCCTGACTTGTACATTCTAGTTAACTTTTCTTCAAATCGCACGTCATATGCGCACTTCCGGTTTTATCGTCTGAATTTTCGTAGGCCCTGACAAATTCATTCATTCATTTCAGATATTTATATCGGAGTTTCACGCCGAAGCGCATGAGCAATTGCGAGTGAAGGACTTGCCGGAGTCCCTACGCGGCGGCTTGAGGTGGATTCGAACCCGCAACCCTCCGGCTGCAAGGCACCAAATATACCCCCTTGAGGTGGATTCGAACCCGCAACCCTCCGGCTGCAAGGCACCGAACATACCTCTACACCACCGCGCCCCACAATAGGGCCTAGTTTACGATCTACCTGACTGTCACATGACTCACATCCACTGTGAGTCTTGTCTTGACTGTTTCATAACTGAATGAACTTATCGAGTAAAATGACTTCAATACAATGCATTGATACAATACGATACGATTCACCTAGAGGCCTAGACCTATAAAACACCAACAGTACTGTTCCAGTTTTACGCAATTCACCAGCAATACCCAGAAACTGTTGAGAGACAACAAACGACTTCATGATCATAATATTATATTCGTTTATTGAGTTAACAACAGATAAAACACTGTAGGTATTCAAAGAAAAAGAAAGGCAAGAAAAACATGTCAGAAGGAAGTAATGGCTTCATAAGAGTTGAAAAATTGTCAATTGGAATTAAATGAATTGTTTCGTTATACAAAACTCAGCCAGCTCCGCATGACGATGCCCTTGCCCTACCAGTCACATTTTGTTCCGGAGAGCATTTTCTAGGCTTCGTCTCACAATAAGTCACCTGAGGAAAACTATGTGTGCCACAGGATTGCACAGACTACTGATAATATCTGCTAACAAAGTAGCGGCATCGATCGGCTACACAACTGGACAAAATGTATAGCCAATTTACAAAAGCAGAAAAAATTATTTTTGAAATGGATTTTGACTGCAAAAATTAACTAGACACTTCTGAAAGAGCCGAAGGCGAAAGGTAAGACGAAACCTGTTTCTTTCAAAATAAAACTTTGAAATTGTCGTGGTGTTAGTCTGGGAATTTGGATAAGCCATGAAGTTTTCATAACTTTATCGTTCAGAAACTGCTGGAAAACAAGAGCCTAGCACGTCTTCCATTTGATAACAATTGCAAAAAAATGCGTTGGCTTCTGGGGCGGAGCCCCAGACCCCGCGGAGGGAGCTCATGACGCTCCCTCAGACACCCTAGTCGTTAGGCCTATAGCCCTATACGCATGGGAACTCAGCACTCACGGCTTCATGCCTTCAGCGCTTGCAACATGAGCACCTCAGGAAACATTTTATAGTAACTGTTGCACCTCTGATTGGAGGGAGAGGGGTTGAGGAGAGGGACGGAAGAAGGGGATGGGAATAAGGAAGGGAAGTTGGGGAAAGGGGATGGGAAAAGGGTATTGGTGGGAGGAGCGGAGGGAAAGGTAAGGGGCGTCCAGGCACTTTTTTTTACACTTTAAGCACTGTGGTCCCCCCAACTTCTGGACCGTGGTTGCGCCCTTGCCTATGTTTGAAGATAATGGCCGCCATTTTGTCAGCCATTGTGGTTTCCTGGCACTACTACATATGTGTTTTTAGTTCCATCGCATTCCTTGACCCCCGACAATGTTAATTTAGACTCTAAATCAGGTTTCCAATCCATACATACATGTAATTATAGTCATCTGAAGATCCTGGCCGCCATTTTGTCCGCCATATTGGTTTTCTGGCAGTGCTACATATTTGTCTTTAGTTCCATCGCATTCTTTGACCCTGAAAATATTAATTCAGACTCTAAAATCAGGTTTTCATCACATACAATACTTCACTTATAGCCATTTGAAGATAATGACCGCCATTTTGTCCGCCATTTTGGTTTTCTGGCAGAGCTACTTGTGTGTTTTTATTTCCATCACATTCCTTGACCCTGAAAATGTTAATTTAGACTCTAAAATCATGTTTCCATCACATACAAAACTTCACTTATAGCAATTTGAAGCTATTGGCCATCATTTTGGCCGCCATCTTGTTTTCTCATGCAACCGCTCAAAATCCAGGTTGCTAACCGCGATTTTCGTTTTCAGCAGGGTCAAATTAGTCTAGAAACACCGGTTAGTAAATTGTTACATGATTTACTGTTAGTGACATGATTTGCTTCTAACAGTGATTTCTAGAGCCCTTTTGAAATTCCAAGCCTAGACAAGAACGGACAAGGAGCCAGTCCAGAACCTCCAGCGTGTAATTTGACACATCACCGAAGTGAGGTCTTTGTCCGAAAAGGGGCTCTGCAGAGAGCAGATTACGGTCAATGTTCAGTGGCGGCACTACACCAGGGCAAGCCAGGGCAAATCCCCTGGTAAAAAGCCTTTGCCCTGGTCGTTGCCCTGCCAAAATTTTTGCCCTGCCGAACATGTATTCGGGCATAAACCGCCCCTGCACTGGTTACTTGTATGACTGCCCTAGCTATGCCCTGGTTTAAAAAAATGTATGGCGCCACCTCTGTCAATGTTTATGGTAATATAATCTTGTTTGCGCTCGTTTGTTAAATAAATCACTAAGCAGACTATGCGCCCTACAATGTTTATGGTAAAATAATTATGTCTGTGCTCGTTTCTCCAGGTCATCAGTCTGAATTAACATTTATAACCTGTTAATATATGCTATCCTTGTACTTTAAAATCCTAGTTGGATAACAGCTAAACTAGTCTGCTACACTACAACTTCTTCTCGGCTTCTTTACAGTTTCCTTGTCAACCCTCTTAATTAACTAATTAAGCATATAGTTAAGAATATACCGATCCTGTTTATGAAATTAGATAAAATTGGTGTCCCTATAGCGAGATTTCATCCCTTCTGGGCCTCCCATTTGTCTACGACTGATTATTATGTTCATGTATTTGTCATATGTGCTTTACGACAATAAAAAAAACTGATTGATTGATTGATTGATTGTTTGTTTGTTAAATAAATCACTAAGCAGACTATGCGCCCTAGATGATAAATGTTGACGCAAATCTAACGGATAAAGGTGGGATGGGTGACGAATACCAGACAACAGCGACCTAGCGAGGGACAGACAAACGTACGAAGGCACGGAGAGAGAGAGAGAGAGAGAGAGAGAGAGAGAGAGAGAGAGAGAGAGAGAGAGAGACAGAGACAGAGACAGAGACAGAGACAGAGACAGAGACAGAGACAGAGACAGAGACAGAGACAGAGAGACAGACAGAGACAGAGACAGAGACAGAGACATGAGACAGAGAGACAGAGAGAGACAGAGAGAGAGACACAGAGAGACAGAGAGAGACAGAGAGAGACAGAGAGACAGACAGACAGAGAGAGAGAGCGAGAGAGAGAGAGAGACATGCATACAGATGGACGGACGTACAGATACAAATACTGGGGCTGCGCAGGCACACGGGGATAGGCAAGTGACAACGTAGACGAAGAGACTGCAGACAAAGAGACACGGACAGGTACAGGCACATACATACAGACAGACCTGGACAGAAAAAATGGACAGGGTCGTAAACATACTGAAACATACGGGAAAACAGAGTTAAGTGTTCAGTAGAAGATAAATATTAAATACAGCAGATGTTACATTCTGGTGATTACCTATAGACCTATACATGCGATCGTGTAACTCCTTAGGCCTAATGTTTCTGCAAAACTGTGTAATTAGCCAGATAAACTAGGAAATTAGAACTGTAACGTTATCCCGTCCGCGAAACTCAAGCCTTACGGAAAAGATCTTTCTCTATTCACATCCGTCTGAAATTGCCACGGCGGCATACTATTCCATGATAACCGTCCACGTCAAAATGAAGAAGAGAACCAAAAACAAGCCGAAGAGCTCCAAAAGAACGTCAAAATCTCAAGAAGTAACTGAAACAGGGAATAGAGAACGCCAACTACTGTCTACATCGGTCTCTACAGTATCTCCTGGTAGCTCCGCTCTCCGCTCTTCGCTCGGCCTCCAGAGGTCTTCTTGGCTGTCCCTCGCACGCGTGGTGCAGCTGCTCAATCCAGAAGCTTTGCTTATGTCGACCCCTCCAGTTGGAACCATCTTCGCATGAATCGCGTCTTCAGCTCCTCAGCCTTTCTCTTGCTCTGTTTCGGAAACGCCTGAAGACTACCGTATGTTATTTATTAGAGACAGCACTGACCTGGGTCGGGAGCGCCTCTGAATCTCTGAGTGGCGCTATACAAATGTTCAATTACAATTACAACTACAACTATAACGTTTACAAAGTAAGAAAGTGACGACATTTCGAAGAACAACAAACAGAATGCCTTATGCGCTCCAGAAACGACATTGCGAACTAAAAGAGCGACAAGAGAACGCAGAATGAAATGAGAGAACGCGAATAGAACACCAAAATGAACTCAAAGAAATGAGATCGGTATACGGGGTCCTATCTAAGAATTCGACGAGATGACACATGACGAAGATTGGGCGGGGGAGAAGAAATTTACGCGGGAACCAGGTTCGAGCCAGAATGAATTTAAGGCGGGAAAAGGAGCTATAGAAAGAGACGACGAGTCAGTCGCTCTGTCGCTCAGGCACTCAGCTGCAGAGTAGTGTGGACGCTCAGTTAGTCCTTTGCGCTTGATAGGAATTTGAGTAATATTTTACGCATCGGTCTTGTCAAAAGCTTTAATTGATAGCGATCGTGTACTGCGTATAGTTCTTTTAAGAGATGAAACTAGAGTCGAATTATCTCTCAAGTGTTTTGCTTTGTGCTGGATAAATAATATTCATCTGTTACGACTGTGCGAAAGCGCCTGGATTTATTTGTTATTTCTGCAATTTTGGTAAAGCTCCTTGGATTTATTTGGAACCTATTGTTAGCCTGAGCTTAATTTGTAATAGTCACTCTGGAAATATGATTGGGCATAATTGTCTAACTTACAAGATGTTACAAGGGTTATCCGTTTAAACAAATGTAAGAAATGATTGCATATAGTTGTACGTTGTAAAGTTAACTAGCAATAGAGTGATTACTATGATTATTTCGTATCGTAATCGTAATCGTAATCTCCAAACTTCTAAAGCGCCACTCGAAAGCCAAGCGCAGGGCACCAGCTTATTCACGAGCGCTGCGTCTAGTCAGAAGGGTTGTCCAAAAGAGTAGTCCGAGGAGGTCCGAGTCCGGTTTCCAGAGGATCAGAGGGGTCAGAGTAGCTGCTAAGGTGGGTGTCGTTTAGGTCGAGAGTTTGAAGGTAGATGATCAGTTGAGTCGGGGTAAGAGTTCTTGAAGAGGAGAGACTTTAGTTTCGAGTGGAAAGCCTTGGCGGTGATGGATAGAGGAGCCTGATGCAGATGAGCGTGGGTGATTGGAGATGTTGGTTGAGGAACCGAAAAAGTGCGGAATTCAGGAGGTAGGTCGTTCCAGAGACGTGGTGCAGTGTTGGATATTGCTCGGTTGGAGAACTTCAGATGAGTAGTGACAGGAGGTCGAGAGAGAGTGAGAATGGAGGAAGATCTGGTAGAGCGGGTTGGCTGGATGGTGAAGAGGTCGCGAAGATATCTGGGCTGGGAGTATTGTAGAGAGTTGTAGGTTAGTGATAAGACTTTGAAGTGAATTCGCTCTGGGATTTTTAACCGATGGAGTGATTTGAGGATGGGAGTGATATGATGATGCTTGGGCGTTCTGGTGACGGCTCTGGCTAATGAGTTTTGGATGAGCTGCAGACGCTTTAGTTGGGTAGATTCAAGGTTGAGAAAGAGGGAATTGCAATAGTCGAGCTTTGAGTGGACAATGGAGGTAGCAATGGTGGAGGCAGTTTTGAAGTCGAGCATGGGTCGGATGCGGCGGAGGTCACGAATGTGCATGAAGCAGGAGCGCGAGAGGTTAGATATGTGGTTAGAGAAGGAGAGATGTGGATCAAAGGTTACACCAAGATTGCGGACAGGGGCATCGGAGGTGAAGGTAAGAGATGAAGAGTCAGTGGATAGGTGTATTGAAGGGTCAGGGATTTTCTTGATTTGGTCAGGAAGGCCTAGGATGATGAATTCTGTTTTGGAAGGGTTGAGGCAGAGGAGGTTGGACGACATCCATTGAGAGACTAGGTTAACCACATTGAGTAGTTTGGCAATGGAGGTGGAAAAAGAGCTTGGGGAGAAGGATATGTAGAGTTGGGTGTCAGTAGTAATAAAATAAATTCTCTGGGCCATTACACTTGCGCTACATAAATAAATGTGATCATTACTATAACCTACCTTAGATTTTACGTATTGCGCCATAACTTAGGTTATTAATAATCACAAACCCACGCCTACCAATAGCCGCTTCTTATAAACTATTGGAAATCCCTATAATACCGTTCCTGAGTCATCCGCGTAAATATCTAGAATATTACGTATTGCGCCATAACTTAGGTTATTAATAATCACACACCCACTGATGGAAATTCCCATGTTCAGCTGAGATGGCGTAATCGTTGGAACAATTATCATAGTATCGATCGTATGAGTCATTAGCGTAATATCTCATAGCATTGTACGTAGTCAGCATACCCACCTAAACAACCTTCCGTATCAGCGTCCCCCACGTCTCCGCGTCGATACCCGCCGCGTCGTCGGTCTAATAATTAATACGCCGAGCCACCCACGCATCCTGAAACTATCGTAAATTCCCAGAGCATCGATCTGTATGACTCATCGTGAATCTATAATTACATAGTCAGCATTTTCATCGATAGGTCTATCGCGTAATAGTTGGGATAATTCCCATGGTAGGCCTATTGCGTAATCGTAGGGGTAATAACGTGGGTTTCTAAGTCGTGAGCCTATATAAGCTCGTGTTAGCGGTCTTCAAGGTTGTAAAAAGGTCTTGATTTTTTCACTCATGCTGCTATTAAACGTATCCTTCGCCGCGAGATAGGCCTTTTCTAAGATATCGAGTTTATTCTTAAGGTCGCATAGAATCGTCTCGAATTCGTTAGCAACGATCGTTTTAGTAAGCGCGTCATCATCGTCATCCCCTTCAGAGTCGCTATAGGAGTCGTCTGAGGCCACATCGCTATCATAACACTCGCAACACTCACACTCATCATATTCTGAAGCGTCTCCTACCATTTCGCGAACGCCGGTTATGAATTCACTACAAGCGTCTTTCACTTCGGAAATAAAAATGGCTATATCAATTGCATTACTAGAAGCGAGAGTTAGAAATAGATCGGTTGGCATCGTAGGCCTTAACGATACGGGTGTAATATTGTACCGCATCGGGGTCTCATCATTTTCTGTACTAGAAGTATAAACGGAATCCATTTTATAATCTCGTGTATTTTATATTAACAAGAATCTTTTAAATAAATTAATTTTAATAAGTAAGATCGTTAGCATTTCATAATTCTAAGTCGTGAGCCTATATAAGCTTTAAGGTAAATTTATCAAATCCTCATTATCAACCCAAGAATTAAATGTCTCAGGGTAACCAAACCATTTAACTAAAGATTTCTTCCCGTGTTTTCTAATCACTTTTTCGATCCTATATATTTCTTGGGTAGTCTTTTGCAACTCTTGTTCGTAGAAAGTACCAACTATTTCTTCACCATTGTAATCGATTATCTTATACGTCACAGGATCCGTATATTGAACACTAGATATAGTAAACGTCTCTTCGCTCCATCTCGGAGTGTACCCTTTTTCAAATATATTCTTCTTCTTCGTTATTCTAACCTTCTCGCCTACCGAGAACTTGGGTATAATAGGCTCTGTAATCTCATCACCGTACAAGTTCATCCATACAGTTTTTTCATTCACTTTCAGACTAGCCTTAGCGGGAGTCATTTTAATGGAAGTATGTTTCGTATCATTATAATTACTAACCATTTCGTCTAATATATCGATATACCTTCTCGTTGAATTAGCTGTAAAGTATTTAAACATTTTCTCCCTCATTGTTCGATTCCAACGTTCAATGACACAAGATTTCTCTTCATTCTCGGTAGAGTACAATTCAAACAAACCTTTTACGTCTTTGTTATAAAACTCTTTACCCTTATCAACCCATAATTTAACAGGCTTTCGTCCGCTCTCTAATATTTTCAAGAAACCAGCAGCTGTAGATTTTCCGCTCTTATCACGCAGTGGCACAATCCACCCGTATTTAGAAAATACGTCTATAACCGTCAACAGATATTTTACATCATCGTTATCTTTAGCAAAAGGCTGCATATCGATTAGATCAGCCGCCCAAATTTCATCAATCCCTGTAACGTATACCCTTCGTTTTCTAAAACATCTTACTACGGGTTTATGTAATTCTTCCGCTAGTTCGTCAGTCCATTTTAAGCTTTTTTTAAACCTAACCCGAGACTCGATTTAGCGGACAATATAGGCTTGACAATAGTCCTCTCTATACGTTCTCGCAAGCTGGGATTAGGAATGTTATTCAATTGATTAATCATAGCTCTATCGGCGATATTCCTAGAAGCCGTATCAGAGTATTGATTGTAAGCCAAATCGTGAATATACGCTGCGCTATCGACTCTATCAACGGGCTTTGACCACTCTCTCGGAGTACCATCGGGATTAAGTCTCAAATCTAACCTAGTCCCAGGCCCCGTAAACGAATGTCCAGGTAAATGCATTTCACCAGGAAATTTAGCCCACGGTAGCTTAATGCCGCTTGTAACCGAATTTAGAGAACTGACTAGATCACCGCCTTGTGCTGCTTTCACGAATTGAGTTTTTGTCGTTCCACATATAACGCATACGCCTCGAAGCATAGGCCTATTATTTTTACTGACGACGTTCTGAATATCTCTCGTTTCAGTTTTTCTCTTACATTTAACGCAATACATTTTAAATACAATTAGATATATTTAAAATGGAAGCTAAAAATTTATCGTGGAACGACGCGTCATCTAATAGATCCAATAACCCTCTTTTACCGAGAAGTATAAGAGGGTTAATCGTAGGAAAGTCTGGTTGTGGAAAAACTACGTTACTGTTAAACTTACTTTTAAGACCTGGGTGGTTAGATTACAATAATTTACAAATATTCGGTCTGTCTCTCTTTCAACCAGAGTATAAAATTCTGAAAAAAGCATTCGAAGAAAAGCTACCTAAACAATCCATAGTCGGGTTATTCGATTGCCAAGACGAGATCATAAGACAAAATATTCCACCAGCAGTTGTAGTCGAGGAAATGGCTAAACACTCGAATGAGAAATCTGACATATCTTCCAAGTTCTTCGAATCAGCCGAAGACGTGCCAGACCCGAGAGAATTGAAGCCGGAGAAGAAGAACCTAATGATTTTCGATGATCTGCAGCTAGTCAAGCAGAATAAATGCGAGACCTACTACATCCGAGGTAGACATAGCAACGTCGACTGTTTCTACCTCGCTCAAAATTATTTCAAACTACCGAGACAGACGATTAGAGAGAACGCAAACTTTATCTGTTTGTTTCCACAAGACCAGAAAAATATTGATCATATATACAACGATCACGCGAGTACGGACATGCCTAAGGAAGAGTTTAAGAAACTATGCAAAACAGTCTGGGAGCAACCTCATGGATTTTTAGTAATAGATCAGACTAGTAATAAAAATAACGGTAAGTATAGATGCAAATTCGATGAGTTCTACATACCAACGACAATTTAAAATATATATAATCTCATTATAAAAACAATGGAATCTGCTCTCGAAAAGTTGACGCGTATTATGGAAAAGGTGGAACGTAACACGAGCTCAAAATCGTCGTTCTATATCCTGTTGAGTAAAAAGAGTGCGAAGATTAGGACTCAGTTTAATCCACTAATCGAACTGGACGCGGGTAAAAAGTACGAAATGTCTCTTTTGAACTTAGAGACTTATTTTAGTTTTCCGAACATTGACGCTACGAACAACCATTTCAGATATATAGCCGACGCTCATCTAACATCGGGCTTGTTGGGAAGAGAGTTTAGGAGGAGTGACACTTCTGTTTCAGTGGCAGGAGAGAAAATTGGGAGAGATGATTGAGAGGCAGGAGGAATAGGGTTTGGAAAGGGGAGTGAATCAGTGCTGGAGGAGTTGGAGGCTAGAAGCGATTGTAGTGTGAAGCGAAGGGATGAGATTTTGTCCGAGAAGAATGAACAGAAGGTATCAGCGATAGAGGGGGAGGGAATGGAGCTGGGTAGTGGAGAGGGAGATATGCGATGAAGAAGAGAGTTTACAGCTCTCCAGAGATGTCTTGGATTGGAGGAGCTGGAATGGATTAGTGAGGAGTAGTACCTCTTTTTGGCAGCAGCAATCAGTTTGTGGTATCTATTGGTGACAGATTTGAGGGTAGTGAGGGCTTTTGCTCTAGAAGCTGAGTCAGTGGTGCTCTTCTAGGTGTGCTCAAGGTGCCTGCGGAAGGTTTTAAAAGCTTGGAGGTAGGAGGTGAACCAAGGGTTACTGGTATGTGAGCTGTGCTTGGTTATGAGTGGTGCGTGGATGTCGAGGAGGTCAGAAAGAGTGGAATTGTAGCAAGACAGGAGGTCGTCAAGAGAAGACGGAGGGTTAAGAACCAGTCGAGAGTGGAGGATGTCTTTGGTGAAGGCCTGGTGGTCAATGGACCCGGTAAGACGGAATGAGTGAGTGGAAGGAGGGGGCCGAGGAAAAGGCTTAATTTCGAGGTCGGCCATGATTAGATAATGGTCAGTAATGTTGAGAACAGAGTGTGATAGCTTGGGAGATAAGAGGGAGGAGGCAGAAGTGATAACAAGGTCGAGTGTGTGGTTTTTGATGTGAGTTGGGAAGTTGACATGTTGAATGAGATTTGCTGATGAGAGGAGGTTCAGAAAGTCGGATGCAAGAGAGTCAGAGGGATTGTCAACATGGATGTTGAAATCGCCGGTGAGCAGGAATTCATTGGGAGTAGTGGCAGCGAGTGAGAGGAGAGAGCCAAATTCATCTAGAAAGACAGAGGGCTTTGAGGAATAGGCAGACGAGGTAGGAGGACGGTAGATATTGAAGACTGTTAGTAGGTCTGAGGCAAGTCGGAGTGTTGTGGAGGAGCATTCGAAAGAACGGAAACTGTGATGAGAGGAATTGAGGACGACAGCTGGTTCACGAACCAGGAAGGCAGTGCCGCCACCAGAGATGTTTGCTGACTTTGAGGAGGAGGTGGTACGAGGAAAGTTTTGCAAGGAGTAGCCACGAGGTATGCAGTCAGAGATATGGGGGTTAGAAGATAAAGTGGATAACCAGGTTTCTTGGAGGGCAATAAGATCAGGTGGACGAGAGCAGGAGGCAAGGTCGCTTAAAGCAATGGAGTTTCTGGGGTTAAGCAGAGATCGGATGTTGATGGAAAACAGAAGAAATTTCTTGGTGGAGGACCTATTTACGGTTATTTGCTGTAAGTTAATGTTCGTAGTATTGGTTGACAGATGTATAAATACGAACCAATACGGTATGCGGACGTTTCGTCAAAGGACGATTCGTCAACGGACTGTTCGTCAAGTGGACGTTTCGTCAACGGACGATTCGTCAACGGACTGTTCGTCAACGGACTGTTCGTCAAACGGAATCGATTATTAATTCTCGTTGACCATTCATAAGATTTTTAGCCCATTAACCCTATGACGCACACCTTCCTGGCCAACACATTTAGCATACCTGGGGTCAAATTGACCCCACCGATAACAAGGGTGGATTTAATACAATTTTAATAGAAAGTCGAAATGAATGCTCCAAGTTTAGGTTGGACAGAGTGCGTGCATGTACGGAAAATGTTTGAATCATGATACAGTGTTAGATTCAATGTACGAAACAAAAAATCGTTTGTTGTAACCTAGGCATTCGACACCACATTGATCGCTCTAATGCTGGAAATGAAAGTTTTTGTGACGTCTGTGGTATGTATGTATGTATGTATGTATGCATGTATGTATGCATGTATGTATGTATGAATGTATGTATGTATGTATATATGTATGTACATATGTATGTATGTATGTATGTACGTATGTGCGTATGCATGCAGGGATGAATCTATCAATCAATCAATCAATTCGTTTATTGATCCCAAAACCAAGAACAAGAACAAAACAATAATGTTTCACAGCAATTAAACACAAGCATATGCATGCATAATCATTATTGATATGCAAACATCACTGCATAGATAAGGGAGCAATGGGCTTACCCGAAGGGAATAATCCCGCTGAATGGGGGCCTAATTACAAAAACTATATTAAGAAATCTTAGTAGTGATAAGTAATTAGAAGTGGCAGTAGCTTGGAAGTCCAGAAATAACTGCGTCGAGGTAGCTTCCCTCCGCCTTAAAGTAAAAAGAAAAACACTAAAACCAAAAAGAACTAAATAATTGCAATGTTATTTAACATTTTTTATTGTGTGTGCACGGATTTTAATTTTAAATAAGGCTAGACTCATGGCTGCACGAATACATTCTGGTATGCTATTCCATATGTGGGGACCCTGGTATTTTATAGAAAATTTTCTGGTATTCGTTCTGGCAAATATGCTTATGTAGGCTCTATTATTTCTAATGACTTTGTCAAGTAAGTTTGGATTGAAGTAGGCTGAGAAAGCTTGTGGGAGGAGGTTATTATCATATTGATACATAAATATACTAGTTTGAAAAAATTTAATCTGAGATATTTTCAGAAATTTAAGTTGTAAATACAGTAAGTCAGTGTGGGTGTTGATAGGAGATTTAGTAATAATTCTTATGGCTTTTTTCTGTAGTATGTTTAGTTTTAGTAAGTGAGTGTCATATGTAGATGTCCAGACAAGATTGCAATAGTTTAGATATGGATGTATAAGTGTGAAATATAGATTTCTAAGTATGTGGGTTGGAAGTAGATAGGATATCCTGCGTATTATTCCAGTGTTTTTATAGATTTTGTTGGCAATTTCGGCAATGTGTATATCCCATTTTAAGTGTTGATCAATGTAGACCCCTAAGAATTTAGATGAAGAGACTTGAGGAATTAACTTATTTTCAATTCTCAGAGCATTGTCAAGAGTTGGAACAGGTTTTTTGTTGGACCTGAAGATGATGTAATTTGTTTTAGATAAGTTAAGCGAGAGTTTGTTGGCTTTAAACCAGTCGTTAGCTAATTCTAGCTCATTATTTGCTAATTTAATTAATTGGTCATATGAGGCATGTGAGTAGAAAGCATTGGAGTCGTCTGCAAAGAGAATGTAATGAAGAAGAGATGCCGAATTGGGAAGATCATTAATATATATTAAAAAAGTAGAGGCCCAAGTATTGAGCCTTGAGGAACCCCAAAGACTATGTTTTGAAAACTTGATAGTTTGCCATTACAAGAAACTTGCTGGCGTCGGTTATTTAGGTAGCTTGAAAACCGTGCAAGTGCAACTCCTCTGATTCCATAAGTTTCAAGCTTGTATAACAAGATTTTATGGTCAACCGTATCGAAAGCTTTGGCCAAATCGAGAAAAATTCCAATAGAATATTCATTATTATCCATGGCTTGAGAGATTTTATCCTGTATATCAATTAGTGACATATATGTTGAATGCCCTGGCTGAAAGCCGTGTTGGAAGGGGTAAAGGATTTTAGATTGGTTAATAAAAGAGTACAGCCTGTCATACATGACCCTCTCAAATAGCTTAGAAAAGAAAGGTAATATAGAGACAGGTCTGAAGTTAGAAACCTCATTTTTATTTCCTTGTTTATAAATCGGTACTACCTTAGCCAATTTAATGTCAGATGGCACCTCTCCAGTTCTAATTGAGCAATTTATTATTTCGCTTAGTGGAATTTCTAGTAAGTCCATAAGTGGGGATAATACATGCGGATTGAGATCGTCAGGTCCGGTACTGTGAGTATCCTTAAGGGTTTTGTTGATAGTAATTAGCTCATAGGAGGAAGTCGGTAACATAGCAAAGGAATTCAATGAGGAGGCCGGCATATAATCTTGATATGATTTATTTGATAGAGGTATATTTTGTGCTAGAGATTTAGGTAAGTTTGTAAAATGGGTATTAAATATATCCGCTATGAGTTCAGAGTCATCTATTTTATTGCCATTAATTACTATTTCTTTTATAATCGTATCCTTATTTTCAGAATTAACAATGGATTTAATTAGTTGCCAAGTTTTTTTTATGTCATGGTTATATTTAGCAAATTCATTGCTATAGTAGTCTTGCTCAAGTTTAGTACGTATTACTTTGTACTTATTACGGTAAGCGGTAAATATGGCTTTATTTGCAGGGGTAGGATTTTTTACAAATTTAACGTATAGTTTTTCTTTCTTTTTTGTAGAATTTAATAGTCCTTGAGTCATCCACGGATTCTGAGCTGCTTTTCTTTTAGTAGTGGTTCTGGGCCTTAAAGGAAAAGCTTGGTCATAATTAAGCTGTATTAATTTTATAAATAAAGCATATGCTAAGTTAGATTCATTTTTGCTGCAGAGTGATAAAACTGGTGACCAGTCTATCTTGTCTAGTAATAGTTTAAAGTTAGAAGTGGTATTATCATTTATAGTCCTTACTAATTGAGGATTACCTAATTTATTTAAGGGTTTAGAAGTATTCTCAATCCAGGTTATAATGGGTAGGTGATCCGAAATATCAGATATTATTATAGCGGAGTTAGTGACAGAGACAGGAGAATTAGTGAAAATGTTATCAATTAGGGTGGCTGTAGTGGGAGTTATTCTAGTGGGTTGGAGGATCATGGGGAGGAAGTGGTGAGAGGTAAGGCAGTCGGTAAAATCAGCAGTGGGATTATGAGTCTCTGAAGCCAATAAGTCGATGTTAAAATCTCCAGTTATAAATATCCTTTTATTTCTATTTTTATGGCTGGTTAACAAGTCAATTAAAGATTCAAATTCAGTATTAAAGAAATCTAGATTAGTACCAGGTGGCCTATATATGACTCCTACGACAATATCCGTATTTTTTGTAGATGGAATGTTAATGAATAAGCTTTCAAAAGAGGTAAAAGAAGTGGGGATGATCATTTCCTTGTAGTTTATATCCTCCCTAGTGAATAGCCCGACACCCCCTCCCCTTCCCTCCCCTCTGTTTCTGTATGCAAAGTTATAACCAGGAATATGGACTGTATCAGCGGTGTTGTCCGATAACCAGGTTTCAGTGACGGCAAGAATTGAAGTGGGTAATTGTTGTAATAGAGTTTGGACATCGTTCAATTTAGAGATGATGCTTCTAGTATTAAGATGCAAGATGGTAAAGGATGGTTGATCAGTATGAAATCTATTGGATGCTTGTGAAGGAGCTAAGTACTCACAGTCCCTGACAAGGTCTACAAAGTAATTAATATCAGAGTCTAAGTCTTTATTATTTAAAAGTGGTTTCCTAAGATCATCATTGTCTGTTGTGTGTAAGGAGTTAAGCTTAGGAAGTTTACCCATGTTTAATATTTTAGATTGTAAGTTTAGTGTCTCATTAGATTCATGTGTCTTTTTTACGCATTCATTACAATTCCAGAAGTCCACAGTTAAAGTATTGTCTCTATTAGCAATACAAGTTGCATGGTAGGATTTAGCACACAAGGAGCAAGTGTAGTCTACCTCCCACTGATTTATTATGTCCGTGCACTCACAACAATAAGCAAAAGTGGCAACTTGCCGAGTAATGTTCATTAATACTAATAACAAAAGTCAAAGCAAGAAACAAAAAAACAATAAGACGTAAAGCAAGACGCAATCAAAACAGTAGGGCCAAAATCATCGACATTCACCATAAGTACAAATGGTATAGCATATTTAGAGGTGTACATAAGTCATAATCTAAGTAAGAAGTATATAGTCGAGGTCGTGGAATAGCCAGCAAGTGAGGAGTATTAAATGTAGGCAAGCTGAAGAGAGTGACTAGAGATTCTCGTAGAGATCAGCAAAGAAGATAATCGATCTCTTATTATAATGGAGTCATATGTATTCTATGACTCATTATATACAATGGATAGTTCAACATTACTTCCATGGTTGGCTCACAGTAATAGCCTTCATTATTGAATATTAATCCAAGAGTGAATTTACACAAGCAGTGTGCCAGTTCTATTTCTGATCAATCGGTTGTTAAGCAGTGTTTTATATCTCATTTAAGTCATTAAGCTGCTATGCAAAATGCAAGTCAGAGATGTTTCTGAAAGTAAAGAGGACCCTGGTAGAAGGACAGTAAACCTGTAATTTACTTCAAGGTGATAATAAGTCACAGAATCATCAAATACTACAATAGATAAGTCAGTAATAGTTCCATAACACAGTCGGATATCTCAGCACATCCATGTAAGGATAATTGACTCGCAGAAGCAGTGATCCAAATTATTCAAATACAAATTCTTAAGCTATGTATCTTGGGATGGATGTATGCATGTATATTTGTATGTATGTACGTATGCATGTATGTATGTATGAATGCATGTATGTATGTATGTATGTATGAATGTGTGTATGTATGTATATATGTATGTATGCATGCATGCATGTATGTATGTACGTATGCACGATTGTATATATTTGTAGGTATGTGTGTATATACATATACGCATGAACATGTATATATGTATGAATGTATATTGGTATTATTTATATATGTGTGTGTATGTATGTGTGTATGCATGCATATGTGTATGTATGTATGTGTAATGTATGTATGTATGTATGCATTCATATATATATTTTATATGTGTGTATATGCATGTATTCATGTACACGTAGCCTATATATGTAGGGATGTATATTTGTTCTGTATATATATATGTGTGTATTGATGGATGTATATATGTATGTATGTATGCTTGTATGTATGTATTTATATATGTGTGTATGTATGCATGTGTGTATGTATGTGTGTATGTGTGTATTTGTGTATGTAAAGTAGCCTGGTTTATGTTATGGTCAATGTTACAGCCTGGGGTCAGATTGACCCCAGGTGTGCTAAATATGCCCGAGTGTCATTCTTAGTTTTGTATCATTGAACCTAGAATTCTAAACTCTTCGAATTTTTCCACATATGTAGAGGGATGAATTGCTGAGGAATTTGAATTATTTCAGATTTTTACTATTTGTATCAACGCAGCTATTCAAGGAAATTCCATTGATGGGGTCAAATTGACCCCAGGTGTGCGTCATAGGGTTAAGCGTGACGGCAGGTGCGCAAAATACATGCAATTGAAGTTGGAATGGTGATAATAACTCTTCCTTAAGTAGAAGTTGGATTGATGAAAATAATTTTTTTAAACTAGCAGTCGGATTGATGAAAATAATTCTTGGTATTTAAGCACAGAATTAGTTTCATCAATCCAACTTCTATTTCAGCAAAGACTTTCTTTTATCAATCCGACTTCCATTTAAGCAAAGAATTAGTTTCATCAATCCAACTTCTATTTCAGGAAAGAATTAGTTTAATCAATCCAATGTCTATTTCAGGAAAGAATTATTTTCATCAATCCAGTTCAAATTGAGAGCGAGTAATATGTGCAAGAAAATGGCTTACATAATCTCCCCCTCCCCCCCTATGCGAGGACATAATCCCCACCGGCTAGGATATGATTATATAATAGCTTTTGATTCCACTGGAAAAAGTGTTTTATTTCCCCTGGAAATAATACACTTTTCGTCAACGGACGATTCGTCAGTTGACGAATCGTCCGTTGACGAATCGTCCTTTGACGAAACGTCCACTTGACGAATAGTCCTTGACGAACAGTCCGTTGACGAATCGTCCGTTGACGAAACGTCCCCGAACCATAAATACGCTTTAGAGATGTCAGAGCGTTCTGTTAAATCTGTAGACCTAGAAGATCATCCGTCTGGGTTAGAGGAAGGAAAGGAAACACCTCTCTCATCTCAGTCTAGGCCAAGTTCCGCCCTAGAATTAATCTTTGAAGAGTTAGCACCTATGCCCACCAGTCGGTCTGAAATAGCGCACCAACAATCAGAATTAATGCACCACCAGTCAGAAATTATGCATGCTGCGAATCCTCATCCTAAGGAAAGCTTGTCGTGGGACGGCCAACCAGCAGAGGCAAGAATCTATACGTACAATGGAGAATTGAATCAAACAAAAGGGAGCTATAGGTGATAACGCCTAACATTATCCTCAGTTTATTCACATCAACTCATCCCCTTTCCGCCTTCCAGTCGCTCTCGTCCTAAATGCCACCATCTTCTCTCTCTCTCTTTCTGTTCCCAATCTCTCATTATATATATATATATATACATGTATGTATATAATGTGTGTATAATATAAGTCTTATGTATTGCGTTCAAACATTTATAGAGCGCCGCAATATTAGGGTGAAATGTTCAGAAGCGCTCCCTTTATGTTCCTCTAAGTATTGTAATCCAATCGCTTTAACGATTCTCTAATTTTTCTCAAGTAGGCCCTAACAGTCTATATAAAATCAAACTAAGTTATAATTAGCAACATACTATTATGAAGCGTTTATCGAAAGGCATCAGACTTCAACGCCTGGTAATATGAAGCTCCTATTTAAAAATTAAACTGAAATTCACGAAATTGTCGCTCGGTTATATTATTGAGAGCAATCTACAAAAATGTCTCGTGATATCCGAAGTAGGCCTATTGCGCATTTCATGCTCTTGGTTCTGTTTCAGGGGTACGTGTGCACTTCTGGATGTAGGACAAGGTCGGTTTAGTACTTCACACCAAGAAACAGCAGAGCTGGAGGAATTTTCTGGCTCACTGGCTATCCAGTATGAGGAACACCAACCACCCTGTTATCGCAGTTGACGAAGACGCGAACTCTGTCCTCGCGATAGTCCATTGTGACTCCACTATTCTCAGGCAATATTTCAACCTAATTTAAAAAAATACACGATTTCAGATTCAGAAACTCCTTGTAACAAGTCATTATTTTAAGACGATTTCTGAAATAACGCGTGCCTCTCAAAGGCTCTCATATTTCACGTCTGACTAGTTAACATCTTTACAATAATAATAATAATAATAATAATAATAATAATAATAATAATAATAATAATAATAATAATAATAATAATAATAATAATAATAATAATAATAATAATAATAAAATAGTAGTAGTAGCAGCAGCAGCAGAAGCAGCAACAGTAGCGGCAGTAGAGTAGCAATAATAATAAAAAATAATGGCGCTATATTATGGGTATATTTCACAACCGGAGCAAATTCAGAAATAGAATTAGAGAAAAAAGTCATGCAAATTTAAAAAAATTCTGACACAAATATTTTCATGGCAGTGATGAAGCATACTTAATATTGAGCAGAGCTTAAATTGGACAGATTTGGCCTAATTTTTCATTTTAGTTTTTTTACTGTATGAATAACATACAACTTTGATTCCTAACTATTTACAACTCCGTTATTTTATAAATACACAGTTCAAAATGCTGCCACTGCTTATAATTGATAGTTAATTAGGTTTAAGTATGCATCAAAATATTACACAGCAACCTAAATTATTTTGACGATAAATTATATACATTTACCATTAAATAAATTCATTTTAATAGAAATATAAAGTAACGGAGTTGTAGTAACGGAGTTGTAAAATATTCACAATTAGGTCTCAACGTTGACCGGACGAGTTAAGATATAAAAAATAGTTAGTTTATATGTTTCAATGTTATTTTTGAAAGAAAAAAATATATACGCAAAATGCAATAATTACAGTCACGGAGTTGTAAATCTTTTTTATACTATAATATTACCGGATAAATTTATGAAAATTGTCAACAGAGGCAAACATCCATATTGATTTCTTGTTGGTAAAATCAGTGCAGACATGATCCCTGCTATCGAAGATGTCAATTAAAAAAAGTGAGTTTTCAATTTATTTCACAGATGGTAGAAACCCATTCGTAACGGTGTTGTAAGCAATAATTGAAGACTTTTATTTTTTTTATTTTATAATAAAAGGTTTTATTTATTTTTTAATTATTTAGTTCGTTAATAAGTTAATAAAAACCATATAGAGCAATGGATATATATAAGTTAATGATCAAAAAAATTAATAAACATCAGCTCAGCGCTTAAACTGTTACCCTAACGTAACGTTGAATTGACTCACCATTAGAAAGGACAATGAAATTTCGGGTTAAAATTGGACTTTATAATTTTTTTCTCATACTAATCATCTAATTAATATAATAGAAATAATTTTTTTATAACTATAACCTATGCCCTACAATGTATTTAAAAATTATAAATTATAATTTTACTCTTTGTGTAAGCCGTACAAATGAGAAGACGGAAATTTATCTAATGTGCTGCCGGTTGTGAAATATACCCATGTATGTTTTGGTGCAACACATTACACTATATCGGGTGTTAGATATTTCTGATAAAACTGCAGTGATTTTAAGAGAGGTTACTTGGGTTACGACTTACGAAGCACTGGAAACCCTTGTTTATCTATGTTGTGCTCTGTTATGTTATGATTATATTATGTGAAGTAAGGAAGACACTTACTTTGGTCTGTCCTTCAGAAATTGTGCCTTGTCCTCTTCGCCCGTCTGTTAATAAAAAAGATTTAATTATAGTCTAATTGGAGTTAACTTATACCTCAAATATACTTTGATTATATATTTTCAATAAATTTATATATTAATTATTGAATATTTAATCAACATAAAACTTTGTTTCAAATGGTTGAAGTTTTTTTCTGATTGCCGTATACCGACTCTTCTTCTTCACGTTCTCTGCCCTCAGGCAGGTTCATATGTCCAACGACGCCATTTTTTCTCTGTTCTCTTTTCAGTCCGCTGTATCCCTCCTCTGCCAACATCCAGTCCATATTCCTCGGGATGAATAGGGAGGTGGTTTCCCGTTGCCTTCCTCCCGGTGTTTTTATGGAGAGACACCATCTCTCAGCGTCGATGCCGTTCATCGTCCGTCCTTCAGCTCCTTTGCCCATGGGGCACTCGCTTATACCGGCGAGCACTCGGTCGCCCACCACGCACTCCGTTTAAACAGGAGGGACCACGTGAAGGTGGCGTGGGTGGACATTTAAGCAGCAGAGGCTATTTGAGACGCTTGCATACACCATTCCCCTCCCATTCCCCGCCGTGTACCGACTACCGAGGCCATTAGCAAAACATCGAAGAAATTAAATGTAAATCATAATAATTATTCGTCCTCCCAGACGTAATTAAGTTCGTGCAGATAGGAATGTAACCAATACTAATGTAAATGTATACGCCATACGAAAGCAGCTACGTCACCGGACAGATTGTCTTGGCCTCTTGGGGTAGAATCCAGAGGCTTTTGCTTTAATCACTAATGGCTAATGACTGCAGAAAATAGCTTCGACAAACTGAAACGTTGCATTATTTTAAACAATCTCTACTTGCAGACGACCTTTAACTGCGGCAATAATAACATCAATATATTATTCTTACTTTCTGGCGATATCATAATTCTGGCGAGAGTATTGAGTGTGGTAATCGTATAATATATAACATACCTTTCCAACGAGTTCCGGCCAATGCTTTTTCGACTCCGCCATCTTGGTTCTTAGCACTGCCTACAGTCAG
Organism: Aporrectodea caliginosa; assembly: GCA_020284085.1. Classification (NCBI taxonomy): domain Eukaryota; kingdom Metazoa; phylum Annelida; class Clitellata; order Crassiclitellata; family Lumbricidae; genus Aporrectodea; species Aporrectodea caliginosa. The sequence continues at coordinate 254,037 of JACEVL010000151.1, read as the reverse complement.
ATATAAATCAAAGAGAAGTCACAACCGTATCGATAGCAAGAGTTGCAGTTTCAATGCGCCGCCACCACGCCTCTTGTGCAAATTCACCATTCTGTACGCAGTTCATAACATTGGTGTTATATCGCTGGAGTACAGAAAGCTATTGGCTGCCAAAGACAGTCAAAGGGTGTCTTGCGGTATGGGGCGTTGTTGCTGGTTAAATGCTTGTGACGTCTTTGTGTTTGAAATGGTTGTGGCGTTGTTGTTGTTTGCGAAATGTTTGTGACGTCTTTGTGTTTGAAATGGTTGTGAAGTTGTTGTTTGCGAAATGTTTGTGACGTCTTGGGGGGGCCCGGTGGCGCGTTGGATAAGAGCTGGTGTAGAGACCGAGAGGTACCGAGTTCGAGCCCCCGTAGGGCGGATGTGCTTTGTAGGCTGCTATTAGCGCCGTGTATTGCAGGCTGTCTGTTCTGTTAGTAGTTAACTAGTTAAGATTGAATTGCATAACATGTAAATGTACAGCGCAGTGCGTTTGTCAGGCGCTTGATTAAAGAAAAGATATTATTATTTTATTATTATTATTATTTTTGTGTTTGAAATGGTTGTGGAGTTGTTTGTTAAATGATTGTGGCTTCGGTGTTTCTGAACTGTTTGCGACGTCGTTGTTTCAGAAATGTGGTCTTCTTTTTGTAGACAATCATTAAAATTTCAGAAATTTATGTATTCTGTCAGCTTATAGAGTACAGGATTGTCTCCTGCGTATGGCGGTGCCAGCTAGACCTTGCACCGTCATACCTGCTTCACCTTTGTCGGTCTGTGTCGTGTGCTATAGCAGTAGTCACTCTCTGCTCTCTACGGCGAAGGGTGTGCTCTCAGCCTCGTTTTCCCGCAATACTACCATTCAAAGCCGTGCGTTTTCGGTGGTGGATCCGGTGGTGTGGAATGGCCTCCCTCTTTGGCTGCGCCTGCTCCCTGGGTCACTCTCTGACACTTTCCATAAGCGCTTCAAAACTTTTTCACAGTCCTGGAGTCAGGATCACCTATCAGTAGTTCCCTTGAAGAGGTGCTTATATAAAGCTCTCAGAGTCTATATCATTTATGTTATTAAATTGTGTCAGATGTAATGTGCGCTTTCCAGATGCCACAAAAACCTACTTGCTGTATTATTTAAGCTTACTTAATTTTTCATGTATGTATGTACGTATGTATATAAATGTGCCTGTATGTGAATAATTGGCATAAGCGCATAGAAGCGTGTATATTTTCATGTTTGAGTGCAGAAAGCGTTAGTTTATAGTCAGCTATAGCTTTTGAACCCGGCTTTGCTCGGGCTGAATATAGTAAGCGAAGCACGGCCTGTTTCGTGTAGTTATGCGAAAAACATAAACTATAGCTGATAGATTTTTCAGCCGAATTATGAGCTTGAAATGATTGATTTTACCTAGAAATTCGCCCTGGGTTTGCTCTTCGTTGACCTACGAATTCGCAGGAGAACGCTGTCTAGAGATTTCATTTCGCTAAAGTGTTCCATTCCTTCACCTATACAGGGAAGCGGAGCCAATAAGCGACGTTTCAGCGCTAGAAATCTCAAACCAAAATAAAATGGCGGCTTAACGAAAACTGCCAAAACGCCTCGTTCCGGAAGTTATACAACGCTACATATAATTATCGTAATCGTAAACGTCATCTCCAAAATTCTAAAGCGCCACTTGAGAGTCAAGCGCAGGGCGCCAGCATAATGACAAGCGCTGCGTCTAGTTAGAAGGATTGTCCGAGAGGGTATTCCGTTGGAGTTCCGTGTCCGGTTTCCAGAAGATCAGAGGGGTCAGAGTAGCTGCTAAGGTGGGTGTCCTTTAGGTCGAGAGTTCGAGTAGATGATCAGTTGCGTCGGGGTAGGAGTTCTTGAAGAGGAGAGACGTTAGTTTCGAGTGGAAAGCCTTGGGTGATGGATAGAGGAGCCTGAGGCTGATGAAGGTGGGTGATTGGAGATGATGGTGGAGGAACGGAAATGTGCAGAATTCAGGAGGCAGATCGTTCTAGAGACCTCGTGCAGTGTTGGATATTGCTCGGTTGGAGAACTTGAGATGAGTAGTGACCGGACAAAAACATAATTATATAGCCTAAAATATTTAAAAATCACTTCAGTCAATCAATGACGCCAGTGCACATACTTATTATTTCGTCCGTCACAAGCTCCGCCCATCGTCTGTTAATACTGCGCTGGCATTATACGCTCATAATATAGGCCTACATTGTAATTTTATACAGGCTTACCGGTTAGCTGTAACATTGGATAGAGCGCATACGTCCCTTGCGCCTCTACGCGTGAGGTTGCCGGTTCACATAACGATGCTGGCTTATTTCAGAGATTTTCTACGTGCAAGGCAACAACTTCGTAGTCCCTGTTTTTCACTCTACATTCTATTGCAGTCTAGGGAGACCATTTTGCTTATACATTAGAGGCCGCAAACAAGAGCATACCGCGACAAGGTTTTGACATGTGTCCTCTGGAGTTTGGATTATATTTCCAGTCAATTGCCGCAATTTATTGTTGTTATCATTATTATTATTATTATTATTATTATTATTATTATTATTATTATTATTATTATTATTATTATTATTATTATTATTATTATTATTTATTATTATTATTATTATCATCATCATCATCATCATAATCATCATCGTCATCATCATCATCATCTTTCATCTTCATAATCATTATCACTATTATTATTATAAAATTATCTCTGTAAAAAGAGGAACTGACAAAAGAGCAAATGAGAAAAAATGACAAAATTGCACATGATGGATGGGAATGTGCATTACGAACGATCTTCTGCATCCAAATTAGACGGAGCTTTCTTTGTCTTGCTGAAGAGAGGCGCTGATGTCACCCGGAGCAGCTGGAAAGAATACACTATGGGAGTGAGCTCTTAGCCCACCAGCACTTGCCATAGACCAATACATGTCTCTCTCCAATAGAAGACTGCAAAGTGGCCTCAGGTTACAACCATTCAATCTGGCTGGCCTGTGTCATACCAGAGCAAGTGACAAAGTGTACATGTAGTCCTATATTTAACAAAAGAGCATGTGATATTCAGACAGCATTTATGGCTCTTTTACGCAATTGTTGTTCATTTAGTAATGTAATCTACGATTTAGAAATCGTCATATACAAACTACAAATGTTAAAGCAATAGCATTATGCCAAAAGACCATGTGGGGGAAACGTGTGGCAGAAGATGAAGCAGAGTTTAGTGATCCAAAGTCTTTATACGAGAACTTAACTTCTGAAGTTGTATAACGTGATAGATATACATGTGATACAGAAGTGCAGGCTATGCACGGAAGTAGATGGAGATATGCGTGATAGTCGGAAGATGCACTGCCCGATGTGCATGTGCTTGGGAAGGAAGGACTCAGAGACCAGTCACATAAGACTTCCCTTTCCCTGTTCGAGGAACTCAGAGAGGAGAGGACTGGTTTCACGTATACCAGTGGTGGTATAGTTCCGTGGTCGTAAGATGTGGAAGGGAGGTGGAGAAAGAACGCCGATTATTATAAGACTTTTAAGCATACCAGACGTCGGGCAAAAGGAGGAATGTCCTCCTTTTTGGCCTCGTGTCCTCTGTCCGGCAGGCAAAGAGTGGAAAATGTCCGGCTCTTTGTATGTTTGTTATATTGGGGCTAATTGGGCTATTAGCTATAATTTTTGGCAGTTTTGATGGACAAAGGAAAGAATTCCCTTCATAGAGTCAACAGTCCCTGTGAAGGGAAACAATTCTTAGAAAGTACAATATGAAGAATGTTTCTTGGGAAGGGCCGTAAATCTGTTTCGACAAGTGGGGAGGGAAAATTGCCCCTTCGGAAGTGTGTGTACTTCCCCACACACGCCCACACACGCCCACACACACACACACACGTTTTGTCTGTCTGGGTCTCGCTCTCCATGCAGTGGCCCGTAAAGTGTTTAAAAGTTGTGTCCGCCAACCTCAGCCAAGCACAGACCAAAAGCGGATAAAATTATACATTATTCCGATAGGGCCTATACTGTATAGCAATATTTTTTTATTTTTACCACCACTGGTGGATCTCGATCCCCCTGCCTATCGATGTTGCTTATATGTGTTTTGTTTTGACTGAGCGCATGTGAATAAGCTGGTTCTGCGACATACCTTTTGTGTAATTGGCGCTGAAGAAATCTCGAGAGTGCGACTGCGATTGAGATTACAAGTACAAACTGCGACCAATACGGATTTCTTTGTGGAAGAAAATAAAATTTACACGCATAATGCTGTTTGTCAATTTTTCTGATGTACAGATTTAGGCTTTGGGCCTATGGCCAATTGTTTATAAATGTGAAATGCAGTCTAAACAGAATTTCACATTTATATATATATATATATATATCACAGCTGTCTTCATAATTTGTCGTCCTGTCTCCGAACACTCTCTGCCCTGTCTTGTAGGATATGATGCGTTGCGCTTTGACCGCTTGTCACAATATAAGTCTGCCAGATTTGGATTAAGAAGGATATCAATCTTTCAGCAGCCACATTCACACCTGTTATAGCTTTCAAGCTTACAGAGTAAGGTTTCTTCCCGCAATAAATCATCATACAAGACTTGCACAGCTTAGAAAAATTTGTGGGGATGGAATTCCTTCACGTTCCCTCCCCAGGCTTAAAAGTGGGAAGGGAATTCCCTCCTTTCCCTCCCCAGGATTTACGGCCCTGTTCTTGGGCTTATAAGACTTTTAGAAAGCATTAACTGCTTCATAAGTTGGTCGTTTAAAACAGTATAATATACAAACTTATCACGATGATTTGCAATTTTCTCTCAGAGTCGTTGTTTTCGGCACGAGTTGACTGAGTTGGCAGTCACATATAACCTACACATCCACAACACACTCATAAACACACAAATATACATTACACATATATATTATATATATAATTATATAGGCCCATATATAAAACTAGAGAGATGGAGGGTTGAAGGGAGGGAGAAGAAAGCAGAGGAGCTCAGAGGGTGGATTACATTAATTTTTAGGACGTGAGGGACTGGCAGGCGAAGAAACGTTTAACGCGCAACATAAACACCGTCGCAGTTGGCCTATGGTGGATGGGTTCGGTTTTTTGCCTATGATGGATGGGTTCGGTTTTTTGCCTATGATGGATCGGTTCGGTTTTTTGCCTATGATGGATGGGTTCGGTTTTTGCCTATGATGCATGGGTTCGGTTTTTTGCCGATGATGGATGGGTTCGGTTTTTTGCCGATGATGGATGGGTTCGGTTTTTTGCCGATGATGGATGGGTTCGGTTTTTTGCCTATGATGGATGGGTTCCGTTTTTTGCCTATGATGGATGGGTTCGGTTTCGCTTAGTCACACACACGCGCGCATAAACAACAGCGATAAAAATGTAAGCAGATGTTGTTGAGGCGATAAATAATTCTGACTATCCAGTCCAATTACTCTACCAGTTCATCCGCTGACAAATGTTCATTAATTTTTGTTCTTAGTCACCGACAAGCCCCTCCAGAGGTAAAACCCCAGACACATGTATACATACAAACACATATGCACACCCACAATCATAGACTCATACACACATGTACACAGTAGTACACAGCACTACACACCTACATGTACACATACAAATGCACATACACTCACAAATACACGACACACTCTGTAGCTATATAAGCACCGGTTGTTGAGACGTTATCTGATCAGTTTCTTCGATTTGTTCGTCCGTCTGACGTCTTCGTAAAAGGTACTTTCGGCTACTTTCTATGTAGGCCTAGTCAGTTATAATATAGGTGTATGTATGCATCTGTGTTAGAGTGTATGTATGCATGCATGTATTCATGTATGTAAGCATGCATATGTGCATTTATTTGTATGTATGTGTGTGTGTTATGTGTGTATGAATGTATCTATGTCTGTGTGTATTATAATATGTATGAATGTATGTACATGTATGTTTGTATGTATGTATGAGCATCTGTATTTAATAGTATACACTCTAGCACTGTGGCACAGTAAGGTAGTAATGGTTTATACAGAATATTGTTCTTTGACAAACTATGTTCTTTCCATGTCAGTGCGTGAGTCGTGAGCTCGTGACAATTGTCCTATCTACTTCTGATGTGCTGTAAAGTATAACACATTATGTGTCGGGTTATTGTGTGTCTGCCTTGCTTATTAAAATTGTAAGGGGCCCCGTCATTCGATCAGCACAGGGCCCCCAAAACTGTAGATCCGGGCCTGGCAGTCACACATAGCCGGATACACATCCACAAACACACTCATAGACATACAAATATATATATATATATTGGCTTGTACAATGATATATATAGGCCCATATATACAACTAGAGAGAGGGGGGTTTGAAGAGAGGGAGAAGAAAGCAGAGGCGCTCAGAGGGTGAATTACATTTAGACGTGAGCGACTGGCAGCCGAAGAAACGTTTAACGTACAACATAAACTACGTCGCAGTTGGCCTGTGATGGATGCGTTCGGTTTTGCTTAGTCACACACACACGCACGCACACACACACACACGAACACACACACACACACACACACACACACACACACACACACACACACACACACACACACACGCACACAAACAACAGCGATAAATGTAAGTAGACGTTGTTGAGATGTTAAATTCTGACTATCCGGTCTAATTACTCTACCAGTTCATCAGTCTGACGTGTTCCTAAGAGGTAAAGTATACTACATTGTATGTGCGTACACTATGTATGAATGCTGGACTCACACTGGAATTTGGCTTGTACAATGATTTTGCGGCCATAGTATAGCGGCTATGATGCCTTAAGTATTATTGAGGTTAAGCATTGGAGCCACAGAAGTTCTTAGTTTAAATTAGAATCCGTTTCGGGCAACTCATATAGTGAGACGTCGAAAAAGCAGGAAAGAACGAAGTCTCACCTTCTTAAGCTTATGATTAGTTAAAGAAAATTCCATTCCTTTCCAAACAAGCGAAAACAGAAAATTCCATTCCTTTCCATACAAACTTATCTTTATATTATATCTATATTATACATATAGACGAAATGATATAGTGTTTACATGTCTTCTGGCCTGGGACCTAAACCCAGCTGCCACTCTGACAAATGTTCATTTTGTTCTTAGTCACACACGCACATAAATGCACACATGACACATACACACACAAACACAAACACTTATGTACAGGCACGTGCACAAACACATACAGGCACACATGTACACACATACAGGGCTTAAAGTGTGAATGGACGGTCATGGGCGGCGTCCAGGCACGTATTTTCAAGGCTGAACGCCGTTCTGCCACTTATTAGGCCAGCACAACCTGCACGCCGTCCATGGAGCGTCCATGCAACATAGTAATTCCGACAAAACGGCGCAGGACAAAACGGCGCAGACATAACGGCGCAAAACTGAACTAATGAACAATAGTTTATAGTAGTTTAATACTAGAAGCAGCAAAATTTTAAAATAAAATATATACTAGAAATAACTGAGAAACTTCATCAAGTCTTACATGTAGCCTATAGTTCGTAGTTCATACGTTGTCATAATAGTAGAAGCATAAAAATATACTAAAATATCCACTATATAAAGAAGTAACTAAGTAACTTCAACAAGTCTTATAGTTCATAGGATGGCATAAAAAGCAAGTCTAAATGTAGACGTTGTGCAAATAACTGTTAGAAAGTCGTCTTTATAATTGGGCCTTAATTACATTTCAATCGAGCGGGTCTATGGTAGAACTCAGCTAATCACGTCTGGCGGCACTTTTGGATCGCTAATTCGCTAACAATCACTAAACGGTTATCATAAATATTTGTACTGCTCGGGTATCATAATCTTTGTACTGCGCCGTATTGTCTGCGCCGTTTTGTCGGGGTACTTTGAATTGCGCCGTTCTGTCTGCGCCGTTTTGTCTGCGCCGTTATGTCTGCGCCGTTTTCTTCTGCGCCGTTTTGTTACGGCGCCCCTCTGCGTTATTATCAACATCATTGAATTTTTAAGATTCCAATCAAATTTCGTATTGTCATTTTGATTTCTTAATGTTTTCTACCGTGCGAGTGTAACTTGTTTCTCCAACTCATTCCTTACTTAAGTATGTATGTGTGTAATAGTCCCCGGCGCCGCCGCCATCCGCCGCCGCCGCCGCCAGTCGCTAAGCCCTCAAGTCGAAGTCAGTCGCTAAGGCTATCGACTGGACCAAGTCACCGCCGCCGCCGCCGCTAAGCCCTCAAGTCGAAGTCAGTCGCTAAGCTATCGACTGCTATCGACTTTGTCTACTTAATATATCAGCAGTTATCTATTTACTACCTTACTGCCAACCTAGTACTACTTACTTACTTTACTAGATGCACTAACTTCCAAGGAATCCATATTTAGACCTTATATATATATATATATATATATATATATATATATATATATATATATATATATATATATATATATATATATATGTGAGTCTATGATTTAGACTTACTATCAACCATCGAAGCCTAATATACGTCGATGCTATATATCAACAGACTGAACAGTCAGATTTTTCTGTCACGTTGTCTAACGTGGCGCACTTCTTTAATTGAAAATGGCGTCCCTTCGAAGCAAACGTTGCGTTGAAAATACGCTGGTTTCAGTGTTTTTAACACGGTACAACTAAAGATGATGCCGGAAAAATTGATAATATGTTTGTGAAATTAGGGAAAATAAGCGTCCATTTGCGCTTTCAAGAGAAATCCGGTGTTTGGGCCCATTTTGGCGAACTACTGGTAAGTCTGGGTGAGACATACATGTACCTACAATAGGCGTACTATATTATAGGCAGACTTGAATGCTGCATGCTTTAGTTTCTTATCTGATTTGAATATAACGCGATAATGGTTTGATATTTTCACTTGGTGGGTGCATAGGCAAATATTTGATATTAATTTACATGTACCACCGCTTTATTGGCCACAAACAATGACGTGCAGCGAAACTTGACTTTACAGTAAGCCGTAAAATGCATTTTATTGTTAGGTAACTAATAGACGTACCGGTACTTGATTACTCGAGAAGTCGATATCAAGTCGTTAAGTCGGTCGATAAGCCTAAGCGACTTAGTCAGTCGATAAAGCAAGTTACTTGGTCAAGTCAGTCGCTAAGTCAGTCGCTAACTCTCCAAGTCAGTCGCTAACGCTTCTGTTAGCGACTACGGGGACTAGTGTGTAATGGATGTCTATGACTTACATCCTCTGTGAGTCTTTTCTTGACTGTTTCATAACTGAATCAACGTATCAAGTTAAATGACTTGAAAAATAACATACGAGATATAAAGTTTCACAGCTATGCCCCTAGCCTACAGGGTTGCGTTCTGATCGATCCTCTGAAAATTGCAGATTAGAATTAGGTGAATTGTTTCGTAATACAAAATTCCGCCAGCTCTGCATGACGATGCCCTTTCCCTACCAGTCAGAGCTTGTTCTGCAGAAGGAGAATTTTCAAGGCTTTTCGTCTCACAAGAAGTCACCTGAGGAAAACTATGTCTGCCACAGGATTGCAAAGCATAGGCCTACTGAGAATACCTGCTAACAATTAAGGGAGCAGCATCGATCGGCTATACCACTGAAAAAAATTCTTAGCCAATTTATAAAAACCGAAAAAAATTATTTTTGAAATGGATTCTGACTGCAAATATCAACTAGACACTTCTGAAAGACCCGAAAGGAGAAAAGAAAAGACGATATCTGTTTCTTTCAAAATAAAACTCTGAACTTGTTGTGCTGTCTGGGAATCTGAAAACCTTTGAAGTTTTTATGATTTTGTCGTTAAGAAACAACTGGAAAATAAGGGCCTAAAACGTGTTCCATTTGATATCAACAGCTACAAATGCGCTGGCTTCTGGGGCTCCGCCCCAGACCCCGTTGAGGGAGCTTAAGACGCTCCCTCACACTCCATAGGCGTTAGGCCTATAGGCTTCGTGCCTTCAGCACTCGCCTCCTCGCGCCTTCGGCGCTTGCAATATGAGCACCCCAGAAAATTTTTATATTTGCACATCTGATTAGAGGGAGAGGGGTTGAGGAGAGGGACGGGGAAGGGGACGGAAGTAAGGAGGGAAAGTTGGGGAGAGGGGGTGGGGGAAAGGGATAGGTGGGAGGAGGGGGAAAGGTAAGTGGCGTCCTGGCACTTCTGTTTTTACACTTTAAGCACTGGTAAGAGGAGAGAGGGAGAGGAGAGGGAGAAGGGAAAGGGAGGAAGGGATTGACCACCATCACTTTCTGCGACACAGTGGCGCCCTAGACTTCCTCTGGTTTATGTCAACGGCCGTTGCCGTGTTTTATAGGTAAAACACCTGTTGTGGCCACTTTCGATCTGTTGAACATCTCTATCCAGACTGACGTCTCTAAAAGCGACGCTGTCTGTTCATGAAAGGAAAATCTTTCTGCCCTTGAGAGTAGATGTGCTGTCGAGGACAGATAGGCTTTCCTTGGTTGGGTGCTGTATACTTGTGCTTGTACCGAGGTTGGCTTTTTTCAGATATTTGAATCTTGGGCTATAGCACGGTCAGTAGGCCTACACGAGGACCTCAGACGGCGTGGCACCCATTCAAACGGGCAGCGGTGGTCGAAGAATCTCTCCCGATCAGTTAATTGAAAAACGAGCAGGGAAGTGGCCATACGGTCGCTCTAGCACGGTCCGTATGCACGAGGACCTTAGATGGTGACTGGTGAGACACCCGCTCAACGGGCAGCCGTGTTGAAGGATCTCACGCTATCAATTTATTGAAAGTTGAGCAGGGTCAAAGCTATAGGGCCTACGGTCGCTACATAAAAAGGTGAACATTTAAATTTGCGTTTATCTATGCACTAAATGTCACTGTTCGTAAAACGTTGTTATTTACCAGGTCCTTTGTGTGCATAGGTCCCTCTCTATGGAATCGACTTCCTCCTTCTCTTCGCTCTACAATCCTCTCTAGTAGCATCTCTACCTCTTTCTCTCACCTTAACACCTTTCTTTTTCCTTGGAGTACCTCGCACTGGGAGCGCTTCTGAAAGGCTTATGCTGTGAGAAGCGCTTTATAAATGATCAAATACAATACAATGCAATACAATTTACCGTAAGCCCTAATGTATGCTGGCAACTGTCGTTACTGTACCAATAAAGTTGACGGTGTGCAGCATAGATCTAATGATTAAATGCAGTTGGAAATTAATATAAGAGCGATGGCAAGCGTTTAAAAGGTGTCTTTCTGCCCGTGGTCCATAGCCGATAGCCAACACGGGAACCTTAACAGGCGTGGCATTCATTCAAACGGACCACAATGGTTGAAATTTCTCACCCGATCATTTCATACGCCAAGCATTCGGTTGTTATCTGCTTAAATCTACTACATGTTGGCAAGTTGGCAACTACGGTAGCAGCTGCCCTCGCTGTTCACATCAATATTAAACTTGGATTGTCTTGCATGCGGTCTAAGTAATTATTCGTCTGTACAATAGGAGCGCTGCTCGTATATTAAATTTTAACCACAGTTGAAAGTTAATATAGGAACGACGGCAGGCGTTTAAAAGGTGTCTCTCTGTGTTTGGTCCGTACACACGGAAACCTTAATATTCGTGTCAACCATTCAGACGGACAGCGGTGGTGAATGATTTCACCAGATCAATTCATTGAGAAATTAGCAGGGTCGAGGCCACACGGTCGCTGGAGAAAATCGCTATATATATATATATAATTATATATATATATATATATATATTATATATATATATAGGCTATATATACAGTTTACTGGATCAATTTAACGCGTATATATGACAATTTTACAATAAAAACTAGGGCTGGGCATTTAACGCGTTATTAACGCAATTAATGCGTTAATTAATTAACGCGATTAAATTTTTTAACGCAGTTAACGCGATTGTCACTGCACCCAATTATTTCTAGAAATGCGATAAAACAAATCTTCATAAAACAGCTCAGTTTAAACTTTAAACTTTTAAGTAAAAACTGAAAAGTAAAAACAAGTAGGCCTAGTACAGCATGTTTGCGCCTGTTTATTTTCTACAAGCATTTATATAGCGCATATTCAGATAGCCCGATAGCGCATTGGATAACAACTGGCGTAGAGAGCGAGAGGTACCGAGTTCGAGCCCCGTAGGGCGGATATGCTTTGTAGGCTGCTATTAGCGCCGTGTATTGCAGGCTGTCTGTTCTGTTAATAGTTAACTAGTTAAGATTGTTTCAATTGCATAACATGTAAATGTACAGCGCAGTGCGTTTGTCAGGCGCTTAATTAAAGAAATTATTATTATTATTATTATTATTATTATTATTATTATTATTATTATTATTATTATTATTATTATTATTATTATTATTATTATTATTATTATTATTATTATTATTATTATTATTATTATTATTATTATTATTATTATTATTATTATTATTATTATTATTATTATTATTATTATTATTATTATAAAACGGTTATTATATCTAAGATCAGAGTTCTAGGGCCCCATTGTAGCAAGGCATGCGACAGCGTTGAATCGCTGGACAGTAACAGAGATCTTTTGAAAAAGGAAGAAGGTTTCTTGTGGATCTTCCGTTGTTCTGGTCAACCGTCTGCCGAGTTCCTTGATGAAAGCCAGCCCTCCTGGTCCAAAGGTCCCATCGTCTCTATCGCGATTGGAGTAAAAAGGTATCTTGTTTGAAGCTCCTCGTATTTGTTCTTCTTTCTAGTCGTCGTTATTATTATTATTATTATTATTATTATTATTATTATTATTATTATTATTATTATATCTCAGAGTCGGTAGAGTAGTTGTAGGCTACTTGTTATCTACTGTGACATGCTTTAAAAATTAATCGCGTTATTACAATTTTTAATCATGCGATTAATTTCGATTAACATTTTTAATCGTTGCCCACCACTAATAAAAACATAAACCTTCTGCTATACATCAATGACTACCAGAACCTGGCATAGGCGTAATTTTCGTAGGTATGAGGGGGTGCCCATAGTCCCATACCCAACTTACTGGAATGCAGGGTACCTTACCCCCAAATTGGCATACCTTCTAACCAGAAGAAACAAGGCGCGTTGTTATTTTCTCGGAGAATGGCCTTCATTTGAGCCCTCAAGACTCAAAACAATCATGGAGCATCAGCATCATCATCATGATCACTATCATCACTATTATCTTCATTGTTACTATTATTAATCATCATTATTATTAAACGATGCGAAATTTTGTATCCCCACATCCAAGACCAAAGTTTCTCCTCTGGCATCTGATCCAGCTCACAGTCAGGTAATCGTTCGCTACGCTGTATATGTAGGCCTATCATGTCGCCTATGTATGTAGGCCCTATGTTTGTTTGTATGTAGCCTATATATGTACATGTATTTATGAATGTATGTATATATATATATATATCAATGTCAATCCCTAAAAACTGCAAAGGTAATACCTATTTATAAAAAAGGCGAAAGAGACAATCTGACAAATTATCGTCCGATTTCTATCCTTCCCTATTTCTCAAAAATATTTGAGAAAATAATGTACAACAGACTGTATGACTTTGTTACGAAAACCGACATCCTTTTTCCCTCGCAGCATGGCTTTCAATCTGGTCACTCCCCATATATGTCCTTGTTATCTATGCAAGATAGAATCTCGAATGCAATAGAAAATAATGAATATTCCCTAGGCATATTTTTCGATCTGGCAAAAGCATTTGACACTGGCGGCTAGTTCCGCGGTAAGTAGAGATTTTCCGCGGGGAAACCGCGGGAGTAAGTACGCAACGAAAGATATTCCACGGGGAAACCGCGGAAGTAACTAAGACCGACGCTAAATACGCAACGAAATATATATTCCACGGGGAAACCGCGGAAATAGCCTAACTGTAACCGACGCTAGTTAGCAAAAGAAAGATAATCCGCGGGGAAACCGCGAATAGAGATTTTTCGGTAAGTCCCGTAAGTAGAAAAGGTGCGGTAGACCCGCAAGTTGAAAAGAATATGCGGGTAGATCCGCAATTGTTTTACGAACGGTATCAACGGGGTCACCATCTTCCCCGTACTTTACCACACTGGTGTGCAGCAATTATCGAACGGTAACTGCGGGGAGCTTTCCCCCGTATTTATCTGTCACCAACGGGGTCACCCTCCCCGTATTTGGTCGAACCGCGCCAGCGGGGAATTTTCCCCGTATTTACGCACTCGCCGTTAACTGGTTTCTGCGTCTCTCCCCGTTCTACGGACTTTACGCGGAAACCGGACTTTAATTTTTCACTCGCCGTTAACTGATTTCCCCGTCTCTCACGTACTTCGAACTTTACGCGAAATCGGACTTTGATTTTTCACTAACTGATTTCTCGGTCTCTCCCGTACTTTCCGAACACACGTACCACCGGGGTCTCGCCTTCCCCGTATTTCGTTACAGACCTGTCATTTCTCGGTATCTCCGCGTACTTTCCGAACGGTATCAGTGGGGAACTTTTCCCGTAGTTATCCAGACCTGTGAGCATTTATTTCTCACCATCGGTCTTTCCCCGATTAGCCTGCCACGGACCGGCTCGCGATCAACAACGTGATGGGCCCTACCCCGTCAGATCAGCGGAAGCCGGCACTGGGCAGACCGTGTGAGCGGCTGTCACTCGGGAGCGCACTGATTAGTCTTGTCTTGGACGCAGGGGCGCCCGTAATTTGCCCGAACCAACGACACTAAAGAACCGTGTCGCTTTGCGCAGAGGGTCCGAACCACCACTGACTCTGCACTATGTGTGAAGCAGTACGAACCACCACTTCACGATATAAGCGATGCACCATGAGGCAGCCTCTATTCAAGCATCACCACACGTTATACAGGTCACTTCGTATTTATACTAGCGTACAAAACACGCCTTAAACAAAGGTAGCAAAGAGGCTAGGTTATAAGTTTCAATTTCAGCGTCGCCCTACCTTTGGCCATCAACTATTGAACTTAAAAGGGTGTAGTTTTATTAAATCACTACATTAAAACGTTAAAATTGCAAGAATTAAGCGACCGTGTAATTTTAATTACATTTATTATAACTCGAATCGAGTGTATGTAACACGCCATCTAGCGATTAAGAGGCCGCACCGTGTATTGAAAACGTCAATATTATACAGCTATAATAGATCAGACAGCCTTCACTCTGTCTTGTGGCTTGTCCGCCACAGTTTCGCTGGCACCGTATACGCTTCGGGGCGTGAAGTAGCCTAAACCACCCTCTCGACAAGGGCGTCAGCAGGTATTTTGTTTTAGGGAAGCAAAGTTTTAAATTGATGGCACGGGGACAAACAAGGGCGCCGAAAGCAACCGATTTCGTCACCCTCGGTGCTCTCTCCCGCGATTAAGGGGGTCAGACGCGGATCCCAAAAGCCGCATGCGTTATTGGAAGCATTTGACATGAATTATGGGGCCTGCTGTTAACGTTCTGGAATCCCGTTTTCAGCTATATCTGAACGTTTATTTGAAAACAAAACTGCTAAAAATTTTGTTTAAAGCACTATTAAGCATGCAGTCTGAAAATCTGGGTATGAAAGCAAAATAACTAATTAGCCTAGTTGTAACAATAGATGAACAATTTAGCTTAGAGAGCAGAGAATGTGAAAAGCTGATCGCATCATTTTCGATAATCTTGAATCAACTGAACTAGACAAAATTCACTTGTAATAATATGCCAAAACCGAACAATCCGGAGTGTAAATTAGACACAGAAAACTTAACATTTCTAGAAATTCACATTGCATCTTTTGCCGCTTAGTTACAAGTCTCCCTAAATGTGACAACGAACGCGTAGGTGATGCAAATGAGCTGGAAACCAAAGTCTGTGAGCTATCCGAGTATCGTGAACAAACTCTCTTTTAGCTTCTCGTGCATTGATATTCTCGTGTTTGGCCAGTCAATTGGAATTAGAATGACATACTTCTCATTATAATTTTGAATAATTCAATGAAATTTTCAGGAAGAGCTTAAATGAATAGGGAATATTATGTAGTTTAATCAATGAAACAACAGCCCTGACTGACTACACCGTCACGAAAACACAAGTGATTGAGTTGAAACTCCTTTGAAGGCTTTTGAAGTTTTTGTGTGGGCAAACACCTGAACAAAATAATATGACCCTACCAGGATGCTCACGGACATTTGATGGGACCCAAATAGGTCCATGTGAGCCCATGTTGGCGTGCTGAGAGGGGAGGGTTTGCTTGTGCTTAGCATACCCATAAGTATACAGGCTGTTATAGGATAAGGCCTAGTAATGTAATATTTCGATGTTCTCTTGCAAACTCTAAAGAAACAAAGGAAGCTGTGGCTTCGACAGGGACGTAACTAGCGTTGGGCTTGGGGGGCTAAACGAAGCTGAAGCCCCCTAAAAATGAATCAAGCCCCCGGCTTCAATATGGGCTCAGGCTACCGTACTCGCAATGTTCAGGGCTTAAAGCCCCCCCCAAACGAAAAGTCCTAGTTACGCCACTGGGCTTCGATTTAATCATCTCTTCACTCAAACTCCAAGCAACAAGGGAAACTAAAGAGGCGCTCTTTCAAGTATTGTTGAGCTTAGAGGTTTCGCCGATTCCAAAGTTCGCTGTGGAAGCAGAATTTAACCTCGGACGTGCAGCCACTACCGAACATGCATATAGACGCGCCTTACCACACGACCATCTTCCGAGAGAAATGTGGGAGTGCCCGAACGAAAGACCCTACAGCTCCTGTATTTCCTGGTACTCTTAGACGGATGGCGAGCGACTCTCCTGCAGGGTTGGAGTTCCTTATAAAGAGATATATAGGCGGTAGATATCAATGGCAGCGCCAGAACACAGACGATTCGAACCCAAAGCCTAACACTGCCTTTCCTCTGACTTACGCACAGGACCTTCTACCGCGACACGCAACTCCGTCAGTCGATGAAACGATGTGGGCGACATCTGTTGAGGCGAGGCGCGGCATGACAATATTGTACATAATACTCGCAATACATCCAGAAATGCAAATTCTGTTTCGCTTGAGTGGTTTCACGGGCATGTTTACGATCGATCGATGTGGTGCCGTTGATCTCTACTCCAGATGCTGTCTGTTTGCGGGAAATTGGCTTAAGGCCTACACAACAGTTTTGCCTGGTACAGGCTGGTAGCGAACTTCGATTGAAGCCTTGGCGCTATAGAAGTTCTTAAATGATAGGCTAATATTACTATCTAGTGTTCATAGCAAACTGGCAGAGGTCCATCTATATAAGTCTGGTTCCTGCCATAATTAAAATCGGCCATCAAGTAACTTGTAACTGCATGGGTTACTATACTACTAACTACTAAACTACTGGACGATTTTTGTTATCACGGCCGGATTTTTATTATGGCATCCCACCCCTGCCAAAATAAAAACTAACTTAGGCTAACTGGCCAATTTTTTACGATAGAATTTTTATTATGGCATCCCACCCCTGCCAAAATAAAAACTAACTTAGGCTAACTGGCCAATTTTTTACGGTAGGATTTTTATTATGGCATCCCACCCCTGCCAAAATAAAAACTAACTTAGGCTAACTGGCCAATTTTTTACGATAGGATTTTTATTATGGCATCCCACCCCTGCCAAAATAAAAACTAACTTAGGCTAACTGGCCAATTTTTTACGATAGGATTTTTATTATGGCATCCCCAGCCACAATAAAAAAACCAACAGCCGATTGTTATTATGGCACCCCACCCCCACCCCGCCATAATTAAAACTAACCTATTGTACTGGCCGATTTTTATCATTGCAGGGTGGTTACAGTAGCCTAACTAACCGCACTCACACCCACTAGCCGTTCCACCTGTTAGTTATGCATATGTCCACAGTCCATGTGCTAAAGCTATAACGAAAACATCTCAACGCAGATGAAAATAGTATCGTCTGACCCACTTAAGGGGGTTAACCGGTGAACGCGTCTGTCTGGGACAAGGCAGGACACATTTTATGCTTCTCAGGCACAGCCTTCAGCATCTTATGCAATACATTTTCATCATTCCATTATATCAGGGTATTTTTAGCGTTAAGCGATGGCCCAACCTGTATCCATATCCTTTTACTTTTCGTCTGTAGACTGGCTGATTTATTAGCGATCAATCAATGCAGTTGTTTAGATTTGCTTGGCTGGCTGCCGTGGCTGGTGAATGAAGGAGTCTGTGATAGATGGATAGACTTACCAGACTTACCGAAGAATGTTCTTCGTTGCAGACTAAAAATTATTTTGTCTGGATGATGTTTTCTCTAAGTGCTCCAGGTGCCTAGTGCACATCATTTCGCCCCTCGCTCGCCCTCTGGTGTCGAACTCGGTTGAGCTTAGCCACATCCAGCGCTCAGCGTTCGTGAGTATGCTAGTGCCCTGCGCTTGGCTTTCGAATTGCGCTTTAGAAGTTTAGAGTTTTACGATTACGATGCGACGCCAACCCTGTCGGCACTCATACTGAGCAGTTTCCTCACACTGTAGGCTAAGCGTAATCAATGTACATGTTGCCTAGTAGTAATTTAGTGACAGATCGAGGTTTCTTCCAAATACCGCAATACTTCGAAGGGCAGGCCTATGGTGCCAAATCATAGGCCTTGAGTTCAGCCAGTAGCGCATCTACAGGGTGGGCCATAAAAAAGGAACCCCTACGCATTTCTTCTTGCTAAATGACGTCACAGTGACGTGCAGCTACGCTGGTACCCCGTTTCTTTTCTAAATAATATGTATCTGGCAATATCAAGTTTGTTTGTTAACAATTATTTGAGAAGTGACTTAGTAAAATAGTTTTTTGTTGCTTTTTGTTGTGTTACGTTTTTGAACCATCAAAAAACAGTGGGTGGACTCACTAAAAGTGATATAACTTTTGTTCTGTTTGAAATATTTTGATGAAATTTGGCCAATATACGTAGGTATGAATTACCTTTAAGCGTGTAAAACGTGATTTAAAAATTCTCACTTTTGGCAGAAATATTATCAAAAATGCGTAAGGGGTTCCTTTTTTTGCCCACCCTGTATAGGCAGAATAAGTGTAGGATGTTAAATCCTCGATCCACCCTCCATCTTCACCTTTGGGACGTTTAGAAACAGCAGCTATATGCTATGTACATGTACAGAGGACGCTTACATGTATATTGAACAAGTCATAACGCCAGTGGCGTAACTAGGACTTTTCGTTTGGGGGGGTTTAAGCCTAGAACATGGCGAATGCGGTAGCCCGAGCCTATAGTGAAGCCTGGCGGTTTGATTTATTTGGGGGCTTCAGCTTCGTTTGGAGGGGGGCTTAAGCCCCCAAGCCCAACGCTAGTTACGTCCCTGCATGATAACGCCTATTTGTATTCAGGAGTTAGTGCAGATGATTTGGTAGGATTAAGTAGGAACGGGCTAGGGTTGTTTGGTTTAATTCTTTCGTTGGCAGAGAAAATTATTTGGGCGAGACAGTCGGGTTATGGTGCGTGTCTTTTTAAAGTGAAGTGGGTCGCGCGTGGCTGCTCCATTTATTTTTATCTTTAGGGACCTGGATAGGGCCTCGTAAAGCATCTCGAATTGCAAGTTCTTTTGGCAGTGAGTGAGTGTTTCACGGGGCATGTTTACGAGCTGTCAACGAAGTGCAGTCTGTTGATCTTCTCTCCAGATGTTGCTTGTTAGATGAGGCGGCGCAAGAATCCTATAAAAGCCCGCGTTTACACCAGTTAGGCCTAATTGCTATTCTGAAGAGTTGGTCAATCTTGAAGAGAAAAGGTGAGTGCTCAGCACTGTCGTTTTGCATTATACTGAAGCAGATCTCGTGATCACAAGTTTATAATTCATAAGAATGTCATGACCATGGGTCGTTTGGGAACGGAACGGCGTTCCGGTTCTTTTTTGGAAGATCGCAACGCCGTATCGGTTCTTTCTTTGATTAGCATGGCGACTGAAGCCGGCGTTCTGGTTCTTCCTGAAGGGGCGTTCCGTTTCTTCCTGAAGGGGCGTTCTGGTTCTTCCTGAAGGGGCGTTCCGTTTCTTCCTGAAGGGGCGTTCCGGTTCTTCCTGAAGGGGTGATCCGGTTCCTCTTTGTTTAGGACGGGATCGCTGGTTATGACTCTACTCTTGTGCTCAAACCTGAACAGCTGTCTTACCCTAAAGCACATGTCTGCGCAAAACACACATAGGCCTACACACTTTATATAATATGAATAAACGAATATTGATTGATAACTCTAATCATCCGCTCGCGTTGGGCTTTCTACCTTCGTGGTGAATAAACATAGCCATGATAAGTCGGGGGGCTGTGGTTTCGAAACGGAACCCCCATTGGATTGCTTGTGGATAATTGAAACGGGCAGCGGTGTTTGAAGTATCTCTCCCGATCAGTTTATTGTAAAAACGAGCAGCGGCCATAAGGTCGCTTTACACGGTCCATATATATATATATATATATATATATATATATATATATATATATATATATATATATATATAGACACCCTCTCAATTAACGGGCAGCGGTGGTGAAGGATCTCACGCTATCAATTTATTGAAAGTTGAGCATGCAGGATCAAAGCTGTACATCTACGGTACCTACATAAAAAGGTGTACATTTACATTTGCAGTATCTATGCACTAAATGTCACTGTTCGTAAAACGTTGTTATTTGGGGGCCCGATAGAGCATTGGATAACACATTGGCGAGAGGTACCGAATTCGAGTTCCGTAGGGCGGACATGCTTTGTAGGCTGCTATTAGCGTCGTGTATTGCAGGCTGTCTGTTCTGTTAGTAGTTAAGATTTATGTCTTCTGAAGTTCTGTCATTAAATTGTGTTCTTGTGAATTGTGTAATTGTCATAACATGTGAATATATAGAGCAGTGCGTTTGTCAGGCGCTTGATTAAAGAAAAGATATTATTTACTGTAGGTCCTAATGTATGGTGACAACTGTCGTTACTGTACCAATAAAGTTGACGGAATGCTTAAATCTTATGATTAAATGGAGTTTGAAATTAATATAGGAGCGATGGCAAGCGTTTAAGAGGTGTCTTTCTGTCCGTGGTCCGTATACACGGGAACCTTAACAGGCGCGGCACTCATTCGAACGGGCAGCGGTGGTTGAAGTATCTCACCCGAATGACCCGATCATTTCATACGCCAAGCATTTGGCTGCTATTGTGGTTGAGATTTAATATAGGAGCGATGGCAGGCGTTTAAAAGGTGTCTCTGCCTTTGGTCCGTACGTACACGGAGATCTTAATATTCGTGTCAACCATTCAGAAGGACAGCGGTTGTGAATGATTTCACCAGATCAATTCATTGAGAAATTAGCAGGGTCAAGGCCACACAATGTATGGGGGGTCCGGTGGCGCGTTGGATAACATCTGGCGTTGAGTGCGAGAGGTACTGAGTTTGAGCCCCGTAGGGCGGATATGCTTTGTAGGCTGTTATTAGCGCCGTGTATTGCAGGCTGTCTGTTCTGTTAGTAGTTAACTAGTTAAGATTGTTTCAATTGCATAACATGTAAATGTACAGCGCAGTGCGTTTGTCAGGCGCTCAATTAAAGAAAAGATATTATTATTATTATTATTCAGTCGCTAGAAAAAATCCCTGTTTGTGTATAATATTATAGGCTATATATATACAGTTTACTGGATCGATTTAATGCGAATCTATGACAATTTTATAATAAAAACAGAAGCCTTCTGCTATACATCAATGTAATTGTAATTGTAAATATTGTAACCAAACATTTATAGCGCCGCTCAAAAATCAGTAGCGGCTCTGATGGAATGACCGCCTGGTTTCTCGAAGCGGCCGCTCCCATGCTGGCAGAACCCATTACCCATCTCTTCAATGTTTCCATTCTTTCAATGACTACAGAACCTGGTATAGGCGTAATTTTCGTACCCAACTTACTGGAATGCAGGGTACCTTACCCCCAAATTATCATACCTTCTAACCAGAAGAAACAAGGCGCGTTGCTATTATTTTTCTCAGAGACAGGTCTTCTTATGATCCCTCAAGACTCAAAACAATCACAGAGCATCAGCATCGTCATCATGATCACTATCATCACTATTATTTCCTTGTTACTATTATTAATCATTATTATTATTAAACGATGCGAAATTTTGTATCCCCACTTCCAAGACCAAAGTTAGGCTATACTCCTCTGGCATCTGATCCAGCTCACAGTCAGGTATTCGTTCGCTACGCTGTATATAGGCCTATCATGCCGCCTATCTATGTTTGTTTGTAGCCTATATATGTATGTATAGGACATGTATATAATATATATATATGTATATATGTATTTAGGCCAATCTAGGCCTATCAGAGTGTATAGAAGGACTTAGCCTACACTCTGTGTATGTATGCATATGAATGTATGTGTGTAGGCCTATAGATGTATCAATCAATCAATCAATCAAAAACAATCAAAATCGATCAATAAATAAATCAATCAATTCTTTAATTGAAGCCAATGAGAAGCGAAACAGGCGTAACATGATTATTTTCCATTGTTGCTAACAACATCGTAGTAAATGAGAACAAAAGGAAGGACTTGAATCAATATTAGGCCTAAGTTCGGTTTTTTCGATATAGAAAAGTGATCGCAAAGACATAAACATCAACTGGATTCAAACCAAATAATAAACCTTAATCAGAATCAAACCAATTCAAGCATGGATAGGCCTACCACGGGTAGTGTAACATATGGTAACATAGTCTCAAAGCCTCCAGAAACTGCAAATTCTGTTCAGCTTGAGTGGTTTCACCAGCCTGCTTACGAGCGATCGATGAAATGCAGTCGATCTTTACTCCAGGTGTTGATTGTTTCAATGTGGGGTTAGACGTCCCCTGCATGGCCCCACTCTGCATGAACACTGTCTATCTTAAAGGACACGCAGATCTGAAGGAAGGTCATTCCACTTGGTCGGCCCAACCACTGAAAAGGCACGATGTTGCGCCTTTGAGTGCGCGCAAAGGGAACAATACGTTCACCTCGAGATGCAGAACGAAGATTTCCTCGGCCAACTAAACCTAAGATAGGGCAACAGAGCTACCACAAGTAGGCAGGGGTGCTCCCTAATTGGCACCACCAGATCCAGACCGAAATCCAAAATTCATCAAACAAATTATATACTCTTTTGGTGCAAAACGTCCCCTGAACGTCTTACGCGGAACGTTTTGCCCCGATGCATGTAACAAGTAGGCCCTATACATTTCTGAATACTAGAGGCTAATGACGGTATTATCGCTCATCACGTTGATCAACCAGTGGTATATAAAGGGAGCGTAAGTGTCGACTAAATTCTGGATCGACCCTACATCTTCAGCGGTCAGAAACCTCCGGGACACATGGAAACACCAGTTTGGTACCCTGATGCAAAAGGACACTTATTTTAAACTAATCACTAGACCTATTTGAATTTAGTAGCTCGTAGGGCGTACGGATGATTGGATAGGAACGGGTCTAGGGTTGTTAGGTTTAATTCCGTATTTGGGAGAGAAACTTATATGGGTCACGTGGACGAGACAATCGGGTCAGCGGGCGTGTCTTTTTCAGAGGGTCGCGCCTGACTCTAAAAATAAACCAAAGAGCCACCATATTATGGTAAACATACTCGTAAAACGGTCCGAAATGAAAATT
Organism: Aporrectodea caliginosa; assembly: GCA_020284085.1. NCBI lineage: Eukaryota > Metazoa > Annelida > Clitellata > Crassiclitellata > Lumbricidae > Aporrectodea > Aporrectodea caliginosa. The sequence goes on along the minus strand of JACEVL010000151.1, from coordinate 230,374 downwards.
CTGCTTCGCTTGAGTGGTTTCACGGACATGTTTACGAGCGATCGATGAAGTGCAGTTGATCTTTACTCCAGATGCTGTTTTTTCAACGTGGGGTAAGACGTCCCTGCATTGCCCAGCTCTGCATGCAGACTCTCTATCTAAAAGCATAGAACGAGTATGCGCATATTACGAATATTAAGATTTTTAGAAATTGACAAATACTGACGAATATTAAAACTGGCCAAAGAATATTAAGAATATTAAATTTCTTTAGTTCTTTTAATTCCTAATTCTCGTTCAATGTCTAAAAGAACACGCAGATCTGAAGAAAGGTTATTCCACGTGGTCGGCCTAACCACTGAAAAGGCACGATGTTGCGCCTTTGACGTGCGCGCAAAGGGAACAACAAGTTCACTTCGAGATGCAGAACGAAGATTTCCCGCAAGTAGGCATGGTCAAACATTTATGCATTTATACAAAACAAATGATTGCAAATAGGAAATGTCTAGCCACACGGCTCGGGCAAAACGGACCACATTGAAGATGCGATGAAGAAAACATACAGCAATTCGATATTGCTCAATAATGAAATTAATGAAATAAACAGCGATACAAAATGAACTAACTAATATAAAAAATATTACGTATTATACTTCTTTTATTCATGTGATGACAGACCAGTGTGATTCTCGTTAACGATAATGTAACGAAAATGTTCATTAACGAAAATAAATAATTATCTTGAGCATCTGACATGTAGGCAATTTCGCTAGCCTTATTGTTACTAAAGTAGTATCTAAATAAAATCCAGTAACTATAACTATAACTAAAGAATAAAACTAACTCCAACTGTAACTAATACTAAAATGAAAAACCATAAGCAATGACTGTTACTGTAACTAAAGAAATAACATCTATAGGCCTAATGAGAATCACACTGTGAGAGCCCAAGACTGGATAATCAAAATTCATGAAAACATGCAAAGTTCAGTTCTGTTTCCAAATTGTACCATAAATCGTCATTCTTAAAACAAGGTTTCAAACCTTATTGCTTACATGACGAAATTACCAAAGGCACTTATAGCACACGGCCGTATAAATCGTCAGGTCCCAACGACTGCATGGGACATCTTGTCCTACGCTCCCCTAACAGCTGACGCGCCCGTAGTCCTATATATAATCCCAAATTTTCGATAATTTGTTAAGTGCTTCAGTTGCTAACTTGATTTCATTCAGGCGAAAAGACAGACACGAAAATGAAGTCTATAATTATTCTTTTTATCGGCGTTTGCTTTAGTATGGTGAGAACAAGCGAGTTATGTTTAGTAACTAGAATATACAATGATAAATTTCGTACACGTCAAATCTAGGGCCAGACGAAAATCACGAAGTCACAGAAACCGTGAATTTTGGCTTTTGCCGTGAATTTTAGCCAGAGCCGTATTAACTTACGAACCAGAACTAACATGACCTTACCAGCATGATCACGAATGTGGGCCCTGTGACTCTATGAGGGTCTATCGGAATGCTTGGAAACTAAAGGTTTACTCTTGTGCCTTGAATACATATAAGTAGGTTGTTGTAGGATAGTTATTTGATGTTTCATTTTTTCTTTGCAGTGTCGTGATGTCGGAAACAAAGTGGGAATGGCCAGAGTTGGTTGGAAAGGTAATATCAAAATGATGCGTGATGGCAATTTAATTGGATTGTCTCTTATTGTCAAATAGACATCATTATCATTTCTGTAACAGTCGTGTAGGGCAATGATATCTGTCTGGGTGTCCACCATGTTGTACTATTGTCTTGCTAGTGCAACAATGCAGGTCTCTACGTTAATACTTGGCCGATGGATATAAGTGGTTGCATAAATTATAGCAGGTTCTACTCCGTGTAACGACGCTTAGCAAGTCGTTTACGCACATGTGCCTGTGCATGACTATGAACAATTCAGTGAAATATTGTCTTGTTTTCTTATTTCAGGATCCAGAAGAGGCGAAAGCACAGATTCTCCGAGACAGGCCAGACTGTTATGTGAGAATAATTCCTTTGTAAATTGTTGACGGGTCTGAACATTTGCTTTGATCCTATTCGAAACGGTTTTGTGAATGACTGAATAGTTAGTTTCATCTGAATAAAGCAATGATACGTTGAGTAGGTCTATGCATGCAGCATGCTGCTGCTCACAGTTTGCCTAAAAGGCGACTTTAAACATGTTGATGAGTGGCTTAGAACCAAAAGGCATGCAATCGCTCATCGTAGAATTATTATTTTTGATGTAGGTTGCATTTGTATCATAGAATATGTATCTATTTACATAAGATTATATGAATATGTGCGTGCATATTAGACTATATGCATGTAGGTATTATCTTAACACCAGTATGGGAATTGTAAAAAAATAATTGGGAGGGGGGTTTAGACGTCGATTGCTTAACACTAATTACTGTAGCAGCACTGCCTCTATAATTATAATTATATGCATGTATTATCTGAGCACTAATTACTATAGCAGCACTGCCTGTGCTAATCTTTATGGTGCTTAATGTCATTAAGAGTAGAAATGTTATTAGCGAGCAAAAAATGCTCAGAAACTACAAGAGTCGCAATTGGCGAGTCCATCCAAGCAAACGCAACGGATGACCATCCATAGTTCACATATAACCAAATGTTCAGAGTCTCTACAGTCTATGCAAGGCGGCGTCGAGACTCGATAGTGCAAGGCGATGACGGGTGGTAGTGCTCGTCACGTCTCCGCTCAGCAGTCCCTCATTGGTGGAAGATAACGTATGTCCGGCTATTCCATGAACCACCGGGTGCAAACAGAAAAGGCATTCGTCGTCCACAATACGGTAGACCGAAGCGCAACGTTCGAGGTCACTCTGAGGTCACCCGGCGTAAGTTCTCCGCCTAGACGCGAATTACCCGGCTGCAGTCGCGCGCTGCGCCTTTAGATCCTGCACTCGAAGCCCATACACCTTTTCATAAATATTCTTATTTATGTAGGCCAAGACGTCAGAAATACGCAGAATTTTAAGTCTCACATTTTTGTCTCTAACTGTTTTAAACTTTTACATCCTTTTATTTTACGAGTAATAATTTGGTATTTATACAAATGTCAGGTTCAAATTCTACCTGACACTGGCATCGCTACAGCCGATTTCAGCCCAACACGTGTGAGAGTTTGGGTCAAAAATGGCGTAGTATCTATTACACCAAGAACCGGGTAGCACTGACCTTGAACCAGAGACACCATGCAGGCATCGAATCCAGCTGCATGTCGCTTGCTCTACAAGGAAAAGGATAACCAATTCGCTACAACTTTTCTTATTTCTCAGTTTAATTGAAGTGATATTATTTGATTAACACAATGTATCATACAGATGAAAAATTAAATGGTAGCCATATCTGAACTTTATGAGAAATCCATAAATTTTTAACATTAGGGATTACTATAATCTGTTGTTCACTTCCATCATAAATATTTATGATAAAGAAAATGGACAGACTTGCTTTGCTTATATTTCATTTCCTATATTTAAAACCGAGGACTTTTGGTATTTTATGTAGACTATTAACTTTGTGAAATTCTTGACGCTTGAGTAACGATTTTACAGAAAATTGTTTATGGTTAGAAAGTTTTACGTGAAACCATCAAATAACGTCGTGCTTTTATTCCCGGTAACTGGTACTTTTCCTTTAAATGTTATTCAGATTATCTTAACAACTGGAATCTTAAATAGAAATTTTAAAGTTTGTCTGGTCTTGATTTCAAACTGACAGAGTCTAAAAATCAACAAGAACCTGACTATTACATTTATGAGTAATTAATTTAAGAGTTAAAATAACTTCGGTGATTCACACTGTAATAGGACTATCATGCTTATCTCGCAAATGTTCCCAGTAGCCTATACGACCAATTTTAAAAGACCTTTTGTTGAACGCCTACCAGGTGAACGATAGAGAAATGAAGTCGACGGATGGATGAGTCGATGGGCAAACACAGCAAAGTTAGCAAACAGATAATTAGCAGATAATTAGTTGTTTGCTAAAGTTTTCAATGTAATCACCCGCTTACCTCGTGGAAAGTCATCATTACTAACTTTCGTTTCCGATGGTTCAAACATTTGTCGCCTGTGTCGGGTACTCGGGGTATTCGCTCCCTACGCTCAGCGGGGAAGGGGTGCTCTCAGTTCCGTTTGCCCGTACCTCCATCATGCAAAGTCGCGATTCTTCTGTGGTAGATCCGGCGGTATGGAATGTCCTTCTTGAGCTGCGCCTGTTCCCGAGGTCACTCTCTGACACACTCTACAAGCGCTTGAAAACTGTTTTTTTTTGACCGTTCTGGAGTCGGTAGCACCTCTGAATAGTTTCTTTGAAGATGTGCTATATATATACTTGAATAAAATTAATGATTGAACTTCGAATGTGGGTGTGCTAGTGGTTTTTCTGCCAGTGGAATGATTTAAGAACGGCAGTGATACGATGATGCTAGGGTGTCTTGGGCAGCGGTGGTTGAAGTATCTCACCCGATCAAAGCATAGGCCTACGCCAAGCATTCAGTTGCTGTCTACTTTTTCGACATGTTGGCAACTAACGTAGCTGCTCTTGCTGTTGACATCGATATTTAACTGCGTAAGTTGGGCTGTTTCGTGTAGGCCTATGATCCGCCGATTAGTAGTAACTGTAGTTTCAGTTTAACGACACTGTGTGATAACGAAGATCATTAGAGTCGCCCTCCTCCTTTATCCAGGCTTCGGACAAGCACTGCCAGAGGGCGAGCATTGGCGTTTAAAAGGTGTCTTTCTGTTTTCGGTCCATATACACTGGGATCTTAAATGACGTAAAACCCAGCTCAAATGCTCAGTGGTGGTGAAGGATCTCACCCGATCAATTCTTTGAAGGCTGAGCATGGTCGAGGACATACTGTCGCTATACAAAATCGCTATACAAAATCTACTAGATTGATTTAACACGGCTTTGTGATACTTTTGCCAATGCTTACACTAAATATATGACTGCACTTGAAAAGGACGGTAGGCTATTGGTCCCTATTTTCATTTATGTTGAAGCACTTCGTTATTAAGCATGCAGTCTGAAAATCTGAATCCAAACCAAATTAACCAGTTACCCTAGTGGCAGCATATTACTGTGATGAACAGCTTAGCCTAGAGCAGTGCTTCCCAAAGTGGTGGTCCGCGGATCGCTGCCGGTCCGCGAGTCCTCAGTTGCCGGTCTGCAAAGTGAGTCAAGAAACTGGTCAAATTGTCTCTGAATCAAGGAATGACTATTATATTTTTTGAAAGACATAACAAAAACACTTAGGCTATTAGGCTAGCATTTAAAGGGCAATTGAGTCATATAATTGACTAAATATGCATTTAATCAATTTTAATACATATTTGAGAAATTTATTTTAGGTGATCATAAAAGATAAATAATTAACACATTTGGCACCGGTCCTCCTGCAGTGGAAAGATTCCTGCCGGTCCTTGACACTGAAAGTTAATTCCTGCCGGTCCGTAACACTAAAAAGTTTGGCAAGCACCGGCTTAGAGTGTAGTATGATGAAATTGATAGCATCGATTTGGGTCATCTTGTATCAGCTGAACTAGACAAAAGTCAGTGATAATAATATGGCAAAACTGAACAGACCAAACTGTAAATTAAACTACACAAAACTAGGCATTTAAAGAATTTCATTTTGCATCCTCTGTTGCACTGAATAGTCTAGCACAGCACTGTCCAAAAGGACCCGCGGGCCGCATGCGGCCCGCTAGCAGATTCTAAGTGGCCCGCCACAGCTCGCCAAATAGCATGCAATTTCTGTTTCTGAAGTAAAAGACAGTCATTTGGCACTTGCAAAGCTATTCGTTCGTAACTTGGCATCATTTGACAATGTGTACACAGAATCCAGTTCCCAAGACGCATTCATTATGATAACTCCATAATTAATAATAATACAGTTAATAATTTTCAATAAATTTTAGTCGCTGCTTTTGAGTTGACTGGTGCGGTAAATTAAACTACACAAAAAATTACTTAGAATTGGCATTATGCATCCTCTGTTGCTTAATGGTCTAGCAGTCTCCCAAAATGAGTCACGCACACGTTGAGCGATACGTAAATGTCATGGTACCAAAAGCAAGGAGGGAATCGAGTAGTGTGAGCAAATCTCCATTCAGCTGCTTGTGTGTTCTTATTCTCGTGTTTGGCCTACATGTACAAGGTGCTGTTTGCAATTGGTTTAATAAGGGATATTCTCACTCACATACTCACAAACTGTGTTTAGAAGATGTTGTACTCCAAAGTGCTATTAGCAATATTATTGGTTAATAAAGAATATACTTACTTACGTACTTACTTTGTAGGTTCTACTCCGTCTAAAGACATTTGACAATTTGTTTACACATTCGTATCTCTGTTACCAAGCGTGGCAATTTGATCTTGGCATGAGCTGGGCAGTAAACGAATTTAAATGAAGTCCTGCGAAAACTGGTCTCCATGTCCAAGACTGGGAATCGTTTATTAAACTTATTTCTGTTGAAGGCCAGTTTTTCAACGTTATGTGAACCTGCCACACATTCTAAAGACTCTACACATCACATGAACTCTTACCACAGCATGCTCACAATTCCGATCAACGGCTTGAACGCATTCTGGCAATGCTCAAAGGAATTTAAATGAAGTCCTGCGATGCACTGATCTCCATGTCCAAGACTCTGGCATTCGTTTATTGCCTGCATATTTCTAGTGAAGTAAATAAGCCAGCATTTCAACGGCTGTTTGAACCTGTCACCCATTCCTAGACGCTGTACAGATTCTGAATATCTCAGGCTAGAGTTCCATATAAAGAGATATATAGGCGGTCGATATCAATGGCAGCGCCAGAACACAGACGATTCGAACCTGAAGCCTAGCACTGCCTTTCCCTCGTCTGACTTACGCACAGGACCATCTACCGCGACAAGAAGCTCGGTGAGTCGATGAAACGATGTGGGCGACATCTGTTGAGGCGAGGGGCGGCGTGACAATATGGTACATTATACTCGTAATACATCCCGAAATGCAAATTCTGTTTCGCTTCAGTGGTTTCACAAGGAGGTTTACGAGCGATCGATGAAGCGCAGTTGATCTTTACTCCAGATGCTGTCTGTTTCAATGTTGGGGTAAGACGTCCCCTGCATGGCCCAGCTCTGCATGCAGAGTAACTAGCTAAATAAATACGCAGATCTGAAGGAAGGTTATTCCACGTGGTAAGCCCAACCACAGAAAAGGCACGATGTTGTGCCTTTGAAGTGCGCGCAAAGGCAACAACAAGTTCACCTCGAGATGCAGAACGAAGATTTCAGAGGCCAGCAAAACCTGAAATAGGGCAACAGAGCTACGGTACCGCAAGTAGGCAGGGGTACTTCCTAATTGGCACCACCAGATCCAAACCAAAATCCAAAATTCATCAAGCAAATTAAATACTCTGTTTTGGCAAAACGTCACTCGAAGTCTTACCCGAAACGTTTTGCCCCGATGCATGTAACAAGTATACATTTCTGAATACTGCAGGTTAATGACTGTATTATCGCTCATCACGTTTATCATAATTATTCAAAACAAAGGTACCTTTCGAAATGCTATCAAGATTTTACATGAAACAGCATCGCTGTGTGTGAATAAAGCAATTAGCGTGATCAAAATATCATAAAATATACTTAGCAAACGTTGTTTGAACGTTAAACGACTCGTAAATCGCTGAATTTTCATTGGAGTCAGTTTATGACAACTCTAGACTTAGACTGCATCAAAAAGCTAACGGTATAGGCCTATAGACAACGCCACCTCACGACACGCATTATAGCATGTCTTACTCGCTTGGGATATATTACCCACATTCCCCTAACAGCTGACGCGTCCATAAAGGCGAACTCATTCGCAATATATTTGCGATAATTTGTCAAAATGTTTCAGTTGCCAACGTGATTGATAACATGTCTTAACCGCATGGGACAACTTGCCCTAATATACGTCGATAATCCAGTCCACCCTCCCCTAACAGGACTGCACTTGAAAAGGACGGTAGGCTATTGGTCCCTATTTTCATTTATGTTGAAGCACTTCGTTATTAAGCATGCAGTCTGAAAATCTTAATCCAAACCAAATTAACCAGTTACCCTAGTGGCAGCATATTACTGTGATGAACAGCTTAGCCTAGAGCAGTGCTTCCCAAAGTGGTGGTCCGCGGATCGCTGCCGGTCCGCGAGTCCTCAGTTGCCGGTCTGCAAAGTGAGTCAAGAAACTGGTCAAATTGTCTCTGAATCAAGGAATGGCTATTATATTTTTTGAAAGACATAACAAAAACACTTAGGCTATTAGGCTAGCATTTAAAGGGCAATTGAGTCATATAATTGACTAAATATGCATTTAAATCAATTTTAATACATATTTGAGAAATTTATTTTAGGTGATCATAAAAGATAAATAATTAACACATTTGGCACCGGTCCTCCTGCAGTGGAAAGATTCCTGCCGGTCCTTGACACTGAAAGTTAATTCCTGCCGGTCCGTAACACTAAAAAGTTTGGCAAGCACCGGCTTAGAGTGTAGTATGATGAAATTGATAGCATCGATTTGGGTCATCTTGTATCAGCTGAACTAGACAAAAGTCAGTGATAATAATATGGCAAAACTGAACAGACCAAACTGTAAATTAAACTACACAAAACTAGACATCTAAAGAATTTCATTTTACATCCTCTGTTGCTTGATTAGTCTAGCACAGTGCTGTCCAACCCGCGGCCCGCGGGCCGCATGCGGCCCGCTAGCAGATTCTAAGTGGCCCGCCACAGCTCGCCAAATATTTGCAATTTCTGTTAGAATGAAGTAAAAGACAGTCACCGGCCTACTTGCAAAGCTATTCGTTCGTAACTTGGCTTATCATTTGACAATGTGTACACAGAATCCAGTTCCCAAGACGCATTCATTATGATAACTCCATAATTAATAATAATACAGTTAATAATTTTCAATAAATTTTAGTCGCTGCTTTTGAGTTGACTGGTGCGGCCCTCGGCTTCAAAAATTACTTCTTCGGTGGCCCGCGGTGTCAAAAAGGTTGGATAGCACTGGTCTAGCAGTCTCCCAAAATGAGTCACGCACACGTTGAGCGATACGTAAATGTCATGGTACCAAAAGCAAGGAGGGAATCGAGTAGTGTGAGCAAATCTCCATTCAGCTGCTTGTGTGTTCTTATTCTCGTGTTTGGCCTACATGTACAAGGTGCTGTTTGCAATTGGTTTAATAAGGGATATTCTCACTCACATACTCACAAACTGTGTTTAGAAGATGTCTGTACTCCAAAGTGCTATTAGCAATATTATTGGTTAATAAAGAATATACTTACTTACGTACTTACTTTGTAGGTTCTACTCCGTCTAAAGACATTTGACAATTTGTTTACACATTCGTATCTCTGTTACCAAGCGTGGCAATTTGATCTTGGCATGAGCTGGGCAGTAAACGAATTTAAATGAAGTCCTGCGATGCACTGGTCTCCATGTCCAAGACCCTGGGAATCGTTTATTGCCTGCTTATTTCTGGTGAAGTAAATAAGCCAGTATTTCAACGGCTATTTGAACCTGCCACACATTCTAAAGACTCTACAACATCACAATAACTCTTATAGGCCTACAGCAACTGCTTACTTATTCCGATCAACGGCTTGAACGCATTCTGGCAATGCTCATAGCAACATTACATAATGGCAACATTACACTACATTACTCGCAATCGAAAGCTTCAGTCGTCATTCTCCGCACTTCGAGAATCGTCGAAAATATATATTTTAACGCGACCCGGGCGTTTCCGTTCTAGGTCCTGTGTCTCAAGGCCCGGGGTTTCTTAGAGTAAAAGGAGTGAACCTTAACTCCAATCTAAGTGATGAATGTAAGTGTACAGATTTGTAATTGAGTTCGCATTGATTCCTTTTTAATACTAAAGTTTAATTTATTTCGGTGATTTCTTTCTTTTCTAAACATTGCTATTGACTGATGTAGCACCCGGGTGGAAGGAAAAGGAAGTTCGTCCGTAGGTTTAAGTCGCATTCCCTCGTCGCTAGAACTGGTAATGGAAGCTATAACTTCGATCGAATCAGCTCTCCTCTCAAACGCTTAAGAAACAAACGAAGCTATGGCTTCGACTCAATCATCTCTTCACTCAAACTCAAAGCTCCGTCAGTCGATAAAACGATGTGGGCGACATCTGTTGAGGCGAGGGGCGGCGTGACAATATGGTGCACATTCTCGTAATAGGCCTACATCCAGATATGCAAATTCTGTTCAGCTTCAGTGATTTCACCAGCAAGTTTACGAGCGATCGATGAAGCGCAGTTGATCTTTTCTCCAGATGCTGTTTCTTTCAATGTGGGGTAAGACGTCCCCTGTATGGTCCAGCTCTGCATGCAGACTCTCTATCTTAAAGGACACGCAGATCTGAAGGAAGGTCGTTCCACGTGGTCGGCCCAGCCACTGAAAAGGCACGATGTTGCGCCTTTGAAGTGCGCGCAAAGGTAACAACAAGTTCACCTCGAGATGCAGAACGAAGATTTCAGAGGCCAACCAAACATAAAGTGGCCCAACAGAGCTCCCGCAAGTAGGCAGGGGTTCTCCCTAATTGGCACCACCAGATCCAGACCGAAATCCAAAATTCATCAAGCAAATTAAATAATCTTTTGGGCCAAAACGTACCCCGAACGTCTTACCCGGAACGTTTTGCCCCAATGCATGTTGCTAGCATACATTTCTGAATTATTACCTTGTTACCTTGTGCTGTCAGTTCCTTGAACTCTAGCGACCGTCATGATCAAGCCTCTCCATTTCCCTCTGTCCGCCGTCGCATCTCTCAGTTCTGCCAAATTCATTCCAGTTGTTTCATGTATCTCGTCCATCCACTTTTTCCTTGGTCGTCCTTGTTTTCTCCTTCCCTCTCCATGTGCTAACATCATTTCCTTTTCCAATCCATCTGATCGCATGACATGACCAAAGAACCTCAACTTTGCTCTTAGCACTGTTTGTTGTAGAATTATTAGTACAGGTTAATGGCTGTAATATCTCTCATCATGTGTATATATATATATAATATTATAGTTATTCAAAACAAAGATACCTTCTGAATTGTTCTCGAAATTACACGAAACAGTATCGTAATGGGTGAATAAAGCAATTATCGTGATCAAAATATTTATAAAATATACTTAACAAACGTTTGAACATTTTAAAAACGACTCTTAAGTCGCTAAGTTTTCGTTGGAGTCAGTTTGATGATAACTCTAGACGTTTTCGTTGGAGTCAGTTTGATGATAACTCTAGACTTAGACTGCATCAACAAGCTACCGGTATAGACAACACCACTTCACCACACGTATCGTAGCATGTCTTACCAGCATGGGATATCCTGTCCACGCTCCCCTAACAGCTGACGCGTCCATAAAGACGAAATCATTTGAAATATATTTTCGATAACTTGTCAAGTGTTTAAGTTGCCAACGTGATTGATAACATGTCTTACCCGCATGGGACACCTTGCCCTAATATACGTCGATAATCCTGTCCACCCTCCCCTAACAGCCGATGCGTTCTTTCTCTATCGCGATCTCATTCGAAATATATTTTGGATAACTTGTCAAGTGATTCAGTTGCGGACTTGATTTCATTCAGGTGCAAAGACAGAAATGAAAATGCAGTCTACAATAATTATTCTATTATCGGCGTTTACTGTTTTGTGGTCAGTGGCGTAGCCACGCCCGGGCAATTATGGGCACTGCCCGGGTTCAAATTAATTCTGCCCGGGTTGTGCAAGCAGAGTCTCTCTCTCTCTCCTTCTCTGTCTGTCTCTGTCTCTCCTCTCTCCCGGTCTATCTTCCTCTCTCCTTCTCTGATTGTCTCTGTCTCTCCTCTCTCCCGGTCTATCTTCCTCTCTCCTTCTCTGACTGTCTCTCCTCTCTCCCGGTCTATCTGCCTCTCTCCTTCTCTGACTGTCTCTGTCTCTCCTCTCTCCCGGTCTATCTGCCTCTCTCCTTCTCTGACTGTCTCTGTCTGTCCCTGTCTCTCTACGATCTCTATGCCTCTCTGTCCATCTCACCTGTCTCTTCGCTCTCTACGGTCTGTCTCTTATCGCTATCTCTGAACCCCCGCACTCAGTAATTCTAAACAATTTTAAGATATTTGTGGGTAATGCCAGTAGGATTATGTTTCACATTCCAATTCCAACTATGCACTGCTTGGACTTTGCATGAACTTTAAATATAGGCTGAGGTACGGACCTCTTGATAAAAGATAATATCCAGAGGTCTTTGGCTGAGGGGATAGGCATGGAGTAGAATCATAAAGTCCTTGTGTGTTTGTACACTTCCCGGGTCACTGCAGAATTATATTAATTTTGCTGTGTTTGAGTATAATATAATTAAATTCAAACACAGTAGTGATCAGACACGGCGCTTGCTGCTTTAACTATATCGAGAACTAATTAAATTAACCTTAATCTTATTATTCTCAGCATCGTTTCATACATGAACAATTAATGTCATTTGTTCATGAGGTGTCATTTATATAATTGGACACTTAGTTACAGATGCTGACTCTCCCAATCTGGCATCTTCTAAGTTTAGGCCTATTTTGTTAGTGGCTTAGTATTCTTTATGGCCTACAATCCACATGTTTGAACTATGATTATCTTAACTGGCTGCAAATTGGTTAACATTTGCGTAGTCTAAGTAACAATGTTAATATTTTTTATCTGGTAGCAAAATGTTGAAATGATATAGTCAGTGAATTATTACATTTAATATAAAAAGTGTGGGACCCTGCGTGGTGTCCGTGTGCCGGTGTGCGGCGTTTCGTCGGAGCCCCATGGGTCAGCCACACACGAGCGCCGAGTGTGGCTAGCCTGGCCCCAGGTGGAGGAGAAGGGAAGGGAGGAGGAGGGAAGGAAATGTGTCAGTAGGGGATGTGGCAGGACTGGCCCATCCAGCGGGTTGTCAACACTAGAGGTCGCAAGATTTCTTTTCGTCCTCGGTACGTTCAATCCTTCGCCACAGTCAGAAGGAGCAGAGGGAAAGAGGAGGAGAGGTGGCGGAGGGAGAGGAGAAGTGGAGTGGAGTGGAGTGGGAGAGGTAGAGGCGGAAGGAGAGACTAATGGAGAGACGGAGAAGGGGTATTGGCAGGGTGATATGATATCTACCAATTACTACTTAAAATTATGATTAGGCTAATGTTGAGTTGGTCTGCGCAGCTGCCCGGGTTCGATTTTGACTCTAGTTACGCCACTGTTTGTGGTAAAATGAAGCGAGTTATATTTAGTAATACAATGATAATTTTGCTCGCGATGATGTGTAAGTAGGCCTAAGTAAGTAAGTTTGCAGTAGATGCAAGTCATTTAGTTTTTAGTTGTATGTAGTTATTGGCCTACCAAACATCTGATTGCAGGGGCGGCCTTTGACAGTCATTGACAGCTCTGTGCTATAGCCAAGGGCAAAAATGCCGCCCTTTACTCATAAATGACCTCTTTTTGACGGAAGTGACCATCATGTATTTTCCGGAATTTGCCGCCCCTTGAAAAGTGCCGCTCTAGGCAGCCGCCTATATTGCCTATACCTAAAGCACCGTCCGGAACACGGGTGATTCAGTGGTGATTGTGTTCAAAGTACGTTGAAGGCTTTGATGTTTGTTGAATGTTAACCCATCAGCATTCATATGACCTTGCCAACATGCCTACAGTATGAACATTTGACGGGACCCCTATATAGAAAGGTCCCATTTCAACCCCATGAGGGCATGCTGGCTGGGCCCTGTGTCTTAAAGGTCCAGTGAAGGAAGTGAGCTATAGAGTTAGCCTGGGTTGCTCAAACCGGTCACCTATTGCAATATGCTGCTTTCGAAGTCCTCGCGAATCTTCGATTGTGCATGATATGGCTATACGAAGATCGTTGCGTGACAGTAATTTAGACGTTTCGTTTTTTCATTACAGTGTTACCGCGCAGTTTCAGTGGCCGGTGGTGTCTCAGGGAAAGTATTCATGGCCGGAGCTGGTTGGAAAGGTAATCAAATGTTGCATGATGGCCGTAATATTGGTTCTTCTCCTTTATCTAACAGACATTTTCTGCGCAAACAGTCAGGCTCCTGCAAAGCTGGAAATTGTTTAAGCGAGGTGGGAAATGTAGGCCCCATTAATTTCAAACTGCTCATTAAGTATTTTGGTAATTTGCGATCTACATGTGATGATGTGATTTATGTACATTATATGCACGTCCTTAACAGTACCACATCTTAATGTGATGTAATTACAATTTACTAGTTACAGAGCAGAATGAAACAATTGGTAATTTGCGATTTACATGTGATGATGTGATTTATGTACATTATATGCACGTCCTTAACAGTACCACATCTTAATGTGATGTAATTACAATTTACTAGTTACAGAGCAGAATGAAACAATTGGTAATTTGCGATCTACATGTGATGATGTGATTTATGTACATTATATGCACGTCCTTAACAGTACCACATCTTAATGTGATGTAATTACAATTTACTAGTTACAGAGCAGAATGAAACAACTAGATCGTTTTTATATTCTGTATTCGGAATGCCAGAACATCTGCAGATCATCAATGGCCATCGCTTCTTCACATTCAGAAATGGTTTTCTTTAGACAAATTCATCAATAGGAATATTCGCTACCGTTCTAATATAATTATTCATTTTTTCTGCATTCATCTTTATGCTAAAGTATTCCTTTCTCTGTGACTCTCTATCAGGGAGAGTAGCCTAGTAGTCGATAGCTAAGCGACTTCTTGCGAGCTGAGGTCTTAGCGGTTGGCGGTGGCGGCGAAGGCAGTTAGCGGCGGCTTAACTTAATAACGATCATTTAAAGACGCCGTCATGAGTGGCTATCAACGATTCATTATAGCCTGTGAAATATTGTCTTTTTTCTTATTTCAGGATCCAGAAGAAGCTAAATCACAGATTCTCCAAGACAGGCCAGATTGTTATGTGAGAATTATAATTCCTTTGTAAATTGTTGACGTGTCTGAACATTTGCTTTGATCCTATTCGAAACAGTTTTGTAGATGGTTCAATGAATATTTTAACTTTTTTCTAAATTAAACAATAATACGTTGAATAGGCCTATGCAATGTATGCATGCAGCATGCTGTTGCTCACAGTTTGCCTAAAAGGCGACTTTACGGATGTTAAAGAGTGGCTTAAAAACAAAATGCATGCAATCACTCGTCGTAGAAACATTATTCTTTCTGTAGGTTGCAGTGACTGATAGAATATGTATGTATTTATACAGGAATATATGAATATTTGTATGCATGTATGTATGCAGGTATTATCTTTACACTAATTACTATAGCAGCACTGCCTACATGTGCTAGGCTTAATGGTGCTAGATGTCATAAAGAGCAGAAATGTCACTGGCAAGCAAAGAAATGTGAGTCGCACTTGGCGAGACCATTCAAGCACATGCCTGTAGCCCAACCAACGGATGACCACCACCCATATAGTTGACAGATGGCCAAATGTTCAGAGTCTTTAGACTCTTTACAGTCTGTAGACAAAGCGGTATCGATAGTGTGGAGCGACGTTGCACAGTGGCGCTCGCAGCACACGTCAAACCTCCGCTCAATAGTCAGTCCCTCATTGGTGGAAGATGACGTATGTCCGGCTATTCCATGAACCACCGGGTGTACACAGAAGAGGCATTCGTCGTCAACTATTCTCTAGACAGAAGCGCCACCATGTAACTAATGGTCGAGGTCATTCTGAATACCAGCGTAAGTTCTTTGCCTTGACGCGAATTACCCGGCTGCAGACGCGCGTCCATCGCCTTTGGAAGCCCATATACCTTTTCGCATAGTCTCGTACGGAGGCCAAGACGACAGAGCTCCGCAGAATTTGAAGTCTCACATTCGTTTCTTTGACTGTTTTAGACTTTCATATCCTTAATTTTACCAATAATAATTTGGTATTTATATAAATATTTATGTGTGTCAGGTTGAATTTCGGATAAACACCCGCGGCTTAGCTGGAATGGATTGGGCCCCAAGACGCGTGCTAATTTTCGTCGACGATGGCGTGGTTTCTTTGACACCAAGTGTTGGGTAACTCTGACCTTGAACCAGAGAAACCAGGATAACCATCTCTCTACAACGTTTCTATTTCTGTAGTGATAATACGCAGTGTAACTGAAAGGATGTTATTGGATTAAGACATGCAGATGAAAAATTAAATGGTAGCCATGTTTGTACCTTATGAAAATCCTGAAAGTTTTGAACATTAGGACTTACCATATTATACTGCCCTACAAAGCCAAAACGCAGTAACTGGAAAAAAATGTTTCACTTTTTTTCATTTTTGCACTTAAGATGTAACTATCTTCATGTTAAAAAATTGTCGAAGCTGAATTATCACTGGTTTCCGAGATTTAGTGTTGCCAAAATGCAGTAAGTCGGATATTTTTCACTCGATGCCAAGCCAAAACATAGTACTGCGTTATAACTACAAAATTCTGCTGCTCTTACGAACGAATACCAAGCCAAAACGCAGTGCTGCGTTATGGCTTTGTAATAAGTCCGCGTTTAGGCATTCTATTTCCGGTTTTTTTTAGAAATAACGAACTGAAAGCAATTTATCGATTCGAATTAATCTGAAGTACGTTAAATAAAGCGTTTTAATTGTAAAAGTTTTAAATTGTTAAACGTTTTTAAATGTTAGTCATAAATTATAATTACATAAATAAAAGTCTAGTGAATATTTTATATATTTTTTCACGATGCTGTTATCGCTGATACGTGGGTGTGACTAATACACGGAAAAACAGATGGCTACTAAATGTTTAGATTTTATATGACGTTTTTAAGATATTTTACTCAAATTAGTAGCGTTAATAGAATATTAGGCATGTTACAGACGCCCTATTTTCAGTAATCTGTCCAACAATGCAGTTACCAATAGGCTATCTCTTGATCAATTTAAAAGTTTGGTATCCAGGTCACACTCCACATCTACTAGCCTAATTATAGAATGCGCATTAAGCACCCCTGCTCCAAGAAGTAATACACGGATAGGACAGATGGCTACTGCATGTTTAGGTTTTTTCTTAAAATATATTATATTACGTTTTAAGATATTTTACTCTAAGTAGTAGCGTAAATTGAATTGTAGGCATGTTACAGAACCTTTTGTTTAAATTACCTGTTGTGTTACAATAATTGAATGAGAGCTTTCGCTAAGAGATTTATGGCATGGAATTTGTTACAAAGAGATTTTTTATTAGGCCTATATCATTTTTTTTCCAAAATTAATTTGCTCAACATTGTTTTTGAAAACATTATATTCTGTCATTAAATAATTGTGTAAAGCAGCAGTGAATGACCTATAATTTTCATGACAAAATGTAATAAGAGTGCAATGTTCAATTTTTATAGTTTTCAATGTGATTGTTTTGCTATACTTTTTTATTAATTGTTGTTCAAATTAAAACTGTTGTTCAAGTTGTTCAATTTAAAACAAAGTTAATTGTAACAGTATAAGTTTTAAGTGCAATCCTTATTACCACTTCACACTGAATAAAATTGGTAAGCCAAAACGCAGTTATGTGTATTGACTAGTTCAATTCGCATGGAAATGCAAAGCCAAAACGCAGTACAAGCGATTTTTGAGTATTTATATCGATAATCACTTATATTATAAAAAAAATTCCCAACATGAAATAACACCAAATTTAATACAATTTATGGTGTAAATAGTTTTTAGATTGAATGTATAAATTCCGAGATTTTTCTAATAAACTTTATCAAATCAACTTTGTGCAAAATATTGGTTTTCCGAGTTACTGCGTTTTGGCTTTTGAGGGCAGAATATGTGTACTTCCATAAGAAACATCTTTTCCGTTAAAGAAAATGGACAGAATTGCTTTGCTTTTATTCATTTTCTATATTTAAAACCCAGAACACTGGGCTGCTGGGCATTTTCTGTATTAACTTTGTGCAATGCTTGACGCTTAAGTAATGATTTTACAGAAAAATTGTTTCTGGTTAGAAAGTTTTACGTGAAACCAGCAAATAACCTCAAGCTCTTAGTTCTACTTTCGGCAACTGGTATTTTTCCTTTCATATGTTATTCAGAATATCTTAGCAACAGGAGTCTTATAATTGAAATTTTAAAGTTTGTCTGGTCTTGATTTAAAACTAATGAAAAGTCTAAAAATCAACAAGAATCTGAGTATTACATTTATGCGTAATTTAAGAGTTAAAATAACTTTGGTGATTCACACTGTAGTAGGACTATCATGTTATCTAGCAAATGTTCCCAGTATTCGACCAATTTTAAAAGACCTTTTGTTGAACGCCCACTAGGTGAACGATTGAGAAATGAAGTTGACAGATGGAAGTCGCTGGGCAAACAATTGAAAGTGAACAAACAGATAATTCGCAGATAATTGCTACAGTTTTCTGTGTAATCACACTTAAAAACTACAGTGTCGCTTATAGAACAGAAAGGCAAATACTGGTAAATGCAACAGAGAGTTTATCCCCCTTTCAACATATTATAATACAGCATGCACCATTCAAACACGGATAGGCAACAGCATAAAATAATATTACATACGACTTGAGGTTTCATGAACAGCGCAAGCAAGGTGAAATTTCGCAGAACAAGGGCTATCCTTGTTCAAACTAGTGTGTCTCAAGTTGCTGTCAGCTTCCTCCGTTTTCTCCTCTTCTTCGTCACCTGCTGCCTACACATGAGCAGCCCATGTAGGACCCATAATCACATATGGGACTAGAACAGAGCCCCTATGGTTCCCACCTAATGGCCATGGAACTGCTGCTGACATGGAATCCTTTCACGATTTCACTGCGGCAGCACCGCAGCAGCACTACTCTCGCGATATTCTTTCATGGTCTATACTCTATACTCTATACTCTATACCGCATATATAGCAGTGCTTTTTTCAGCCGGAGCGGTCCGGAACGGCGTTCCGGTACCTTTTTCAACTATTAAATAATAATTTAGCTAATTTAAATTTTTAATAAAAAATTATATAAAATTATTTATATACTTTAATTTAATGTAAGTGCTTTCAGTGTTTATTGATACTGATATAATGAAACATAAATATTAGCATAAAATATGCCCCTATAATTGTTCTGAATTAATTTTGTTGAGTTCCGGAACCTTTTTCTAGAAAAAAAGCACTGCCGTATAGAATGTGCCATGTTATGTAAAACATGCAAATTAGTTCGTCTGATGCAGAAAGTAGTGTATTGATTATAATTATGTGAAGAAACACTGCATGTCCAATCGGAAACTGCTGTAGAATCATTCATTAATTCCTTCATTCATTCAATGCACCTATTGAGCGTCACTTCAAAAACTTACTCCGTCAATAATGAACAGTTTTTAAAGAGCTTGTAAAAGGTGTATGCAGAAGTCCTTGTTAAAGGATCACACAGATCTGAAAGAAGGTTTTTCCGCCTGAGTGCCCAAACACTGAAAAGGCACGACACCACGTCTTTGAAGTGCGCGCAAAAGGAACAGTTCGCATCGAGATGTAGATCGAAAATTTCTGCGTCCAGCAAAACCTGAGGTGGGGCAACTGATCTCCCGCAAGTAAGCAGAGTCGTTCCATACCTCGCACCACCAGCACCGCACCGAAATCCTAAATTCAGTGGACTGAATGGAGCACATCCTCATAATGATGAGGATCGTGATCAAGTTGTGCGCGTTGGCGTGCTGGTCGAGAGCACGTCGAAGTACCCTCTTCTCACTGAGCGATACCCCAAGAGATTGCTGCAGAGGGCCCACTCACTTACCTCGTGCAAATTCATCATTACTAAGTTCCTTTCCGATGGTTGAAACCTTTGTCGGCTGAGTCGGGTACTCGAGGTATTCGTCTGCATAGGTTTTGGTGAATAATCTCTTCACTCAAACTCGTAGGAAACAAGGGAACTAAGGTGACGTTCTATGAAGTATTGTTGCGTTTAGATCACTTAAAAGGTTTCCCGGATTCATAAGTTCACAGTGGAAGCAGAATTTAACCGTGGACGTACGGCCACTACCGAACAGGTAGACGCGCCTTACCACTCGACCATCGGCCTGGAAGAATGTGGGGAGCTCGATCGAAAGACCATACAGCTCCTTATTTACTGGTACTCCTGGACGTACATCATGTAGCACGCGACTTTCTTGTAAGGCTATATATATATATATATATATATATATATATATATATATATATATATATATATATATATATATATATATATGGTGCACCTTCTCGTAATACATCCCGAAATGCAAATATTCTGTTTCGCTTCAGTGGTTTCGCGGACATGTTTATGAGCGATCGATGACGAGCAATTGATCTTTACACCAGATGCCATATGCTCAACTTGCACAGTCTATTGGATAATTTGTCATGACATGTTTCAGTTGCCAACGTGATTGATAACATGTCTTACGCGCATGGGACATCTTACCCACCCTCCGTAACATCTGGCGCGCCTAAAATCGCGATCTCGTTCGAAATATATTTTCGATAACAGTACTTGTCAGATGATTCATTTGCGGACGTGATTTCATTCAGGTGCAAGGACAGAAATGAAAATGCAGTCTACAATTATTCTTTTAACGGCGTTTGTTATTTTGTGGTAAGATAAAGCGAGTTATATTTAGTATATACAATGATAAATTTTGCACGTGGTGTTGGGAAAGTAAGTAAGTAAGTTTGCTGTAGATGCAAGTCAATTTGTTTATGGTTGTATGTAGTTATAGGCCTACCAGTCTCCAAAATATGGCCAGGTACATTACAAGCTACAAAACAAAGAAATTGAGCGTAAGGAGCAGGGTGCCAATGGTATAGATGGCCCACCTTGCCTCTTCTCTTGCCGTCCCCATTCGAAACATGTCCATCCACCTTAGCCGTCTGACTGTCTCCCTGTCCGGACCCTTCGAATATTGACCTAGAACCGATTTTAAACCTACCTGCCTATCGATTTAGTTTTGACTAAACGCCTGTGTTACTGCGATCCCGCTTTCTGTGCGCCGTTTACGAACTTTGAGATAACGATAACGAAGATGTTGACCATTCAGCTGTCCAGAGCGCGTGAATTCTCATACCACTTTTGAACCAATCAGATTGAAATATAATGGCATACATCTTAAATGCAGACAGCCGTGAAATTTTCTAAAAATATGAAGTATTGGCTGATATATACGAATAGTATGACCACAACTCTGACTGACCGCATCGTCAGGAAAACGGTTGATTAGGTTCAAAGTACTTTGAAGGCTTTCATGTTTGTAAAATCACCGGCATTGGGATGACCTTGCCAAAATGCCTATGAACATTTTTATAAAAGGGTTCCATTTGAGCCCCATGAGGGCCTGCTGGCGGGGCCCAGCTGTCTTAAAGGTTCATTGAAGGAAGTGAGCTATGGAGTTTGCCTGGGCTGCTCAAACCGGTCACCTATTCCAAGGTGCCTTTTTTGAAGTCCTCGCTAATCTTCGTTTGTGCATGATATGGTTATACGTAGATCGTTGTGTGAGAGTTATTAGACGTCTCACTTTTTTCGTTGCAGTTTTGCGACTTCTCAAGGAAGGAAGACAGAATGGCCAGAAGTGGTTGGAAAGGTAATCAAATGTTGCATGATGGCAGTAATATTGGATCTTCGCCTTTATCTAACAGACATTACTGCGCTAACAGTCAAGTCCGTGCAAAGCTGGTAATTGTCTCAGCCAGATGGGAAATGTAGGCCCAATAAATTTCAAAATGCTCATTGTGTACTTTGGTAATCAATTAGTGCGATCTACATGTGATGATGTGATTTCTTCACATGATATACATGTACTTTACATTAGCGAATATGTAGGCCTATATGAAGTAATAACAATTTACCAGTTACAGAGCAGAATAAAACAACTAGGAAGTTCTTTCATCCCTATTCGGAATGTCAGAACATCAGCAGATCATAAATGGTCGTTAATTCTTCACATTCAGAAATGCTTCTATGCGTGCTTTTCTTCGGGCAAATTCATCAATACGAATATTCGTGACAGTTCTAATTTGTTCAGTTTATCTGCATTAATCTTTATGCTAAAGAATCCATTCCCCTTTGACTCTGTCTCAGGGAGAGTAGATAGCAGTCGATAGCTTAGCGACTGGTTGCAACTTGAGGGCTTAAGGGGTTCGCGGCGGCGGCGGCGACGGCAGATAGGGGCGACGTCGGGGACTACGTTCTTATAAGGGGCAACCTCTTTGCAACGAGGTGAATAATTTAACACGTTCTGGCTAGTTTATACCAATAGCCTATTACAATATGATAAATAAATTACATATTTATTTTGCGTGTTTCATCGATTGTATCAGTAGCCGAAAGCTTAGCGACTGGTTGCGACTTGTGGGCTTAGCGATTGACGGCGACGGCGGATGACGGCGGCGCCGGGTACCACTTTCTTTTAGGGGGCACCTTTATCTCACCCTCCTTGCAACGGGGCGAATAATTTAACACGTTCTGATTAGATTATAGCAGTTGGCCTACTACACTATGAGAAATAAATTAAATATTTGTTTTGAGTTTTTCATCCATTGTATCAGCAGATTGCTCTTTAAATCCTGATCGCCTCTGAAACCGATTAATTATTGACAGGTCAGAGATGCACTTTCCGCTAATCAGTTAGCGCATATGTGACGTGTACCTAGTTTAAAGATTTCAGGAATAGATTGAGGTGTCTGTTGTCTTAGTCTTCATTTCTTTTTATTTCAGACTTCGGAAAAGGCCATGTTGGAGATCCTGTTTGATCCATTCATTAAGGTGAGACTAATGATTCAACTGATCTTAAGGCGCTTCTAAATAAATTGCGTCTCAGTAAGCCTAAGTTCCATCAATGGTGGCAGCTCGACTACGAATTGGTTGTTACACCGGCCCGGACATCGACGGTCCAACAGAGAAGTGTTTGCTGTGGTCGGTCCATCCTCCTGGAATAAATTGCCTAACAACTTGCGACATGAACTCCTCAGCCTCTCTTTGCCTCTTTCCTGCAAACGCTTGAAGACCATTCTGTTCGATCGTGGTTTCATTGTGTTTGGTCGAGAACGCCTCTGATGAATCTCTCTTGAATTGGCGCTATATAAATTTGCGATTACAACTACAGTTTATGGAAATTGCCGACCTGTCGATCTGAAGATTTGCATTGACCTTATTTCAAAAGAATTTTGTGGCTGATGAATATCTAGTTTTCGTCGTATTAATCGCCGTAATCGTGAGCTCCAAACTTCTAAAGTGCCACTCGAAAGTTAAGCGCAGGGCAACAACTTATTCACGAGCGTTTTACCTTAATTGAACGATTCATTGAGCACTCGATCTGTTTACCTAAAAAAGTAGAACTATCACCACAGAATTCGATGAAATTACTAAGGAGCAAAAGGTTCACAAACACGCCTCGCTCATAAAAATACTGTTCCCTGTAGTGTTCAATTGTATCATTGAATATGGTTTTCGTTTGAGTGTTTTAAAACCGTTAGCCTTTAATTTCAACTTAGTAATAAGTCGGTATTTTGTGTGTTAATAGGATTTTAAGATTCTTCTTCAGGGCAGCCCAGCTCCATCTGACTACATTTCATACCGTGTGATAATTCCTGTCAACGGAAAAGACATAGTAGTTGCTCCACCTAGAGTCGGGTAGCTCTGACATCGAGCTAAGGAAGGAAACCAGTACAAGCAATGATTACCAACTCTCTGCAACTTTTCATTTTTTAGTAATCATATTAAATATCATTCATTTCAAAATATAAAACAGTATCGATGTTTGAAGATTGCCAATATGCGGACAATTTTAAATATAGCCATGTATTTTTGCCCTTCCATGATGAAGATTTGAGATAAAGAAACTATGCCAATAATTTATTTCATTTAAAAAAATTTAAAACAGAGAACATTTGGTATTTTCTGTGTTGACTCAGTTCAATATTTGACATCTGATTAACGACTTTACAGAAATTGGTTTGTTTGGAAAGTTTACATGGAACCATCAAATAACCTAGTTCTTGTAATCCCATAAACTGGAATTTTAGTTGTCGTGTACTGTTACATAGATTAGATCAGCAACTGGAATTTTGTAATAGAAGTTATGCAATTTGTCTTGTCTTGATATTAAACTAGTTAAAGTCTAGAAATCAACAAGATACACACAATTACAGATATGAGCAATTTAAGAGTTAAAGTAAGTTAAATCACTTGGTGGTTCAAACCACAGTAATTTAATTAAACCGTCATCCCACTTTGCACAAGGCAAATTGCACTACGGCCAGCCTTTAAAGATAAGAATTAAGACCCTGTCATGAGACCGTGGGCGAAGGCATAAATACCTGATTTCCTTGGTGGGAGGAATTATGTAAAGCATGCCCAGTATTGCATAGAACACCTGTGAGGAGACCAATATCGGCCTTGTAACAGAGCTGGTCAAAGGATGGGTTGAGGTATCCCCGCCGGATCATCCTACTTACGATGGATTGGAGCCTGTTTTTATCTTGCTGACGAGCAAACCCCCCACCACCCACCAAGCTGGGCGAGCATACAACCACATCAAAAGGGTTTGGATCCTTGAGGCCACGTTCAGTTCAAATGCGCCATGCATACATAGACTGTCTAGCTTTGCAACACATCTGAGATATACGTGCTTAAAAATTAAGGGTTTCCGTGTTACCCCTAAGACAGTCAATATTATTTATCTACTCTAGATACCTCTGGTAAGACAGAGGGAGCAATCCACTGCCCCACCCTACCCAACCCCGCCTAATCGGCATCTCATAAGTCTTATTCTGATTCAGTTTAAGGTTATCTCTGACTATTTACCGACGTGGTCCAGTTCTTGAACAACTGTGTCAGCATTAGATGATGGTATATATCATCAAATAACTGTCATCGGCATATTTAAGTATTCTGTTTACATTGTGCACCGTTTTTAATTTTGAGATTAATGTTATGAAATTAACCGGCCCCAAACCTGACCCCTGAAGAATGCTGGCATTTATTTTTAATCAGAGGTTATATGGTTTCACAGCATTTTTGCTCCATGCTCACGGTCCTAAAGGAAGGCGATAAACCAGTTGTAAACGCAATCGGACATTGGCATCTCAGCTAATTGCTCTGCCAGACTAGAATGCCGCACCGTATCGTATGCCTTTATGAAATCCAATGCGATTAGATGGACAAATTCGTTTTCTCGGAGGAGTTCCATAAGGTCCGTTAGTAGCGCAGAAATTGCTGACGTGGTTGATCCAGTTGGTCGAAAAGCGTATTGATCAGCGAATTCCTGGTTGAGTAGGAAAGGATGCAAGAAGCGGCCGTGCTGGAGTCGGGAGCACCTCTGAGTAGTTCCCTTGAAGACCGTGCTATGTAAATCCTCTGAAAGAATGAATGTTTGCTACGCTTTGTCAAGTAAAACGTACTACGAAAAATAGGGACCTAATAAATATAGGCTACTGTGCAAACTTACGAAGGGCTCGCGAGGTTAGTATTCAAAAGGATTTAACGGCATTTTTTGCAATCACCCTTTACATGGTTCGCCACCTCTAGAAAAGAAGACGGTTTAGAATTGACTGCCTCAATAGGCGAAACTTTGTATTGTAAGGGTGATGGCTGGCTGTAGCGAATAAATCTTATCAAATGCCATGTTTAACTAATTAATTGATATAATTATTAGAATTAGCTAGTCAATTACAGTGGCGATATATAAAAATGTGGAGGCGATACACGAATATAATATTAGATTAAGAAAGAGGCTTTTAAAACGTAAATCTGAGTATCACGTGATGTGTTATGTTGCTAAGCGACCAGAGACGCTAGGCGAATAGAATATATGATGTTCGAGTTGAAAGAAGCATCTTGTTTTTCTTTAACTATTATTTTTATTTGCATTTCATTTCTCATCACTGTGCTGAGGATGGCACTGGTGGATCCATTATTTTGTTTCTATTGTTCAGGTGCCCCAGGATGGAGGTTCCTGGTTATTTTGAGTTTGGATTTGTTTTTCTTTGTAGGATTTTTGAATTAGTATTCTATTGTTTGCATCGTGTCTATTTGAAGCATCACGGGACAATTGAATTGAGAGATTGGAGCATAATGTATTGGGCCGTTACCTGCTTACGTGTTTGTCTGAACATTAATTATGGCTACTGACATGCTAAATATTTCCTGCAGTCTCAAGACACAAATAAGTGATGGGTTATGTGACAGATGTCTGAGAATAGGGTCATGTTTAAACTGTAATGCTTGTCTACTTTGCAAATTGCCTTTTTATATGGTTGATGATGAGTTTGTGACTGACAGGTGTGGTGTTGGGCCTATTAGAGACACTTTTGTTATGACAGATGATGACACTGATATTGCAAAAAGTCCACCCAGTGGTTTTGATGAGGTTTTCATCACGGATACTCGTGACAACGATCCTGATCTGAACTTAATTAATCCTGCTACTA
The DNA here is from genome assembly GCA_020284085.1 of Aporrectodea caliginosa. Taxonomy (NCBI): domain Eukaryota; kingdom Metazoa; phylum Annelida; class Clitellata; order Crassiclitellata; family Lumbricidae; genus Aporrectodea; species Aporrectodea caliginosa. The sequence goes on along the minus strand of JACEVL010000151.1, from coordinate 203,860 downwards.
GGTCCCTATCCAAATACTATACTGAAGATGGCTTTAACAAATTAATTACTGAGAATAGCCTCCAGTCCAATTTAAAAATCCTCCATGTAAATGTACGTAGTTATAATAAGAACCAAGATAAATTATGGATGTATATTAAAAATATTAAAAGCAAATTTCAGATAATTGCCCTTACTGAAACCTGGTCAACACATGACACCGAGGACCAAATTCATTACCCAGGCTATAAGGCCTTTGTGAAATCTCGATCTGGTAGTAAGGGTGGAGGGGTTGCTATATTAGTTGATGAATGTTTGGAAGCGCAAATTATTGACATACAATTAAACTGGGAAAGTCTTACTGAATACCTGTTTCTTAGGATCTCTTTACTTAATAGGCCTAGCATGGTAGTTGGTGCATTATATAGACCTCCAGGTACTAATATAAATAAATTTAATTCTGATATGGTTACCTTGAACACTCAGCTGACTAATCTTAGAGGTGATTGCTATATTTGTGGAGACTTCAATATCGACTTAATTAATTATGACTCGCATCATCCTACTTGCGATTTCATTAATACTATGTCCTCTGTTTACTTTCGTCCCCTTATCAATATACCGACTAGAATAACTAGCCATTCCTCTACCCTTATTGATAATGTTTTCTCGAATAGGTTAAAGTATGATGAATGGCCTGGTGTATTTTATGCTGACATAAGCGACCATTTACCCATCTTTGTTATTCTTAACTGCAAAGTGGACCATATTCCTAAAAGTAAGTATGTGTCATATCGCCCAAGTAATGAACAGGCAATTGATGATTTCCAGTCACTTCTCAGGGAGGAAACCTGGGATGACCTATGTGCACTCAGTGACCCAGATGATATTTCAAATCTTCTAAATAATAAACTGAATGGATTGTACGACTCCTGCTTCCCACTCCAATCACGGAGGACTAGGTTATTTAAAACCAAAACTAAGCCTTGGATTTCTAATGCTTTGCTGAAATCGTGTAAAAAGAAAAATTTGTTATACAGGAAATATCTGAAAATCAAAACCAATGATGCCCTTTTAAAATACAAAACGTATAAAAATAGATTAACAGCAGTTTTACGAAAATGTGAGAAACAATATTATACTACTAGATTAGAATCACACTGTGGCAATCTAAAGGAAATATGGAAGACATTGAAAGAAGCACTGCACCAAAATGGTCCTCAACAAATTAACCCTTCTCTAAGTATTAATGGTCAAATTGAGACCGATCCAGCCATAATTGCTGAATGTTTTAATAAATACTTTGTTACTATAGGACCCACGTTGGCATCAAAAATTCCACCTACCACTAACACTGTCTTTAAATACTTAAAGGAACCAAACACTAGTTCAATATTTCTTACCCCCACATATGAACTGGAGATACAGACTATTATCACGAATTTAAAGACTACAAAAGCTACTGGTTCCCTTATAGTTCCGGTGGAAATTATTAAGCGATGTGCGGCTAACATATCGTTACCACTAGCTCATTTGATTAATCAGTCTTTTCTAACAGGTATTGTGCCACATAATATGAAAACTGCAATTGTATCTCCAATATTTAAAACAGGGGATTGTTATGATATGATGAATTATCGTCCCATCTCAAAACTACCTTGTTTCTCAAAAATTCTTGAAAAAATTATGTATAAAAGATTATATGATTTCCTCATTGACAATAAGATTTTATTTGAGAAGCAATTCGGTTTTAGAAAAAATCACTCTACTAATCTTGCCTTAATTGAGGTAATTGATAAAATATCGGGGGCTCTGGATGTTGGTAATTATACCTTAGGCATATTTCTGGATCTGTCCAAAGCCTTTGATACTTTGGATCATGAGAAGTTACTTGCTAAGCTCCAACACCATGGTATCCGTGGTATCGCATTGGATTGGTTTAGGTCTTACTTGTCTGATAGGCACCAACAGGTTCATTTTGCTGGATCTTTTTCGGGCCCTGCACCTATTCTGTGTGGTGTTCCTCAAGGGTCTAATTTGGGCCCGTTATTATTCCTGGTGTATATTAATGATGTAATCAATTGTTCCTCCAAACTGAATTTAACCTTGTTTGCTGATGATACTTCTGCCTTTTTAGTTGGAACGAATTTTATGGACCTATTTCATTGTATGAATCATGAACTTGAGCAATTGTCCATGTGGTTCCATGTAAATTTGTTATCTCTGAATGTTAAGAAATCCAATTATGTCTTATTTAAAAGTCGTGGTAAACAAGTACCTGAATCCTCTATTCCTATGATCAGGATTGATAACACTGAATTATGTCGTGCAACTAATGTAAAGTTTCTGGGTGTCATTATTAACGAAAATCTTTCCTGGCACATGCACATTGAGCTTGTTACCAATAAGGTATCCAAAGTTATCGGTATAATATCTAAATTAAGATGGTTATTACCAGCCTCATCCCTCAAACTGTTATATACTGCACTTGTTTTACCTTACTTAAACTACTGTAATGTCGTTTGGGCAGGTGGATATAGGTCTAAACTTAAACCTCTGTTATTGCTTCAAAAAAGGGCCGTAAGAGTGATCTGTGGAGTTCATTATCTTACGAAGAGCGCGAGCTTATTTAAGTCATTAAAATTGTTGACTATATATGACATTTATAAGCTCCAGCTTGGACTTCTTATGTTCCAACATCATGTTGGGACGCTTCCAGCTTTATTTGCTGATTATTTTACTGAGAATGCTACTGTGCATGACTATAATACTAGACATAAACATAATTACCGGTCTGAGATCTGTAGGACTAATATAAGACAATCCACTGTTAGAATTAAAGGCCCTCAATTATGGAACTCCATTGATGCTAGAATTCGTGATTTGCGTATTTATAATGTGTTTAAGTCTGCATTTAAATCATGTTTGCTTGATCAATATTACTAATTTGTTCTCATGAGGTTTGATGCTATCTGAGTGTCCTAACAGCACTTTGATTAACTGTCACTGCAGTTATCTCATTGAGTAATTTCCTTGATATCCTAACGGGGACGACTAGATAAGCTGTTGCAGCTTCTTCTCCTCGTATTTCGTTTGATTTTTTCAGTTCTCAGGTTTACACTAGAAACTTAAAGACAGTGCATTACATGCTTGTATTTAGGACATGAGTTCTGTTATTTTTCTGTGTTTCTGTGTATTATTTGATCATTGTTACTGTACGTCTTACGAAATTAAACATTTCCACATTCCACATTCCACATTTCCACATTCCACAAAAACACATGGACGGTTGAAACCAGTAATGACAGTTGGGACGTTGGAGGTGAAGGAGAAGATTGAAAAATGGAGAGTTGCCAAGTATGAAGAGTTGGCAGCGTCGTTTGAGTTGCGAGGGATGTTTGTAGATCGACTTAGTTAGAAGCGATCGAAGTGAGGTAAAAGTTTAAGGCGTTTCGATCGAAGTGAGGATCAAACGGAGTCTTAATTCTGCGTGTGTTGGTGGAAGATAAGTGAAACCACAGCATCGTTTAACGGAGTAAGACAGTGAGATTTCGAAGTCATTCGTTCCTGCGAAAGCTAGGAAGGACTATCATTTCTACTGGGATTACTGTCGTGAGATTGGTTGGAACGATCATCATTCGAATCCAACTTAGAATTAATCGGACTGCGGATTACGAGGAACTAAAACTGTGAGACGATCTTCATGCGTGTGGATAAGGTTATTCCGACGCTTCTTTAACTTTCGAAGACGACGAAGAGGAAGACGAATTCGATGCCAGCGATTGAACTACGAGAATCGACGACTACGGAAGATAAATCTACGAATACCTCTACGATGGATTCTGTCATGGGATCGACGTGCATGCACAAAGGGGTCATCCATTAATTATGTCAAACAAATAGGGGGAGGGGTTTGGAAAAGTTTGACAGTTGTTGACAGGGGGGAGGTGGAGTTTGGTAGAAGTTGACGTCAAAAATATTTTTCCAATAAATAAAAAAAATTATGGCGAAAGAGGTAAATGACTAAAAAGGTCATCTGAAAAAATCTCGGAAAAAAGGTCATCGGAGTTCAAATCTCTAAAAAAAGGTCATTGAGAAAAAAATTTCAGTCTGTCTATGCTGCTGGTAGGGGGGGTCTGGGATTGTTTGACATAATTTTGGGGGGTCTGTCAATGTTTGATGGATTTGACAAGGGGAGGGGGTAAAAAAAGGCCTCGAATTGCATGCACAAATAGGAATCAGATAAGCCTCATAAAATCTATTTAAAGTAGATTAAGACGCCACTCTAGGTATTTAGGATTGATTGAATTTGTTGTACAGGATTGACTCATATTTTCAACATTATTTAATCTATTTACTACCATGTGTCCAGTGTCAATATTTTCAACAACACTCGTAGTACGTAGGGCCTTCTCAGCCAACTTCGACTAAGCTAAAAGGCTATATTTTAATATTAGGCCACACTGGCCACTGCCACTTTTTGGTTCTGTGCTGAAATGTCTTTTGCCGAATGTTCAATAAACTACAGTGACTCAGGAGTGACTCTAGTTTAGGGGCCGTCCACACAATTTTGGCCGATTTTCAACCCCTCTACCCTCGTCACACTACGTCACAAAAAAGTAACACCCATTCCTAAAAAATGACGTCACAAAGCTCTGACCCCACAAAAAAAATTCTATTTGATAATGGAACATGTTTCAAATCACATTTAATATAATTGAAAAAAGTATTTAATGTGACACTGCACTCTGATGTTGTATCAAAGTAGAAAGTCAGGTATTAAAAATGAGTCGTTGGAAAGCTGATATTAGCATAAAATTAACTTGGCTATTCATCGTTTAACCAATTACTATCGATGTTCGGAATATTTTGAAGTTGAATAATTAAGCAAAATGAAAAGAGTAGAATTAAGTAAGTAAGTAAGTAAGTAAGTAAGTAAGTATGAAAAACCAACTGCTAACCGCACTTTGGTGTACATAGCTCATCAAATAGAAGAAAACAAAAAATTAAGTAGCCTATGGGCTAAAGCATCCGTGTGACATGTTTTACCAGATAGAAAGTTTGCCTTAGGTATACTTCTACCACAGTAACATATTCATTCCACATAATGAAAAGCTCTGGTAGAATCATTAGAATTAAAATGTTTAATATAAAAAATTCATCAGAAAATACAGGATTTGTGGTTCTCCATTATCCCATGGCGAAGCAAAATGCTCCTTCGTGGAACAAATAGGGAGAGCATGAATATTTTAAAATTTCACCGTGACCAAATATTTAAATAATTAGAAAATTATTAATAATGGTATTCGTATACATTAAAATAAAAAAAATAATGAAAATTTAATACTCAAATTAGTGCTGTTATTGGTAAATTTAAATTGTTGTTGTTAAATTTAATTACACAGACCTGATGTGCCGTCACATTTCTCAAACCCCAACCCCTATGTCACACATCTTCACAAATTTTCGACTCCTCTCCCTCGGTGCGTGACGTCATTTGTGGACGGCCCTTTAGCTCTATCTTGATCTCGGCGTCAATATATTCAGGGGCGCCCGCACCAGACGCACGAGCGTCCACCCACCAAATCAAATCCACTCAAGGAATAGACATCGCATCGGTATTTTTGTTAAACGGTAATTACGACATGTTAAAGCATTAGATCTTATCTAAACTGAAATTTTTTGCTACGCTTGCCGCTACTCACTACCCTGTCCAGGGCAGATATTTCAATTTTCTTACTAATGCCTACGGTAGGAAAGCGGAAATATTATTATAGATGACGCGTGTTGTTAGGGATAATGTCGATAATGAGTCATGAATGACTGAGAAACAACATACGATATTCGCGAAGAATCTCCAGCTAAAAGAAGCTTTGCATTACAGAGTTCTTTCAGAAGATTTCAACTGCGGAGTCTCCAGTAACATCGACATCTTTGTTGCAAACGATAGACGCCGATTATTTTGGTTTACGATGTAGTAGGCTATTATATATATTATATCATATGATATCATATGCATATGTTACACTGTACTTTTATGAGTCACTCTGAGTCATTTTCAGTGTATGACTACGAACGACGGAGAGGGGACGGTTGGGGATGTGAGGGGATGGGAGGGGTGAATCGTGAATAAGCTGGCGCCTTGCGCTTGGCTTTCGAGTGGCGCTTTAGAAGTTTTGGTGAACTGTGAACGTCCAATTTCTTAAACCTGCTGGCGTTCCTGAATATATATTTACAGTTTTGAAACAGATGTTGACGTCTACTTTTCATCTGCGAGTTACCTTCAAGTCGCGGTTAAAGCATGCATAAGTCGTGTATAGGGGGAGGCGAGGGAGAGGGAGAGGGAGAAGGGAAAGGGAGGAAGGGATTGATCAACATCGCTTTCTGCGACAAAGTGGCGCCCTGAACTGCCTCTGGTTTATGTCATCGGCTGTGTTTTGTAAGTGACACACCGGCTGTGGCCATCTTCGATCTTTTGAACATCTGTATCCAGACTATCGTCTCCGAAAGCGACGTGGACCGTTCATCTGCTGTCAAAAGCAGACATATTTTCCTCCGTTGTGGTTGTGCGTGTCCTCACGAGTTGAGGCCTAATCCGATTCTCTAGAAGAATTGTGACTTTGGACCTTTCGATCTGTCATCACCCTATCCATTTCTGAGGTTCAACGTGCGTGCGAGTGCCTGCCAGAGGAGGCTTCTTCTGTTGATCGATCATAATTCGCCTGCATATGAAAATCTCATATTTTTGTACTATAACGAGATCCATGTTAGCGAGGAGCATTTTAAAAAGTTCTAAAAGGGCGCGCTGTAAATTTCAATACCTAGGCCTACATATTGTCCTAGTTAGCTACTGTAACAGTGGTTAGACCGCACATCAAGGTGCCTCTTTCAGGGTGTGAGGATGCCATTTTGCATACCGAGGTTGGATCATTTAAGATATTTGAATCTTTGGCTAACACGGTCAGTACACGAGGACCTCAGATGGCGTGACACGCATTCAAACGGGCAGCGGTGGTTGAAGCATCTCACCCGATCAGTTAATTGAAAAACGAGCAGGGTAGGCTACAGGCCATACGGTCGCTCTAGCACGGTCCTTATACACGAGGACCTAAGTTAGATGCATCTATATGGTGACTGGTGAGACACCCGTTCTAACAGGCAGCGGTGGTGAAGTATCTCACCCTGTCAATTTATTGAAAGTTGAGCAGGGTCAAAGCTACATACGGTCGCTACATAAAAAGGTGTACGTTTACATTTGCATTTATCTATGCACTAAATGTCACTGTTCGTAAAACGTTGTTATTTACTGTCTACCGTGCTAATGCATGCTAGCAACTATCGTTACTGTACCAATAAAGTTGACGGTGGGCATAGATCTAATGATGAAATGCAGTTGGAAATTAATATAGGAGCGATGGCAAACGTTTAAAAGGTGTCTTCTCATGTGGCCCGTGTACACGGGAACCTTAAAGGGGCGTGTCAGACATTCAGACGGACAGCGCTGGGGAATGATTTCACCAGATCAATACATTGAGAAATTAGCAAGGTGGAGGCCACACGGTCGTTGAGAAAATCGCTATATATATATAGCCTATAGTTTACTGGATCGATTTAACGCGGATATATGACAATTTTACAATAAAAACAGAAACCTTCTGCCATACATCAATGACTACAGAACCTGGCATAGGCGTAATTTTCGTAGGTATTAGGGGTGCCTCAGGTTCCTACTATGGAACCTGTGCCGGTCCCAAGCCCGGGTAAAGGAGGAGGGCTCCGCGGAGGGTTTGCAGCCCTCCCGGGTAAAACAAATTACCGCAACAGAAACGACACAGAAAATGGACAGTGACTGAAAACATCAAAGTTGGAGGGGATGTGCTAGAGGAGGTGGAACACTTTTGCTATCTGGGGAGTATGATTTCAAGTAATGGCAGCTGTGATAAAGAGATTGGAAGCAGATTGGGAAAAGCCAATGCCACATTTGGAAGGTTGAACAATATATGGAAGAACAAAGGACTCAGTCTGACAACAAAAACAAGATTGTACAGAGCTTTGGTATTGACAGCGTTGCTGTATGGGGCAGAGACATGGTCTATGACAAAAGCCAATATGAAGAAACTGGAGGCGGCGCATCATCGTTGGCTGAGAAGACTACTGAGGATCACTTGGAGGGATAAGGTCAGAAATGAGGAGGTAAGAAGGAGAACATCCATGGAGAAACTGGAAGACATGCTGAAGAAGACGCGGTTACGTTGGTTGAGGGGTGCCCATAGTCCCATACCAACTTACTGGAATGCAGGGTACCTTACCCCCAAATTGTCATACCTCCTAACCAGAAGATACATGGCCGTTGTTATTTTCTCGGAGAAAGGCCTTCATTTGAGCCCTCACAATCACAGAATATCAGCATCATCATGATCACGATCATCACTATTATCTTCATTGAGGCCTAACTATTATTGATCATTATTATTATTAAACGATGCGAATTTTTTGTATCTCCACTTCCAAGACCAAATTTCTCCTCTGGCATCCAGCTCACAGTCAGGTAATCGTTCGCTACGCTGTATGTAGGCCTATCATGCCGCCTATGTATGTATGTACAGGGGCGTCTACCAAGGGGGGAAGTGGCTCAAGTTGAGCCAACTGAAACACAGAGGGGGGGTAAATTTTAAATTTAAATTTTGGGTGTGGAAGATTTCATAAGTCAAACGAAATGCACCTTAAGCTAAAATGAAATAAAGATAGATAAAAGGCCTTCCTCATAAAATTTGCGTAGTCATAAAAATGAGCTATAATTTGCAGGTTAATTTTTCGAGCATTATTGAAAGCATAGATATGATAACGTTATTATATGAATTTATATCTATGATTGAAACGTCATCCACTAAAGCATAGACAGCAGCCGTGTCGCTAAGTTTTAGTGTTTTACGTGTTATATACCAGTCTATTTATGTTTCTTTTATTTTTCTTCTATTTCGGAATTTATAATATTGAAATAACTCTTTCAATCGATGGATATTACGTTGACGTTTTGACCACAAATTATGCCGCGTGAGAAAACACTTTACAAGTACCGTGTTTGGAGCCAGCGTGCTCTTTCCTGATACGAAGCGATAAATGGCTGCAGCATTGCCAGGATAAACATGCTTTCAAATATGCCAGGTAATTAATAGTAGTGTGCCAGTGTTTAGCCTTAACATTTGACTGTTTTATACAATATCATAAATGTATGTATATTATAAGGGACCGTATGGCGTATAAAACACATACCCAGTCGGATACACTTGCTGTAGGTCATGATGAGGCTGAAGGAGGGGGTGAGGGCAGCACGGTCAGCAACAACAAGAGACTAGTACCGGAGACTAATCAACTATTACCTCAGTCTCAACAACAAGTGATAGAGCCATCGTGACCGCAGCCTTAATGCAGCGATGACGTCTCAGACTCAATGCAATCAGCTTGAAACAAATTCAATCCTGACATTGACTGCGGATACTGCCAGTGAGGTCATTGACTCATCGGTCAACATCATGAATGACAAAATAACCAAAAATTCCGCTACCGACCCAGCTCTTTATGCAAGTGGGAGAATCGTAAGCTCCACAATTTTTGTTTTGGTAAATTCTCCTTTTCAACCAGGAACAGAGTTCGATTTTAAATGCATTAATGGCCGGCATTTTCTACCTGCTTGGTTCAAAAATGAATTACCAGATGGAACTTGCCAAAAAAGACATTGGCTGTCCTACAGTGCGTCAACACATATGGCGTACTGCATTGACTGTATGCTTTTCGGGGGTGCCAGTGCAGATAAAACTTGGGTGCTTAATGGATAGCCTGAGAAAGTGCTCAGGATAGGGGGAACTTGAGCCAATTTATCATAAATTATAGGGGGGATAGACGCCCCTGAGTATGTTTGCATGTAGCCAGGGGCCCGCTAAGCGTACGCACTTACGCAAGTGCGTACAGCGCTGAAAGGCTTAGAAATGAAAAATTGTAAATTTAAAAGTCAAATATTATTAAGTTACGAAATAATAATAGCTTAGGTACTAGTTTTAATCTTAGGTAAACTAACTCTCTAGCACCATCTAGTGTTTTATAGGTCTATCTCATACCTTTCCTCACGCTCTTTCACTGTCAATGCCGCTGGTCTCTCATCTACTCCGCACACCCTCACCTGCGGTGTTCCTCAAGGTTCTGTTCTCAGTCCTCTGCTGTTGATTCTTTACACATCCCCACTCAGCAAACTCATTTCCTCATCCTCTACTGATTATGGCCTCTTTGCCGACGACACACACACAACTCATCATATCTTTCTCCCCCTCACTCCCTTCCAGATGTACTAATTCACTTAGGCCTACGCAACACCATCACTCATCTACCAAAATATTCACACCTATCCGACTACATGCGACGTGAGCTCCACTGGCTTCCAGTTGCTGATCGATCGTGTGCAATTCAAAATTGTACGCTGGTTTGGAAGGCTACGACTTGCACTGCTCCGGACTACATTGATGAACTGTGCCTTCCAGTTGGCACTCAAACTGGTCGGCGGGCTCTCCGGTCTGCCTCGCGAAATGACTAGATTGTAGGCCTACCTTCGTTTCGAACCACCACCCGTGCTTGTCGGGACTTCTCGATTGCAGCACCACGGATCTCGAATGCTCTTCCGCCTTCTGTGCGTGCAGCACGCGGCTACATGGTTTTCTCTAGACTATTAAAGACGCACTTTTTCAGCTGTTTGATGGCCACATGTTGAGCCCTTCTCAGAGACTCTTAAGTGGCAGTTTATAAATGTCTTGTTACATTACATTACATTACCCAGATTTCAACCTGGATGACCGCTAACTTGCTTGCTATGTCTTAACCCTTCAAAAACAGAATTCCTCATTATTGGCCTCCGCAAGCAATTAAACAAACTAGCCTATCTTCCCGACTTTTGTCCAACAGATCTCACTTCTCCCGTTCCATACTCTTCTCCTGTTCGCAATCTTGGAATCATCTTTGTCAAGAACTTTACCTTTTCCGATCACATCACCTAGATATCTCGCACTTGCTACAGTGTATGTGCACATCCGTGACCTCTTTAGATTGTAGATGACAAGACCGCGTGCAAAATAACGACTTCAATTGTTCATTCCAAACTCCACTACTGTAACTCCCATTTCTTACAACATCGACTCTTCTCAATTGAAACGCCTGCAAACTATCCAGAACGCTCTTACCCGCGCAGTCATGAAAACTCCCAAACACCACCACAGAAACGGTCTTCTCAAATCACTTCATTGGCTAAAAGTCCCTCAGCGCATCCATTACAAAATTGTATATCTTACCTACAATGCCCTTCAAACCTCTAAACCCTCTTACATTCGCCAGCTATTCACCATCTAGCGCTGTCTCCAGGGTTTCGCCCAAATTTATCTCCGTGAGCTCTGCAGTTTGATTTCGGTTGTCCCAGGGCGTCGCCTCCTACGCTCCGCAGAAAAAGTTCTCCTGGTTCCGTTTACTCGTAACGCAACTCTGCACAATCGAGCTTTTTCTGTGGTAGGCCCAATGATCTGGAATGAGCTTCCTCTAGAGCTCCGTCTACACTACACCCTGGGACTCTGCCGGAAACTTTCCTCTCTAAACTTAAAACAGTTCTTTTTGGGCGCGTTGGAGTCGGGAACGCCTCTGAGTAGAGTTTCCTTTGAGGGGCGCTATATAAATTCCCGAATGAATGAACGAACGAATGAATGAATCCAACCGCCCGGGTCTATTCTCTCATCGTCATACCTTTCACTATCTCGGCCTCCAGTCTCATCCTCTTAAATTCTGCAACCGCTCCTTAGTCCATGCTGCACCTGGTCTTTGGAACGCAACCCCCAAAAGACATCCGCCAGTTTGCTCATCCTCCTACCTCACCTCTTAATTCAACCACGCCTTCACTTGCACTCTCCTCTGCTACTTTCCACTCACAACTGAAAACAGAACGCTTCAAGCTATCATATCCTGATTCTACTCATGCGCCACCACATGACCACCATCGTTACCGATTACCACCGTAGCACCATGCATGATGTCTCCTCGGCTTGACCTCCCCGGATTTTGACCTAACACCGGAGCGAACAGAGGAGTCTGCGGACTTGATTTGATATAGCGCCAGTAAATAAGCTGGTCTCCCTGATGTGGCCTTTATGGGCGCTGAGCTTCTCTCGAGTCTTATCTTTCAAATTTCAAAATATCAAATTTCAAAATGTTTTGTTCCTTGAACATTTAGTAAAACTACATCATTACCACATGGCTTCACGATTCGATAGTTGAATCCTTCTTGCTTGGTTTGTGTGTATACCATTTGTTAACTAGTTCTGCCAATAAATTGTGTCTGGTCAGCAATATGTTTACTTTAAGGCTTATGGCGTTCTTGAAAATTGAACGTATTTTCTAGTGTTTATATTAATTTCAATAAATGTCTGATTTGCAAGTGTTGTCTGTAGTCAAACTCAAACACGATTCAAACTATATCTTAGCTACGAGTGAGAGCTGGTTCCTACGAGCAGTGCAATATATATAGAGCAATTTTGTTCAGATGACTGCTACAAATGCTACCATATCAGTGTTAAAATTAAAAAGTTTTCCTTCGGACGTTCGTTCTTCGTACTCCCCAATATCTTCGCCCAGGGCCCGTCCTACGCATGGTCTCCTGCTAATTGTGCGTACACAATTAAAATCCTAGCGGCGCCGCTGCATGTAGCCTATATATGAAGAGTTGTAGACTCTATGTATGAATGTATGTATGTATATATGTATGCCTGTCATGGGAATTGTAAAAAACAACTGGGGGATAGACGTTGATTCATGTGCAGTTTGGGTGTGAATGTAGACTTTACTATGGGATCCTAAGAAGGCCTGGGGGGTGAACCGCCCAAACCCCGACAATTCTCACCCTGGGCCTATGTAGGCTTATCAGAGTGTATAGAAGGACTTATACTCTGTGTATGTAACCTATGTATCTGAATGTATGTGTGTAGGGCTATGGATGAATCAATCAATCAAACAATCAAACTAATCAAATTCTTTTATTGAAGCCATTGAGAAGCGAAACAGATGTGACGTAACATGATTATTTTCCATTGTTACCAACAAAATGGGATTCCGAAGGGATATTTGTCCCGCTATATAGGGTTATCTAAGTAATTACTAACATCGTAGTAAATGATAACAAAGGGAAGGACTTGAGTCAATATTAAGTTCGGTTTTTCGATACAGAAAAGCGATCGCAAAAACATAAACATCAACTGGATTCAAAACAAGTAATAAACCTTAATCAGAATCAAACCAATTCAAGCATGGATAGTGTAACATATGGTAGACATACTCGCAAAGCATCCAGAAACTGATAGGCTATTCTGTTCAGCTTGTGTGGTTTCACGGACATGTTTACGAGCGATCGATGAAGTGCAGTTGATCTTCACTCCAGATGCTGTCTGATTCAGAAGCAAACCAATTCAAGCATAGATAGTGTAACATATGGTAGAAATACTCGCAAAGCCTCCCAAAACTAAGATTCTGCTTCGCTTGAGTGGTTTCACGGGCATGTATACGATCGATCGATGAAATGCAGTTGATGTTTACTCCAGATGCTGTCTGCTTCAATGTGGGGGTAAGACACCCCTGCATGGCCCAGCTCTGCATGCAGACTCTCTACCTTAAAGGACACACAGCTCTGAAGGAAGGTTATTCCACGTGGTCGACCCAACCACTGAAAAGGCACGATGTTGCACCTTTTAAGTGCGCGCAAAGGGAGCAACAGGTTCACCTCGAGATGCAGAACGCTATTCACTTTATATTTTCGTTTGGGTTAGAATTTCCTGCAGCGGAAAAGGTTCCTTTGCAGAGTTTCCTGATGCGGAGACGACGTTTCAATTTAAGCTTTTTCTGACTTGTGGGTTTGCGATCGAGGTTTTGCTATTTTTAAAGGAGGCGAGAGAACTCCTCTAGTATTCGACGCGCTTCATCTAGGCCAGGAAATGACAATCAAGGAAATTAGATATTCCTCTGCGGCAACTTCCCCGGAACGTCTTACCCGGAACGTTTCGATCCGATGCATGTATCAAGTATACCTTTCTGAATACAGCAGATTAATGACTGCATTATCGCCCGAAACATATATCATTATTCAAAACAAAAGTAGGCCTACCTTGCGAACTGCAATCTAGATTTTTCATGAAACAGTATCTCTGTGTGTGAATAAGTCAATTAGCGTGATCAAAATATTATAAAATCTAAGTAGCAAACGTTGAACGTTAAACGGCTCGCGAATCGATAAATTTACGTTGGAGTCAGTTTCATGGTAACTCTAGACTTAGACAGCATCAACAAGTAACCGGTATAGACAACGCCACTTCACGACACGTGTTATAACAATCTTAAGTGTGGTGACATCTTAGCTGCATGGAACATCTTGCCCTATGCTCCCCGAACAGCTGACGCGCCCGTAGTCCTATATATCACAAACTTTCAATAACTTGTAAAGTGTTTCAGTTGCGATCGTGATTTCATTCAGGTGCAAAGACAGAAACAAAAATGAAGTCTACAATTATTGTTCTTTTGTCGGTGTTTGCTTTATTGTGGTAAGAACAAGCGAGTTATGTTTGGTAGCTAGAATATACAATGATAAACTTCGTACGCGTCAAATCTAGGGCCAGACAAACATCAGCAAGTCCCGAAAACCGTGAATGGTGGCTTTTGCCTTGAATTTTATCCAGAGCCGTATTAACTTAGGAACCAGAACTAACATGACCTTACCAACATGATCACGAATATGGGACCATCGGAATGCTGGGAAAGGGGTTTTACTTGTGCTTAGCATAGGGTGTATACCTATTACCTATAAGTAGGCTGTTATAGGATAGTTATTTGATGCTTCAATTTTCTATTTGCAGTGTCGTGATGGCGGAAACAAAGTGGCAATGGCCAGAGTTGGTTGGAAAGGTAACCAAAATGATGCGTGATGGCAATTTCATTGGATTTTTTATATTGTCAAACAGACATTATTATGTCTTATGTAGCAGTCGTGTAGGGCAATGATATCAGTCTGTATTGTATTGTATTGAAACATTTATAAAGCGCCTCTCATAGGGTGAACCATTCAGAGGCGCTCCCAGTGCTCAAGGCCAAAGAGAAGAAAACGGTTTTGAGATAAGCAAAGGTGGAAGAGAGGTTACTAGCTAGAATTCGAGAGCGAGTAGATGGAGACAGCGCATTCCAAAGAGAGGGACCAATTGAGGTAAAGGATCGGAACTGAGCCATTATAGCTGTTCTAGTATGAGGAACTAGAAGCTCAAGTCTGTTTGATGAGCGTAGTATTGTATTGTATTGTATTGTATTTGAACACTTGTTATAGCGCCCCTACCAGATTTCCCATTCAGAGGCGCTCCCGACTACTGCGCGAACGCTGAATCGGAGTTTCACGCCGAAGCGCATGAGCAATTGCGAGTGAAGGACTTGCCCAGGGTCCCTACGCGGCGACTTTGAGGTGGATTCGAACCCGCAACCCTCCAGCTGCAAGGCACCGAACATACCCCCAAACCACCGCGCCCCAGTATATTGTGTTGTGTTGTGTGTTGTATTGTACTCCACGTTTATAATGCGACCGAGCCACCCGCAGTAAAGATCCGAGAAATTAATCTCTGATAAACCGACCCGACCGGGAAGCGAACCCGGGGCGCCGGCGTGACGAGCGGGAACCAACCCACTCGGCCACTCAGGATCCTTAGTGGTCGATGGGAGGAGGCTGAAAGAGGCCGGAGTAATACATCAGATAAATATTTTGGGGCAAGACCCCTTTGTGCCATGAAGACGATTTTGAATGTAATGCGAGCAGAGAGAGGAAGCCAGTGCAGTTGTTCAAACATGAAGGTAGAAATGTGAGAGTACCATGGTAGGCGTGCTCTTAATCTGGCGGCAGCATTTAGGACCGACTGAAGAGGCGAAAGACGAACCTTAGGAAGACCAATGAGAAGAGAATTACAGTAATCAATTCGGGAGCATATGAAAGCATGAACCAGTCCGGGTGTCCACCATGTCGTACTCTTGTCGTGCTATAGGGATACGGTGGTCTATAGATTAATAATTGGTTGAGAATAGAAGTGGTTAAGTGCAGCAGGTTCTACTCCGTGCAACGACGCTTAGCAAGTTGTTTACGCACAGGTGCCTGTGACGCTCAACGATGATCATTAAACCAGTGAAATAATTATTGTCTTGTTTTCTTATTTCAGGATCCAGAAGAGGCCAAAGCACAGATTCTCCGAGACAGGCCAGACTGTTATGTGAGAATAATTCCTTTGTAAATTGTTGACAAGCCTGAACATTTGTTTTGATCATAATATTCGAAATAGTTTGTAGATGGCTGAATATTTAGTTTTTTCTCTCTAAAATTAAACAATAATACGTCGAATAGGCCTATGCATGCAGCATGCTATTGCTCACAGACTCAAAGTCTGCCTAAAAGGCGACTTTACGAATGTTAAAGAGTGGTTTAAAAATAAAAAGCCTGCAATCGCCTATCGTAGAAACATTATTCTTTCTGTAGGTTGCAGTTGTACCGTATCATAGAATATGTATGTATTTATATGAGAATATATGAATGTGTCTTTGCATGTATGTATGCAGGTACTATGTGGACACTGATTATTTGAGCAGCACTGCCTACATGTGCTAGTCTTTATGGTGCAAAATGTCATTAACAGCAAGCAAAAAAATGCTCATAAACTATAACTATAATAGTCGCAATTGGCGAGACCATCCACGCTTGAAACCCAACGGATGACCATCCATAGTTGACAGATGACCAAATCTTCAGCAGCAGCTGACTGAGTCTCTGCAGCCCATTATAGCCCAACCGGCGCTGATAGTGTGGAACGACGTCGGACGGTAGCGTTCGCAACACGGCTAAGAAGTCCCTCATTGGTAGAAGATTGGCCAACGTAAGTCCGGCTATTCCATGAACCACCGGGTGCACACAGAGGAGGCATTCGTCGTCCACTATTTGGTTGAACGAAGCGCCACCAGTGACTAACGGTCGAGGTCCTCTGAATACCGGCGTAAGTCTCCGCCGAGACGTGAATTGCACGGAGGCAGTTGAGCATCGCCTTTACTCGAAGCCTTTTCATGAAGTCACTTACGCAGGCCAAGAGACAGAAATCCGCAGAATTTGAAGTCTCACACTTTTGACTCTGAGAGTTTCAAACTTTTATATCCTTCAGTTTTACCACTAATAATCTGGTATATATATATATACATAAATATATATTTCAGGTATATATTCTGCCTGACACCGGAGCAGCCTCAATGGATTTCAGCCCAACACGTGTGAGAGTTTGGGTCAAAAATGGCGTAGTATCTATTACGCCAAGAACCGGGTAGCACTGACCTTGAACCAGAGAAACCATGCAGCCTTCGAATCCAGTTGCATGTCGCTTGCTCTACAAAGACAAGGATAACCAATTCTCCACAACTTGTTTTATTTCTGTAGTGATATACTCAGTGTAATTGAAATGATTTATTGGATTAACACAATGTATCATGCAGGTGAAAATTTAAATGGTAGCCATGTCTGAACTTTATGAGAAATCCGTAAATTTTTGAACATTAGAGCCTATCATACTCTCTTGTGCACTTTCATGCATAATAAATATTCATGATAAAGAAAATGGACAGAATTGCTTTGCTTATATTTCATTTCCTATATATAAAACCGAGGACATTTGGTATGTTATGTATTTACTTTGTGTAATTCTTGACGCTTAAGTAATGATTTTACAGAAAATTGTATCTGGTCAGAAAGTTTTACGTGGAACCATCAAATAGGCTAACGTCGTGCTTTTATTCCCGGTGCCTGGTATTTTTGCATTCATATGTTAGTCAGATTAGACTATCTTATCAACTGGAATCTTAAATAGAAATTTTAAGTTTGTCTGGTCTTGATTTCAAACTGACAAAGAGTCCAAAAATCAACAAGAACCTGACTATTACATTGATGAGTAATTTAAGAGTTAAAATAACTTTGGTGATTGACACTGCAGTAGGACTATACACCGTGATTCAATAAAAAGTAAGCCAAACTTTGATTTCATATAAGTACCGCTAACATGAAAACAGTATTTAATATTTTTGTGAAGAAACTCTCAGTAGTATGGTTTGATTATTTAATTAAAGAAAATGTTCAAAATGTCCTCCTTCTGCTTGCACGCAAGCCTGGAGGCGCTGACGCCATTGGGCAACAGCACACCGTCGATTATTCTCTGATCCAGACCATCCCACACTTCCAACAAGCGTTGCTTCAGATCGTTCACATCATGGATTGCTCTCTGGTAGACTCGCTCTTGCATATCGCTCCACACTTTATAGTCGACAGGATTTAGGTATGGACTATTCGGAGGCCATGATTTTTGAGAAATGAAGTCTGGTGTCTCTCTTGTTAGCATTTTGATGGTTTCTCTGGCTCTGTGGGCTGGGGCACTGGCCTGTTGAAAAACAAAGCAGCCTTCTGGGGCTAGATTTCTGATAACAAGTAGAAGATGTTGTGACAGCAGAACGTCGCGATAATAGGATCCGTTAATTTTTACTCCAGGATCAATGAACACCAAATGGGAACGACCAAGCGTCGAAACCGCAACGTTTTCTTCAGTTCGCGCTGACCTTCGTCTGCCACTACCACTGTCGCGGTCGACTGACCCTGTTACGCTAATTTTTCGAAGTAATTTATCTAACGCGCTTCTGGTCCAGTGTTTTTCTGGAAACTCTTGTAGAAATTGACGGCTGCTGTAATTCTTGGATTCCCTCAAACCTTTTATCATCTGTAAATCTTCTTTACTAAAAGGAATTTTTCGGAAATTGCTAGTTTCTTGTTTATGTTTTCAATCGCATTATCGTCTGCTTTTTTTAGTAGGAAATATAAACCTAAGTCATTAAAATGAAAAAAGTAAATATGTGCATATATTTATTTTGAAAATATTATTAATAAAATATATTTCAAGTTTTAATATTTGTTTATACAGTTTGGCTTACTTTTTATTGAATCACGGTGTATATATCATGTTATCTCAAAAAGGGAAATATCCCTACAAACAGTTTTAAAAGACCCTTGATGAACTCCCAATAGGTGAACGGTAGAGAAATGAAGTTGGCAGATGGAAGAGACGGTGGGCAAACACTGGCAAAGATAGCAAACAGATAATTAGCAGATAATTAGATGTTTGCTAAAGTTTTCAATGTAATCACCCGCTTACCTCGTGGAAAGTCATCATTACTAACTTTCGTTTCCGATGGTTCAAACATTTTTCGCCTGTGTCGGGTACTCGGGGTATTCGCTCCCTACGTTCAGCGAAAAAGGAGTGCTCTCAGTCCGGTTTGCCCGTACCTCCATCATGCAAAGTCACGATTCTTCTGTGGTAGGTCCGGTGGTATGGAATGGCCTCCCTCTTGAGTTGCACCGGTTCCCTAGGTCACTCTCTGACACACTCTACAAGCGCTTGAAAACTGTTTTTTTACCGTTCTGGAGTCGGTAGCACCTCTGAATAGTTTCTTTGAAGATGTGCTATATAAATACTTGAATACAATTAATGATTGAACTTCGAATGTGGGTGTGCTAGTGGTTTTTCTGCCAGTGGAATGATTTAAGAACGGCAGTGATACGATGATGCTAGGGTGTCTGGGGCAGCGGTGGTTGAAGTATCTAACCCGATCAATGCATATAGGCCTACGCCAAGCATTCAGTTGCTATCTACTTTTCGACATGTTGGCAACTAACGTAGCTGCTCTTGCTGTTGACATCGATATTTAACTGTGTAAGTTGGGCTGTTTCGTTTAGACCTATGATCCGCCGATTAGTAGTAACTCTAGTTTCAGTTTAACGACACTGTGTGATAACGAAGATCATTAGAGTCGCCCTCCTCCTTTATCCAGGCTTCGGACAAGCACTGCCAGAGGGCGAGCATTGGCGTTTAAAAGGTGTCTTTCTGTTTTCGGTCCATATACACTGGGATCTTAAATGACGTAAAACCCAGCTCAAATGCTCAGTGGTGGTGAAGGATCTCACCCGATCAATTCTTTGAAGGCTGAGCATGGTCGAGGACATACTGTCGCTATACAAAATCTACTGGATTGATTTAACACGGCTTTGTGATACTTTTGCCAATGCTTACACTCAACATATGACTGCACTTGAAAAGGACGGTAGGCTATTGGTCCCTATTTTCATTTATTTTGAAGCACTTCGTTATTAAGCATGCAGTCTGAAAATCTTAATCCAAACCAAAGTAACCAGTTACCCTAGCGGCAGCATATTACTGTGATGAACAGCTTAGCTTAGAGCAGTGCTTCCCAAAGTGGTGGTCCGCGGACCGGTGCCGGTCCGCGAGTCCTCAAAGTGAGTCAAGAAACTGGTCAAATTGTCTCTGAATCAAGAAATGGCTATTATATTTTTGAAAGACATAACAAAAACACTTAGGCTATTGGGCTAGCATTTAAAGGGCAATTGAGTCATATAATTGACTAAACATGCATTTAAATCAATTTTAATACATATTTGAGAAATTTATTTTAGGTGATCATAAAAGAGAACTAATTAATGCATTTGGCACCGGTCCTCCTGCAGTGGAAAGATTCCTGCCGGTCCTTGACACTGAAAGTTAATTCCTGCTGGTCCGTAACACTAAAAAGTTTGGCACGCACTGGCTATAGTGTAGTATGATGAAATTTATAGCATCGTTTTGGGTCATCTTGTATCAGCTGAACTAGACAAAAGTCACTGATAATAATATGGCAAAACTGAACAGACCAAACTGTAAATTAAACTACACAAAACTAGACATCTAAAGAATTTCATTTTGCATCCTCTGTTGCTTGATTATAGTCCAGCGGTCTCCCAAAATGAGTCACGCACATGTTGAGCGATACGTAAATGTCATGGTACCAAAGGCAGTGAGCTAATCGAGTAGTGTGAGCAAATCTCCATTCAGCTGCTTGTGTGTTCTTATTCTCGTGTTTGGCCTACATGTACAAGGTGCTGTTTGCAATTGGTTTAATAAGGGATATTCTCACTCACATACTGACAAACTGTGTTTAGAAGATGTCTGTACTCCAAAGTGCTATTAGCAATATTATTGGTTAATAAAGAATATACTTACTTACGTACTTACTTTGTAGGTTCTACTCCGTCTAAAGACACTTGACAATTTGTTTACACACTCGTGTCTCTGTTACCAAGCGTGGCAATTTAATCTTGGCATGAGCTGTGCAGTAAGCGAATTTAAATGAAGTCCTGCGATGCACTGGTCTCCATGTCCAAGACCCTGGGAATCGTTTATTGCCTGGTTTTTTCTAATGAAGTAAATAAGCCAGTATTTCAACGGCTGTTTGAACCTGTCACCCATTCTATAGACTCTCTACAACATCACAATAACTCTTATAGGCCTACTGCTTACTTATTCCGATCAACGGCCTGAACGCATTCTGGCAATGCTCATAGCAATATTACATAATGGCAACATTACACTACATTACTCGCAATCGAAAGCTTCAGTCGCCATTCTCCGCACTTCGAGAATCGTCGCAAATAATTATATATTTTAACGCGACCCGGGCGTTTCCGTTCTGGGTCCTTTGTCTCAAGGCCCGGGGTTTCTTAGAGTAAAAGGTGTGAACCTTAACTCCAATCTAAGTGATGAATGTATGTGTACAGCTTTGTAATTGAGTTCGCGTTGATTCCTCTTTAACAGCGGCGCCGCCAGGATTTTAATTGTGTACGCACAATAAGCCGGAGATTACACGTAGGCCGGGCCCGGGGACGAAGGTAAGTGGGGGGGGTACGATGAACGGGCGTCCGTAGGACGATCGCTGTGGCACGCAGCACCGAGCAGGGGAGGGGTTTGGGGAGGGAGTGTGCCCCATCACTACTTAACACTTTTTTGAATTTCCACACTACATGTAATGGTAGCATTTCAAGCAGTCATCTGAACAAAATTGCTTCATTATTTTCAATGCTAAGACGTAGTTTGAGTCGAATTTGAGTTTGACTGCAGACAATACTAACAAACCAGACACTTATTGAAATTAATATAAATCAAGAAAATACGTTCAATTTCTAAGAGCGCTATTCGACTTAAGTAAACATATTTCTGACAAGACACAACTCGCAGTTAGTTTACAAAATTAATGGTACACAATCCAAACAAGAGGGATTCAACTACCGAATTGTGAAGCCATGATGTAGGTTTACTAAATGTTCAAGGAACACAACATTTTGAAATTTGATATTTTGAAATTTGAAAGATAACACTCGAGAGAAATCACTTAGGTGTTCAAATATAATATTTTGTACAAATGTCATTTCAACTTACAGTAGATTGCACTCGTTATTATATGATAGCATCATATTTCATAATTGTAAATAATACCATATGATATCGATAGATTATATTCTAAGTCGATAGATTCTTTTCCAAGTCGATAGATTCTTTTCCAAGATGTAGATACCTAATATAGCGCCTTTTAAGTATAATGGCTAACACAGGTATTCCATCTATGCACAGAAGATTAGTTACCCCGTCTGTCTGGGAAAATATGAAGTGCAAAATGTAGACTTTTTTCCATAGTGAACTTCGTATCGCCAAGGCATTACTTAGCCAAAGAATTGATCTGCTGAGATCTTTCACCACCGCTGCCCGTTTGAATGGGTGCCACACCATTTAAGGTTCCCGTCTAGGGACCGTGATTATTTTTAATTAGCGACATCTTGTAGTTGGCAGTGTCGTTGACGCCGACTTCAATTCACACCTCAAGTAACCATCGACTTATCGCAATTGACATATATATTGCATTCATAGAATACGTTTAAAAGGTGTTTAAATAGAACATTAATTTATCCAATGTAACATGCTGTAAAGAAAATGTATAATATACAGTTTTCTCTACAGATTGTTACATTGGATAATTGTTAATATTATTAACAAATGATTATAGTATATATGAATACAAACTTTTTTCTATAGCAACCGTGTGACCTCCACACTGCTCATTTTTCAAATAAATCGATCTGGTGAGATACTTCAGACCGCTGCCTCTTTGAATGGATGCCACGCCATTTAATGTCCCTGTGAGGCAGATTATAATCTCTGAATTAAGACACCATCGGTATGCGAACCGGCATCAGTGGCAAACGGACGTAATCGTAATCATCATCTCCAAATATCAAAGACCATACGCTAAAGCTAAGCGCCGGGCACCAGCTTAATCACGAGCGCTGCGTCGCATCAGAGATCGATGTCCAGTGAAGTTCAGATGACAGGGAGACCAGATAAATGAGGAAGATGAACAGAAGCCATAGGGCGGGTTTCGTTAAGGACGAGAATCTTTGAAGGCGCATGATCTATAACAAAACCGGAATAAACTTACCTTGTGCTGTCGGTTCCTTGAACCCTGGCGACCGTCTTGATCAAGTTCCTCCATTTTCTTCTGTCCGCCGTCGCATCTCTCAGTTCTGTCAAATTCATTCTAGTTATTTCATGTATCTCGTCCATCCACTTTATCCTTGGTCGTCCTTGTTTTCTCCTTCCCTCTCCATATGCTAACATCATTTCCTTTTCCAATCCGTCTGATCTCATGATATGTCCAAAGAACCTCAGCTTTGCTCTTAGCACTGTTTGTTGAAGTGTCTCTTCTTTCTCAATTCCTATATCCCTGCGCACCCATTCGTTAGTCTTTTTCTCCGTCCATGAAATTCTCTGCATTTTCCTCCATATCCACATTTCGCATGCGTTAATCTTTTTTCTCGTTTTCTTAGTCAATGTCCATGTCTCACTGCCATATGTTACTGTTGGTATGATTAGAGCCTTCACCAATCTTTTTTTTGTGTCTATACTGACATGTTTGTCCTTCCATATTTTTTCCAGACCGTTCATTGCAGCTTTTCCTATCGCCACTCTACGATTTATTTCCATATCACATTTTCCGTCTTTTTCTATTACTGATCCCAGAAATGTAAAGCTTGTTACCATTTCTATTTCCTCATTGTCTACTACGAAACTGTCCTCCTGCTCTGTTGTCATGATCTTTGTTTTCTTTATATTGAAATAGAGTCCTGCTTTCTCACTTTCTCTCTTGAGTCTTCTTATTATTTCTATCAAATCATTTTTATTGCCCGCCAATAGTGTTGTGTCATCAGCGTATCTCAGATTATTCAATATTCTTCCCGCTATCTTTATTCCTTCTTCAGCTTCATCCATTCCTGCCTGCCTCATTATCCTTTCTGCATACAAATTAAATAGAAAAGGAGACAAAATGCAACCTTGCCGTACTCCTTTCTTTATCCTGAATCCGTCAGTATCTCCATATTCTGTTCTTATCACCGCTATCTGATCTTCGTACAATCCCTTAAGAAGTTGTACCAAGTGTTTCGGTATTCCCATTTCTACCAAAGTTTTCCACATCAATTCATGGTTAATACAGTCAAACGCTTTACTATAATCGATGAAGCATATGTATACTTTCTGTCCATATTCCCTTTGTCTCTCCATAATCCATCTCATGTTGGCGATATGATCCCTTGTTCCACGAGATTTCCTAAACCCTGCTTGATTTTCCGGAAGCTCTCTTTCTATTGTACATTCCATTCTTTTATGTATTATTTTAAGTAAAATTTTGCTTATGTGTGATATCATTGCTATTGTCCTATAATTTTCACATTCTTTCGCATCTCCTTTTTTGAAAAGCGGAATAAAGACAGAGCTTTTCCAATCTTCTGGCCATTTTCCAGTTGTCCATATGATATTGCAAATTTTTGTTATTGTCTTTGTCATCACACCATCCCCAGCTTTTATCATTTCTATTGGTATCCCATCTCGACCCGGTGCCTTATTATCTTTCAATTGATTAATAGCCCATTCTACCTCTGCTTCCATGACTTCAGGCTCAATTTCATATTCTGTTACATCAATTTTTTCTACCTTTACTCTTTTATCTTCATTGTACAAATCTTCTGTGTATTCCTTCCATCTGTTCTTCATTCCTTCCTCATCTGCAATTATGTGTCCATCACTTGCTTTCAATGATCCCATTCTTGGTGTGTTTTTCCTCGTTATTTCCCTCACTTTTGAGAACATTGCTTTAGTTCTTCCTTTTCTTCCCTCATCCTCCATTTCCTTGCACATTTCATTTAGATGCTTTTCTTTGTCCATGCGTGCTTGCTTTTGAAATGCACTGTTCAGTTTTCTTACTTTGTCCTTGTCTCCTTCCCTTTTTGCATCCCTTCTGTGCATGGCTATGATGATAGCTTCTTTCGATAGCCATGGTGTTGTTTTGTCTTTTTTTTTCTTCGGAATGTATTTCTCTGCAGTTTCTAAAATCACTTTCTTCGTCTTTTCCCATAAATTGTTCTCAACCTCTTCTGTCTCCGCTTCATCCCTCTCTAATATTTCAAATCTATTCCTTATTTCTACTCTGTATTCCTGTGTTATTTCCTTACAGTCGAATGTGATCAACCTTTCTCCTTTTTTAAGTTTTTTTAATTTTGTTTGCACTGTTGTCACTAATAATTCATGATCGGTTCCACAATCCGCACCTGGTTTTGTTTTCACATCTCTTATTGTGCTATACCATCTTTTATTTATCAGTATATAATCAATCTGATTCCTATGTTTCCCATCCGGTGACGTCCATGTGTACAACCTTCTTTTTGGCTGTTCAAACCATGTATTCATTATTTTCATGTTGTTACCTTCACAAAATTCCACCAATCTCTCTCCTGCTTCGTTTTGCTTTCCCAGACCATGTCTACCTATCGTGTCTCCCCCTCTTCCTACTCCACTATATTTTCCCACCTTCGCATTGAAGTCACCCATGACCATTCTTACATCTCCTTTAGGAGTTTTGTCAATTATACCTTGCAGCTCATTGTAAAAGCTTTCATGTTCTTCTTCAGTCGCTATTGACGTTGGTGCATATACTTGTATGATTGTTATATTAACTTTCTTTCCTCGAAATCTTACACTCAAGATTCTATCACTTACTGTGTCATAGCCCATTATCGCATTCGCGCTTGTCCTGTCGCACATAATTGCCACCCCATTTCTTCCTTTCTCTTTTTGACCTGACATTATTATCTTAAAACCATTCCAGTTGAAATGACCCTGCCCTTTCCATCTTGTTTCACTTAACCCTATTACAGATATTTCAAGACGTTCCATCTCTCTTTGAATGACATCCATCTTTCCGCTCTGCATACTACGTACATTCCATGTACCTATCTTCATCCTCTTTTTGCAGCTCAGGTTGAGTCTTTGCTCTCTAGTACGATCCACCGCAGGACTTCCTTTCGGCTTTATTCCTGTTGCTTCATTAGACCAGATTGCTTTACACTCCCCATCTTGCTCTTTCCCAGTAGCTATTGAGTCGCACTCCGGCCTGGGAGGCTCACCATCTGCGACTACTTCTTTGTTATTTGAATTTACTTGATCCATACGGTTTTCTTGGCATATTAACAGGGGTGGTTTGCCATTGCCTTCCCCTGGTTTTGCCTGCCGTGCCCGTTCGTTCTCCTACCAAAGTTTGGAAGGATACTAACAGTCTGCACCACGAGAAGGTGGGCACGGAGGACTTTGATTCATCAGCCCAGGTCGGTTCCGAGTCTACGATCCAAAGATACGTCGACCGGATTTCCTCCCTGTGTTACTCTAAACAAGCTAGGCAAGCCTAGAGTGACTAATGAACCTTTGCAGAATAAACTTAGATACCTTTAAATCGTTTCCAAACGCCACTATATGTACTCGACATTTTCTATCAGTCGTTATGTAAACCTATTCAGCTGAAAAACTATGTCTGATACAAACGACCAGTCTGAGAGATGTTCAAAGTAATTGCTGTTAACGTCAACGGAATTTATTGCCAGAAGATGTCGTTAAACTCCATCCATCTATCTATTAGTCGTTATTATGCTTTAGTTGGTCATATTCGCTGTTTAGCGACACTGTGTTATCATGTTATGACCGTCGCCATCCTTCTTGTCCATGCTTGGGACTGGCACTACCAGAGTACGAACAGTGGCGGAATAATTCATTGCGCTAGTAAAATAATGATGACTTTATTCTGGAGATTGATTCATTACATAGTAGTCTCAGTATAACAAAGACCATTTGCGTCGCCCTCCTCCTTTGCACAGGCTTGGGACTTGCACTGTCAGAGTGCAAACAGTAATATAGAGGTTTTCTTATAGCGACCTTGTTCATTTTCAATGAATTGATAAGGTGAGATACGTCATCACCGCTGACCGTTTGATTGGTAACGCCATTTAAGGACAGTACAGATAGTGCTAATAGTTAATTTTTCTTTGGTTAGCGACATCTTGTGGCCCGCCAAGGCCGTTGACGTAAACCCCACAATTATACATCGATTGCTCACAGGGAAGCTTATCGTTTTCCTCAGGGCGAGAATATATTACATCTGCAGAAACCGTTTTAAAGGTGTTTACGCAGAGCATTGCATTATCCAATGTGTCACCCTACAACTGGACAACTGTTCTATTAACAAACGAATAGATAGTCAATTTAAATATACTCGTTTTTCTATTGCTACGGAATGTCTTCAACCCTGTTTATATTTCAATGAATTGAACGGTTGAGATCCTTCAACGCTGTGACTTTGAATGGGCGTGACGCCATTGAAGGTTCTCCTATACAGACCGTCCTAGCAAGATATTATAGTAATCTGAATTAAGACACCATCCGTGGGATATGCTAACCGCCATCCTCTCACACAGCGGCGCATGGGATGTAATTAAAATCATAAACAATTTATAAAGCGCTGCACCAAAGCTAAGTGCTTATTTAGTGCGCTGCGTCCTATCAGAGGAGTTGTCCAGTAGAGGGTTGGTGGGTGGATGGATGGATGGATGGATGGATGGATGGATGGATGGATGGATGGATGGATGGATGGATGGATGGATGGATGGATGGATGGATGGATGGATGGATGGATGGATGGATGGATGGATGGATGGATGGCATGACGGACGGACGGACGGACGGCTGGATGGACTTACGGATGGAAGGATGGACGGATGGATGGATGGATGTATTACTGACTGGTACAATGACTGTCCGGCTGAATGGCTTAACGGCGGACCCAAGTTGCGCTCAACACATCGTCAAGTCTGTTGTAGCATAACATTTTACCTCGCAGGGGTAATAAATAATTTACATTCCGTAATTAGATCATCGCCTGCGTGGCAAACAGAGGGTTAACCAAACTCTCGGGTAGAGAGCGAAGGAATGAATGTGCCAGTCCCATTCTGGGTAAGCAGGAGGGCGATGCTAATCAACTTTGTTATGACGCAGTTTCGTTAAACAGCAGCTTAACCACCAATCAAGACCAACTGCAATCGTAGCTGCAAGATGTCGCTAGATGTTGAATAATAGCCTTACTTATGAGAAGGTCAAAGATGTCGCTAGATGTTGAATAATAGCCTTACTTATGAGAAGGTCAAAGATGTCGCTAGATGTTGAATAATAGCCTTACTTATGAGAAGGTCAAAGATGTCGCTAGATGTTGAATAATAGCCTTACTTATGAGAAGGTCAAAGATGTCGCTAGATTTTGAATAATAGCCTTACTTATGAGAAGGTCAAAGATGTCGCTAGATTTTGAATAATAGCCTTACTTATGAGAAGGTCAAAGATGTCGCTAGATTTTGAATAATAGCCTTACTTATGAGAAGGTCAAAGATGTCGCTAGATGTTGAATAATATCCTTACTTATGAGAAGGTCAAAGATGTCGCTAGATTTTGAATAATAGCCTTACTTATGAGAAGGTCAAAGATGTCGCTAGATGTTGAATAATAGCCTTACTTATGAGAAGGTCAAAGATGTCGCTAGATTTTGAATAATAGCCTTACTTATGAGAAGGTCAAAGATGTCGCTAGATGTTGAATAATAGCCTCACTTATGAGAAGGTCAAAGATGTCGCTAGATGTTGAATAATAGCCTTACTTATGAGAAGATCAGTCTACTTACATACCTTTAAATTGTTTGTAAGGGACGCTATATATTCGATATTAGCGTCATTTTGCTGATGTTCGCCTCTTCTACCATAACTTTTGTCTTACTCTATAATAATTGTACGTATTTATATGACGACTCAAACCTTGGAATAAAAAAACATCTACAGGGAACGTCAACACTTTCGTTCAATTGCCTTTGAAGAGTCGTATTAAGCACTTTCCGTCGACGTCAACGGTCTTTGTTGTCGTAAGATGTCTTTAAACTGTGGATCCATCCATCCAGTCGCTATTGAACGAAAATGATGTCGGATATATAGCGCCGTTTGCAAACGATTTAATTGAGAGCTGTGTTAAGCCAAAATAGTATCTGTCGACGTCAAAGGCGTTTGTTACGAGCTCATCAAGACCTCACCTCTTGCTATCTCTCTCACAGGTCTTCCACTAAACACCTCAGACACGGCTCTTTCACAAATCCTATCCCGATTCCTCCTTTACTCCTTAGTTCCCTCGCCGTTTCAACTCTAACCACCACCCACCTTAACCGTCTGACTGTCTGCCTGATTAAACCTTTGGATCTAGGATCTTGACCTTCTGACATTCGATTCTGTTTTGTCTAAGAGCCTGTAAATAAGCTGGCTGACGTGAAATCGCTTTTTTGGACGCTGCAGACGGTCGACATTACGATTTGTTACCACAAAATCTCCTTAAACTCTCGATCCATCCAATGTCTGTTGTAATTGTAATTGTAATTGAACATCTGTGGACCACTCCATTCTCTTGCAGCGCCTCTCTACTTCCTTTGGCTTGGTGGACCAGCCTCTAGAATGGCTTAGATCTTTTTAACTGACCGCTCAAATTGTGTAGTCCTTGGTTCGTCCAGGTCTCTTTGGGTCGCTGCCCCTTTGGATGTGCCCCAGGGTTCTGTCCTGGGCCCGCTGCTTTATCGTCTTAATACTGCTGATGTCTGCTCCTTGTTGACGTCTCAGGGGCTTCTACACCAACTATTTGCCGATGATGTGCAAGCCTACATCCACACCCATTCAGCCGATGCGGTGGCTACTGTGAGTCAGATGTGTCTGACTATGGATGTCCTCTCTTCTTGGATGGCCTCCAATCGGCTACTCTTAAATCCCTCTAAAACACAGCTCATTTGACTGGGTAGCCGTAGACAACTGCAGGGTATCGATTTTCCTCAACTTACCCTGCTCTTTCCTCACTTAACCTTTTCCCTCTCAGTTCGTGATCTGGGACTTTCTCTTGACTCCGAGCTTACTTTGTCTCAACATGTGAACTCAATTGCACGGAGTTGTTATTATCAGCTTCGTCAGCTTCGAGTGGTCTCTCGCTCTCTCTCTCATGATGCAGTTGTGGTCCTTGTTCATGCCTTTGTTACTAGTCAAATTGACCACTGTTCCTCACTACTTGCTGGCCTTCCCTTTGGTGTTTTGGGGCGACTAGATCGAGTTCTACGCTCGGCTGCTCGGCTTATTGGACGGCTTCCTAAGTACTCTCCTGTCTCTGCATACATGCGTGATGTGTTGCATTGGCTGCCTGTGTCTCAGCGGATCTCATATCGCATTGCTGCTCTGGTTTCTCGTTGTGTTCTTGGCTGCGCTCCATCTTACTTGCGTGATCTTTGCCGCCCAGTGTCTGATGTTCCGGCGCGTCGGGTGCTTCGTTCTGCGACGAGGGGTGAGTTCCTTGTTCCACGGACTCGCTTGGCTATTAGGCAGCGCCGTGCTTTCTCGGTTGTTGGCCCTTTCATCTGGAATGACCTACCACTTAAGCTCCGTTTTTTACTTTTAAGCCATCTGATAGGGTTCTACAAGTCTCTCAAGTCTTTTTTCTTTAGTCGTGGCTGGGCCGGGAGCGCTCCTGAGTAGTTTCTTGAAGGGCGCTATATAAATGCTCTGAATGCATGAATGAATGAATGAATGAATTTGTATAGCGCCAAAGTTTAGCTTCACTTCGCATTTCAAAAGGACTACTATAGAACTGTGAAAACAGTTTTAAAAATTACATCCAATAGTAGTCAACGACCTTGATACCATAAGATTTCGTTGAGCAATTGAATTCAATTCAATCGCTGCTCTTTGTAGTTTCTGTTTAACGACACTGCGATGATTGTCGCCGTCCTCCTCCTTTCACGATGATTGGGACTGGCACTATCACATGTAGTGTAGCTAGTGTTGTAGGGTAGTCGCTACTGTGTAATCACTACCTATTTTATATAGAGGGTAAGTCGAGGCTACCACTATGGCAACCCCGCCACTACTGCCGGTCTCAAGGCTGGATGAAAAGGGGCAACACTAATCATCTTTGTTTTGATGGAGCATTCTTAAACAAAAGCTAAGTAGCCCAGCAAACGCTTTTGCCGTTATTAGACGTCGTCAAACACTCAATTATAATAATACTCTTAAAATATGATTACACACCTTTAAATCGCTGTTAAACGATGCTATATAAGCAGAATTTTCAGTCAGCATAGCAGGTACAGACATACAAACAAACAAACGGAAAGACAACGTAAATAGACTTAGATTTATAGTGCAGATATATTATAAGTCTTAGTCTGTTTACGTTGTCCTTCCGTTTGTTTGTTTGTATGTTTGTTTGTCCCTTGTCTAAAGGCTCCGAAACGGAACGCTTTAGCGATTTACAAAATTTTACAGAACATTATTACGCCGCGTCTAGGTCATCGCGACTATTTTCAGCTCGCAATTTTATTTAAACGCCGATATATGGCCATTTTAAATTAACAACTTTTCAACGAGGCTATAATTATCTCAATACCGGCCATAGTATGGCCATTTGTCCACGTCATGCAGGTTAAAATTAATATGCAATCTTACGTCACGCGGAGCATTTAGGTCAACGCTCTGATTCGCAACCAATCACGATGACCGTTGATTTCAAATCAGAAGTGGTAACGCCCACGGCAGAATTTCAATGCAACACTTTAGGGATACGAAATTTTTAACGAACGTTTTCATTTGAATTTCTATAGATCTCAACCCAAATTTATATCAACTCAAAATTTACTTTAAATTCCGATATTTGGACATTTTGAGTTTCGATGTGATCACAGTTTCAATACCATTGAATTCTAGCTATGCAGGAGTATATATTGCACAGAGTTGCAATTAAACAATTTCAAGCAAGCGCGTAAATTCGCCAGAGGGACACACGAAAAATTTGCACATCGTTAAATTCAAATTCACGGGGGCTGAGGAAAACCCGGGTGAACGCCGGGTAAAAACTGCTTACAAATGGACTGAAACTCAGTAATAATGTTTAAAGACATCAACTGCCATGATTGTAGTCAAACTCTTGGATTCAAATACAACCGTAAGATCCGACCAGAAAAGTCGAAGGAAAGATTCTGAAGATAACGAAATATTGCAAAAGAAAACGTGTTATTCTTTCACAGGGCAGACGTTTAACCTAGGAATTGACAGAATCGTCTCGATCGCTCACGAAACGCCTATGTTATGTCGACGTCAACAGTGCCCAGTGTCACAATAAATCGACGTTTTATACAATGTAAAACACAGAAACCGATTGGCTAATGCGATCTCTTTAGACACCTTTAAAACGTTATTTATTGAATCTATATAAAAGCAGAACCCTGAACTCAACTGACTTCTATGTGGTCGTTCTGGCAACCGGACTCTGATTTTCACTGGACATCGCTATCTAGACAACCCTATGAAAAGACACCGCGCTGGTGAATAAGCTGTTGCCCTGTTATTAGCATGTTTAGAGCAGCACTTTAGAAATGTAGAGTTTAGGATACGATTGCGTATTTCCAGTTCCGATCCATCTTTATACGATTGAGATTATTATTATATTCGTTTATTGGCACACAAAGAACAGCTGACACACCGCAACTGGTTACAGCTAGTTCAAAAGAATAACAAAGATAGAATCAAAATATAAAACTAATATTTACAGGTAGGTTCAAACGATAGAATTTAGTGTTAAATGGTACATTTGACAAAGACTGTCAGATTATTGGTACCAATTTCCGGTAAAGGACACGAGGAATATAATTTCTTTGTCCTTAAATGGAAGTACATAATCATGAGATGCTACAGAACGCTTTTCTGTTCGTATTATGTACTAAAATTTACTTCAAGGACTGAACGATCTCGCTCAATTTTTACAATACTCTGCATATCTTCACTGGCTCCCTGTCTCGGCTCGAGTCAAATACAAAGTCCTGCTCCTAGTCAATAGGTTCCAGCAGGGCTTAGAGCCAAAGTACCTCTGTTAGTTGTTGTGTAAGCCGCTCTCTGCACGTTCTTTGTTCTGCTGACCGGCTTGATCTCTTCGTACCTCGGTCGCGAACCTCATTAACCCAGCATCGGGTTTCGCTGTTGTGAGTTCCTTCTGTAATTCGTAGCACGATTCTGGAGGAGATTTCACCTGCATCTCTTCGTTGGTTAAAGGCTTTTCTCTTTTCTCGGGCCTGTCACGCTGAGAGCGCTTCAGCAGTCTCGTTATCCTGTAGCTGTGGTGAAGATGCAAACTCCGCCACTGCTCGTACTCTGGCAGTGCCAGTCCCAAGCCTGGATAAAGGAGGAGGTCGACGCTAATGATCCTTGTTATCACACAGTGTCGTTAACCGGAATATACTAACTGTAGCTTTACAAGGCTGTATTACCACAATTTTCTGTCGACGTCAACGGCCTTTTCTGTCTAAATTCATTCCATTTAGACACCTTTAAAACGTGGTTATCCGATATTATATTATATAACACAATATCAAGCCACTTAATCAGCAGATTAAACGATTTCGTTTAGAGATTAAGCCACATAATG
Source organism: Aporrectodea caliginosa (assembly GCA_020284085.1). NCBI lineage: Eukaryota > Metazoa > Annelida > Clitellata > Crassiclitellata > Lumbricidae > Aporrectodea > Aporrectodea caliginosa. The sequence goes on along the minus strand of JACEVL010000151.1, from coordinate 170,026 downwards.
CAGCGAAGATGCATGATTTAATCCATTCAGTCAACGTATGAAGTGAAATGGAAATGTTTCAAAAGAAAGCGTAGAATTCTTTTCAAGGGAAGACGTTAAACCTTGAAATTGATTGAATCGTCTCTTACAAAAGGCCAAGGTTAGGTCGACGTCAACGTAAGATGTCGTTAGTCATCGAAATCTAATAACAATGTGCGATCTACTTAGACATGAATATTAATGTAGGCGCAAACGTAAATTTAACTGCAATTATAAAGAGTAATGTAAATAGTAATGCAATTGAGGATGAAAAGATAGATGGATGAGAACGGACGGAATAGATAGATGAATGGATTTGTGGATGAATGAGTTTTTGTTAAACAAAGTCGCCATCTAGCGAATGTATGGATGAGTGGTTGGATAGAAGACTGGCTGATATAACTGACTGGCATAATGACTGGCTGGTTCAATGGGTTTATGGCGGAGTCAACTTGCGCTTGTAGGCGCCTATGCTATGTAATGAGCCAATTCATACCTGAGTTAGTGAAATGGCACCCACTTCAAATGCACGCACTCCAGCCAATACTCCTTAACAGTTTAAGTGACGAAGGGTTAACTTTGGGGTGCCCGACTTGAAGACAATAAATTAACAATTGTAATTGGACCATCGCCTGCGTGGCAAATGGACGGTTAAACATACCCGCGTTAAGTGTGAGGGAATGAAGGGTTAATTAAGGGTATCGACGTTTTTACCTTAATTCCAACGCCCCACGGGATAACGAGTCACCCTAGTCGTAGAGTGATGCATAAACTGTGGCGAATGACGGGAAATTAAGGCATAATAGTCGCTGTTAATTACGTTAGGCGGCGCTATTTACACACCTTAAATTGAGTATTTTAAAAATTTGAGATATATGGTGAAAACAATGAAAATAGGGAACAACTCCGCGACTGTTCCTTTTCTGGCAGGGCCAGTCCCAAACCTAGAAAAAGGAGGAGGGCGACGCTAATGGTCTTTGTAATCACACAGTGTCGTTAAACTGAAACTACTACTACTACAACAAAGGACCTCAGCGATTACTCATTGAACGAAAATGTTGACTATATAGCCTCGCTTGCAAACGATTTAAAGGTATCTAAGTAGACACTGGTTAACTTATAGTTAATCTATTATTCACCGTTTAGCGACAACATGTGTATAATTTTGCAGTTGATCTTGGTTGGTTAGTTGCTGTTTAACGACACTGTGTCATAACAAAGATAATTAGCGTCGCCCTCCTCTTTTCTCTAGGCTTGAGACTGGCACTACCAGAACACGCGCAGTGGCGGCGTTTCAGCTGGTGTTAATCGTAATAGGTTGAAATACATCATAATTCAGGGCTTTTTAAACGGACGACCTTTGATGTCATTATTACGACGTTTAACATTGGAATAAAAAAAATCGCTACTGGTGACGTCAAGCGGGCTTCTATGTCATAAGATGTCGTTAAACTCTCATTCGATCCAATCGCTATTTAGTTTTTAATTAGCTTCAAAAAGACGCGTGTATAAGTAACTGTGAAAACAGTTCCAAGAACTTTTCTGAATTGTCGTCAACGCCTTTTGATGCCTTCAGATTTCGTTAACCAGTTTAATTCAATTCAATCGTTGCTGTGTGTGTATAGATCCTGTTTAACAGCACTGTGCGCTATTGTTATACAGCAAGTCATATAGCGCCAGTGTCTAATGCACAAGGCATCAATTGATGACGTTAAATATTAAGCAACGTAGACGAACTAATCCAGAACTGGGCCAATAAAAATTGTAAGCAACTTGTGTAGAGAGTTAACGCTTTATCGAAGAACTGCATTGGTTTCCCCGGTCACTTTAGTATACTCTCGTCGCTAAGGTGTTAAAGAAGTTTAAGAAACTGTCTTCACACCTCAGCTTTTCAGTTCAAAACAATTACTTAGTTCTCCCGTTTGTCTATGATGGCCATGACCCTGTTCATTTTCAATGAATTCATCGGCTGAGATCCTTCACTACGTAGACCCCTTTGAAATGACTGCCACGCCATTTAAAGGCTACGTGTACGGACCGTGATATAGTAGAATTTTCTTTCTTTAGCGATATCCTGTAGTCGTCAGAGCTGATCTTCAAGATCATTATGGGCTTTTTTTATTCCATATTTTAACGTCATCATGTGACATCAAAGGCCGTTGACGACATTTCAAAATTATGTACAATACAGTTATGTAATGTAATGTAATGTAACAAGACATTTATATAGCGCCACTTAAGAGTCTCACAGAAGCGCTCAACACGTGGCCATCAAACAGCTGAAAAGTGCGTCTTTAAGAGTCGAGAGAAAACCATGTAACCACATGCAGCATTAGTGGCACGCACAGATGGCGGAAGAGTATTCCAGATCCGTGGCGCCGCAATCGAGAAGTCCCGACGAGCACGTGTGGTAGTTCGAAACGAAGGTACAATCAAGTCATTTCGCGAGGCAGACCGGAGAGCCCGCCGACCAGTTTGAGTGCCAACTGGAAGGCACAGTTCAGCAATGTAGTCCGGAGCAGTGCCAGTCGTAGCCTTCCAAACCAGCATAGCGATCTTGAAATTAACACGATCAGCAACTGGAAGCCAGTGTAGCTCACGCCGCATGTAGTCGGATATGTGTGAATATTTCGGCAGGTCAGCCAGAAGTCTGGCTGCTGCATTCTGAACGAGCTGAAGTTGACGAATGCGGAACTCAGGGAGGCCCAGGAGGACTCCATTACAGTAGTCAAGACGTGTGAGAACAAAAGAGTGTATTAGCACAGCCGCGGCGTTCAGCGAGAGCGTCCTCCGTATAACTCGGATCTGTCTGAGCTCGTAGTAACTTGTCCTTGAAATATGTGTCACATGATCAGCCATCGTAAGCCCACCATCAAGAAGCACCCCAAGATCCCTCACGACATCACAGGACTGTCCACCAAGGGATGCTGATGCAAGGGCATCAATCCTACAACGTGAACGTCTTGTACCGAACCATATAAACTGTGACTTAGTCGGGTTGAGTCTGAGACGATTGGCAGACATCCAGTCATGCACCATCGCAAGTGCACAATGCATTTGTTGTGAGCACACCACCGAGTCCTCAGGTCGACAGGACAAATATAGTTGAAGGTCATCAGCAAACTGGTGAGATGTAGGACCCAGCGACGCCACAACATCATAGAGGTCAGCTGTGTAGAGAATGAACAGTAGTGGCCCCAGGACTGAGCCCTGAGGAACACCACAAACAACAGGCGCCCAGACAGACCTGTCGTCTCCAATCTCTACCCTCATGGTCCGCCCCTCAAGATAGGAGCAGAACCAAGCCAATGCACGGCCTGAGATCCCGTATGATGCCGCAAGCCTTGTAAGCAGTATCTGATGATCCACCGAATCGAAGGCAGCACTCACGTCAAGAAGAGCCAGTAGTGTAACCCTGCCCGAATCCATAGCCTGATGGATGTCTGACAAAAGACGGACAAGGAGTGTCTCAGTGGAATGGCCCTTGCGAAAGCCAGACTGATGTTTTGGCATCAGACCATTCTCTTCAAGATATCGGAGCAGCTGAACAGCAACCACTCTCTCAATCAGCTTCGACATGAATGTTAGGTTGGAGATGGGTCTGTAGCTGGACGTTAAGTTCAGATCAAGCCCTGTCTTCTTGAGGGCAGGTCTGACAATGGCACGCTTCTGGCTGGCCGGTAGTGCTGCCTCGTCCAGCGAGGCATTGCAGATGGAGACAATGTACGGCAGTAGATCATCAATCACCTCAAGAAGCAGAAAGGTCGGAATAGGATCGAGCGAACAGCTCTTAGACGGCGAGGAACAGAGGATTTGACGTACTTCAGCTTCCGTAACACTCCTAAAGGAGTCCATGCATGACCGTGCTTTAGTGTACGTAGGCTGGGTCGATCCCTCAGTAGTTTCAATATGAAACAAAATTGATAGAGTTAAAAGCATCTAAACAGTACTTTACAATGTCACTAATATTCATTGTTTAGCAGCATAATATTATATTTCAGATACTAAATTCAATGTTACTTTCATAAGATAACATACTGTAAGATGGTTTTTCAGGAAAATTATACACTGTTTTGCAGCACTTATCGCGCATAAAATTTTTTAATGTAAAATGAAAAGATTCCTGATAAACAGCAATAATGTACACGAGATTTCCAATCCAGCTATTCAATAATAATTATAACAGCATTGGTTTCAAGTTTGCAAAACCTGTAATTATGAAGTTTTAGCGCCGTTGATACATATATGGCATCGGTAGGAACATTTTAAAAGGTGTTTAAAGAGAGCTTTGCATAATACAATGTACCATGCAGTCTATTCTATTGAAAAGGCATTATATATAGTAAATGTGAATTTAAACGTTAGTCCATAGCGATCATATGGGTTGTATACCTTGTCATTTTTCAATGAATTTATCGGGTGAGATCCTTCAAAACCGCTGCCCGTTTAATTGAGTACCACGTCATTTAAGGTCCACATGCATGGACCATGCTATAGAAGAATTACCTTTAGTGAAATGCGAACATAGATCAACTGCAATGGTAGCCACAAGATGTCGCTATAATCGGTGAATAATATGCTTACTATATGGTGACCAGGTAAGGGATTTAGGGGAATGGTTAACACTTCGGCACAAAGAGCAGAAGTTTGACTCAGTCTTTCATTCGCCAGTTGGCATTGTTAAAATGAGCAGTAGGACCGATGGGCGCCTTGCATGGCAGCAATATATTTAAATTCGACTCCTGTAGCAACTTGTGATCATTCGTTCATACTGTGACTTGCAATAATACTGCGTTCATGTCAGTCTGAATCAATAATTATCGAAGATTGTTTTTATTATTATAAGAAACCAGTGTCTACTTAGATACCTTTAAATCACTTGATACCAACGCTATATATGCGATATGTTCGTTAAAACGTTAATTGTTGGTCATTCAGATCTCACTAAGTCTTATCAGTGCATGTTTACGAATTGTCGTCAACGGTCTTTGATGTCGTATTATGACGTTAACCCTTGGAATGAAAAATCGCTACTGGAGACGTCAACATTTGTGTACAATCACTATTGAAGAGCCGTATTTAAGCAGAAACATTTCTGTCGACGTCAACTGCCATTGTTGTCGTATGATGTCGTTAAACTCTGCATCCATTCATTTGCTATTAGATGGATCAACTTCGCTTTTTTACAAGACGAGCCTATAACTGTGAAAACAATTCAAAAATAGTTGCAATTGATGCCATGACATTTCGTTAGACATTTGAATCTAATCCAATCGCTGTTGTTGATGCAGTTCCTGATTAACGACACTGAGATTATTAGCGTCGCCCTTCTACTTCCCCAGGCTTGGGACTGGCACCACCACAGTTAGTGTCGTAGGGTATTCGCTGCGGTGTAATCACGATCTAGTTAATATGGATGGTAAGGTCGAAGTTTACCACCTTGGCAACTCCACCACTACTGCCAGTCTCAAGCCCCTGATGAAAGAGGGAGCAAAGCTTATCATCTTAGTTATGACGCAACCCATGACTATCCCACCAAACGCTTTTCCAGTCATAAGACGTCACCAAACACTCAATTATATAATAACGTCTGCTTACACACCTTTAAATCGCTAATACAGTACTTTATATAAAGTGGAATTTCGGAAAACGCAGCAAGTTGGTCAAAGTCAATCCATGCAAGAAAGTTATAATCAAAATGAGTTGAAATTCAAATACAATCATAATCAATTAAGAGACAATAATCTTGCTGGGTTGAAAGTAACAACCTGAAACTCAATCGATGTAAGACCAGAGAGATGATAATTCATCGTCGACGCGGTGTCATGCCTCTGAGACGTTAAAGGAAGTAAGCAGGGTTAAGATTTTAGGCGTCACCATCCAAGCCAACCTAAAAGTCGCAACACATGTAGCAGATATCTTGGCCAAGTGCATGGGAACCTTTCATGCGCTCCGCATACTCAGGTGTCACGGACTTCCAGCGTGTGCTCTTCAAGAGGTTGCTCGAGCTACATTGGTTGCAAGAATGATCTACGCCACACCTGCATGGTGGGGCCTCACCAATGCAGAACAACGATGTAGGCTCGAGAAGGTCCTTGTCAGAGCTCGGCGGGCTGGTTATCTATCTTTGGACACTCCTGATGTGGAGACGATGGTTACTAAAGCTGAGGGTATACGCTGCTATCTGCGGTCCAAAGGAACAGTTCACACGTTCTGACAGAGCTTTTCCCACCTACTAACATACGCCAATATATAATGCGACCCCGACCTCATGATTATGTACTTCCCTTTAAGGACAATAGAAATTTTATTCGTCGTGTCCTTTACCGGAAATTCGTACCAATAATCTGACAGTCTTTGTCAAAATGTAGCATTTCACATTAAATGATATCGTTTGAACCTTCCTGTTAATATTAGTTTTATATTTTGATTCTATCTTTATTATTCTTTTGAATTATCTCTAATCAGTTGCGGTGTGTCAGCTGTTTTTTGTGTGCCAATCAAAGAATATAATAATAATATTTTGCAAAAAATCCCAGAATCCCAGACGGAAGCCAAAAACCCCAGATCTAGGAGAAAACCCCAGCTGTGGCAACACTGATTGTAGCTACCTGATATAACATTTCAAAGTTCTTATGAGTAAATTATAATGTGTGTAAAACCAACATTAAAAACATGCAGTTTACCTGAGGGCGAGAACATATAGCCTATGCACACACCGTTTTAAAGGTGTTTAAGTATAGAGCATTACATTATGCATTGTGTCACCCTATAATGGAACAACAGTTCTATTAACAGCAATTTATAGTAACTATTATTATGTACCTTTTCTAGAACGACCTCGACTCTGTTCTTTTTTTTTCAATGAATTTATCCAGTTGGTACAGTCCCAAGCCTAAATAAAGGAGGAGGGCGACGCTAATGATCTTTGTTATCACAGTGTCGTTAAACTGAAACTAATACTACTACTCGTACTGTGGCAGTGCCAGTTTCACATCTGGAGAAATGAGGAGGGCGACGACAATCATCTTTGTTATGAGGCAGTGTCGTTAGACAGCAACTAACCAGCCAACCAAGGACAACTGAAATGGTACACACAAGATGTCGGTAAGCGTTGAATTATATAAGAAAAGCAGTGTCCATTTAGATACCTTTAAATCGTTTGTAAGTGACGCTATATATTTCTGGACTCTTACTTTGATGCAATATGAAGATATTTAACTTTAGAAGAAAAAAAATCCACTGGAAGCGTCAAACATTTTCGTTCAATCGCTATTAAGCAAAGACATTTTGTCGGCGTAAACGGTTCTTTGTTGTCGTAAGATGTCGCTAAACTCTGGATACATCAAATTGCTATTGAATTTAGCCAGACGTTATTGGACGAAAATGTCGAATATATAGCGCCGTTTGCAAAAGATTTAATTGAGAGCAGTATTAAGCCAAAATAACTTCTGTCGACGTCAAATGCCTTTGTCGTAATAAGACGTCGTTAAGCTCTGGGTCCATCAAAATCGATGATGAATTTACCTTCACTTCTTTTTAATAAGGATGAGTCTATAACTGTGAAAACAGTTTTAAAAATTTCTGCAGTTGACGTCAACGTCGTCGATGCAATAAGCTTGCGAAAACCAGTTGAATCCAACCCAATTGTTGCTGTTTAACGACATTATGATGATTAGAGTCGCCCTCCTCCTTCTCAAGGCTTGGGACCTGCACCATCACAGTTTTGGCAGTGTCGTAGGATAGTCGCTGCTGTGTATTCACTATCTAGTTAATATTGTTCGAAAGGTCGACGATGACAACCTTGGCAACTCCGCTACTACTGCCAGTCTCAAGCGTGGATGAAAAAGGGGGCAACGACTATCATCTTATTAATGACGCAGCGCATGACTAACCCATCAACCGCCTTTGCAGCCATGGCATGTCAAAAGCACAATTATATTATATCACCGTCTGCTAACAAACCTTTAAATCGCTTTTAGACGACGCTATATAAACTGCATTTTCCATAAACGCAGCATGTGGTGTTGAACCAACAACAGTCGAGGGAAGAAAGTTTAATCAAAATGAATTGAAATTCAGTATCTCAGTAACCCGTCAAACGCACGCGCCGTCATAAGCGCGCCGTCATCAGTTGAGCGCTGCAAAATTTGCCCGTCAAATGCGCGCCGACGAAAGCGCGCAGCATAGACAACAAGACTCAGTGATAAACTTCAAAGCATTTCCCACCTCGACTGATAAAATTTGTGCAATAATTATTAATTTACACACATAATGTGTGTGCTCACTCGAAGACGGCGGCTTAATATACCGTTTGTCAATAAAATTATTACTGCATAAAATAATTATATTAAGTTGCCGTCTTCGAGTGAGCACACACGTCAAGGTAATTTTTAATTTTAGCGTTCTAATATGTTCGTTCATTGTATAGGTGAAACCGGGTTTTAGCATCAAAAATTATACTTGGTGGAATAGAAGTTATATTGATGAAAAGAATTCTTGCTTAACTAGAAGTTGGATTGATGAAAGAATTCTTGCTTAAATAGAAGTTGGATTGATGAAAGAATTCTTGCTTAAATAAAAGTTGTATTGATGACAGAATTATTGTTTAAATAGAAGTTGGAATAATGAAAAAATTCTTGATTAAATCGAAGTTCGGTTGATTAAAAATAATAATGGGGAATAGTTTAGAAAGCAAAAACGACAATTGACAATTCTCTTCCGATTTGCGCCCTATTGTCTTATAAATTACACAGTTATTTTATTGTATTGTATTGTATTGTATTGTATTGTATTGTATTTGAACACTTGTTATAGCGCCCCTACCAGATTTCCCATTCAGAGGCGCTCCCGACTACTGCGCGGACGCTGAATCGGAGTTTCACGCCGAAGCGCGTGAGCAATTGCGAGTGAAGGACTTGCCCAGGGTCCCTACGCGTCGACTTTGAGGTGGATTCGAAACCGCAACCCTCCAGCTGCAAGGCACCGAACATACCCTAAACCACCGCGCCCCAGTTGTATTGTGATGTGTTGTATTGTGTGTTGTATTGTACTCCACGTTTATAATGCGACCGAGCCACCCGCAGTAAAGATCCGAGAAATTAATCTCTGATAAACCGACCCGACCGGGAAGCGAACCCGGGGCGCCGGCGTGAAGAGCAGGCTACCGACGTTAACCACCTTAGCAACTCCGCTACTACTGCCAGTCTCAAGCCTGGATGAAAGAGGAGGGCAACGCTAATCATCTTAGTTATCACGCAGCACATGATTAACCCACCAAACGCATTGCCAGCCATAAGTGGCCGTCAAACGCTGAATAATATAATAACGTCACTGTCTGATTACACACCTTTAAATCGCTATTAAACGATGCTATATAAAATGGATTTTCGATAAACGCAGGTATTATTTAACTAGATTTTTGATAAATGCAGCATGTAACTCCGCCACTGTTCGCTTTCTGACAGTGCCAGTCGCAGGCGGAGGGCGACGCTAATGGTCTTTGTTACCACACAGTGGTCGTTAAACAGTAAATAAGCAAGCAAAACCGTAACTTATAATTGAGCCGTAATATGCCAAAACTACTCTTTGTCGGCGGCAACGGCCTATGTTGTCATAAGCTACAGTTAAACTATGGATCCATCGTAACTGTTACACGTAGCAAAGGAACGGTAGATGGAAGAAAGTTTGATCAAAACGAACAAAAACTCAGTTAAACGTTAACTGCCGTAACATAACAAGTGTTCCATCAATGCACAGGAGCTTTGCTACCCGTCTCACTGGGAAAATATGAAGTGTAAATGTAGACGTTTTCTTATAGCGACCGGTTAATAACTATGGCCTTGACCCTGTTCATTTTTAAATGAAATCATCGGGTGTGATCCTTCACCATCGCTGACCGTTTGATTGGTAAGGCCATTTAAGGACAGTACGCATAGTTCTATAGTTATTTTTTCTTTTGTTAGCGACATCTTGTGGCAGCCACGGCCGTTGACGCCCACCGTACAACGCGTGGAAGACTCGGAGTTTATGACGTCGTTTTCTTGAGCACGAAGATAAATTACATCACTTAACTACGGGTGAAAATATATTGCATCCAAACAAACCATTTTAAAGGTATTTAAGTAGAGCATTGCATTAGCCAATGTGTCATCATATAACTGGACAAATGTTCTATTAACAAACGATAGATAGTAAATTTAAATATGCACGTTTCCTGTAGCCACGAAATGGCTTCAACCCTGTTTATTTTTCAATGACTTGAATTGTTGAGATCCTTCAACGCTGTCCCTTTGAATGGTTACGACGCCATTTAATGTTCTCCTATACAGACCGTGCTAGCCAGAGATTATAATCTCTGAATTAGGACACCATCCGTAGGCTATGCGAACCGGCAACTCACACGGAGAGGCGCATGGGACGCAATCACAATCATAAACTACAAATTTGTAAAGCGCTGCACTGAAGCTAAGTGCTTATTCAGAGCGCTGTGTCGTATCATCCATCCATCCATACGTATACGACATTAAACCTTGGAATGGTCCAATGGAGGGTGGGTGGGTGGACGGATGGATGGATGGATGTATTACTGACTGGCACAATGACTGTCTGGCACTCTGGCTTAATGGCGGACCCAAGTTGAACTCAAGAAGTACCGCGTCGTGAAGTAGCACAACATTTACCTCGCAGGGGTAATAAATTTACATTCCGTAATTAGACCATCGCCTGCGTGGCAAACGAAGGGTTAACCAAACTCTGGGGTAGAGAGCGAAGGAATGAATGTGCCAGTCCCATTCTGGGTAAGCAGGAGGGCGATGCTAATCATCTTTGTTCTGACGCAGTTTCGTTAAACAGCAGCTTAACCACCAATCAAGACCAACTGCAATCGTAGCTGCAAGATGTCGCTAGATGTTGAATAATAAATACCCTTACTATGAGAAGATCAGTGTCTACTTACATACCTTTAAATTGTTTGTAAGCGAGGCTATATATTCGAGATTAGCGTCATTTTGTTAATGTTCGCCTCGTCTACCTTACCTTTTGTCTTACTGTATAATTGTACGTGTTTATAATATATAACGACATTAAAGCTTAGAATAACAAATCTGCTGGGAACGTCAACATTTTCGTCCAATCACCTATGAAGAGCCGTATCAAAAATGTCAACGGCCTTTGTTGTTGTAAGATGTCTTTAAACTCTGGATCCATCCATCCAGTCACTATTGAACGAAAATGATGTCGAATATATATTGCGCCGTCTACAAACGATTTAATTGATGGCTGTATTAACCCTAGGGCTACCATGCATTTTTTGTAACACTGGCTACCAAGGGGGTGGGTGGTTACCACCCCCTGGATTTCGTGTTTGGTTTCACATATCATAACTTGTAATATAGCAGTTGGATTCAGCATTCATTTCTGCACAGAATTGTATATTTAGTTGTACATTATGTGAATGCACCTCGAAATTACATCACTTTTAACAACGGAACCCATTAATTAGCAATATTTTATATTATTGCGTACATTTTGTACTTTTTGGATAAACAAATATAAGATTATTTATTCATTCATTCATTCAGGAGATTTATATAGCACCTCTTCAAGGTAACTACTCAGAGGTGCTCCCGACTCCAGCACGGCCAAAAAGAACAGTTTTCAGGTTGACATAGAATAAGTCAGAGAGCGTTCTGGGAAGCAGACGCAATTCCAAGGGCAGCCCATTCCAGACGGTTGGGCCCACCACTGAGAAAGCACGATTTTGCATAGCAGCTGTGCGGGCAAAGGGGACTGTGAGCACCCCCCTCTCAGAGGAGCGAAGGGAGCGACTACCCTGGGCGCCCGATACGGGACGACAGAGGTCCCGCAGATAGGATGGGGCAAGGCCCAACTGACATCGCCACACCAGGGAGGCAATCCTATACTCAATGCGCTGGCGGATAGGGAGCCAGTGTAAGGTTTCCAGCATGTAGTTGGACACATGGCCGAATTTGGGTATTCGGCCAATAAGGCGCGCCGCAGAGCGGAGCACCCGGTCGAGGCACGCCAACCGACCAGACGGTAGGCCGGAGTAAAGAGAAGAGCAGATGTCAAGTCGAGCACAGACAAAGGAATGCAGTAAAGTGGTTGCAGCACTGGGAGTCAGCGACCGTGCGACGGTGCGAAGCTGACGCAACTGGTAAAAGCAATTGCGGCTAAGACTATGGAGATGAGGAGCAAGAGTAAGTTCTTGGTCCAGTATGAGGCCAAGGTCGCGAACAGTAGCAGAGAAAGTGTAACTGGGGAATTCAGCAGCAAGGGTGGCTAAATCAAGCTTAGCAAGCTGCTGCCGGGTGCCCAGCCAAATGAATTTAGTCTTTGCCGAGTTAAGGCGAAGGCGGTTTGAAGACATCCACATCCCCAACGCATCCAGTGTCCGACTCATAGCCCGCACTGCAGAGGTGGCATTTGATGACAGACAGTGCAAGTATGCCTGTATGTCATCTGCATAAAGCTGACCCTGGACCGCGTGCTCCGCAAGGAGTGAGGCAAGTCCAGAAGTGTAAATAATGTACAGGAGGGGGCCAAGGACGGAGCCCTGGGGCAGACCGTACAGAGCTGGGACCCACCGAGACCTAGTCGGACCATGTACCACACTAAGAAAGCGCCCGTGGACGGCGTGGAGAAAGGAGCCAATCCATTCCAGAAAATTATGTGTGTTTTGAAACTAATCTATGTATAAAATATACACACAATCATCCCTACACATGTTTATATAGTATAAATGTACATCCATACATATACATCCATACATATATATCGGTTTACGTTGTAATGCTGTATTAAGCCATTTTCACACAGATTACGCGTATTATTATTATTTATTTTGATCACTTCCGGTATTCAAAAGACAAAGATCTAAGTATGCAAATGAAGCCCTACATTCCCTCTAAAGAATGGTATCTTTGTTTCTCTTCTAGGAAGAATAGTCAATAAGCTATAGTCGAAAAACTTAGGAGGGTGGTATCCACCCCCTGGTGCCTCGGGTATATCAGGTATAACTTTTGAATGGCGTGGGCTACCACCATGATGTTTACCTCAAAATGTGCGCCAATGAGTCTGCTACAGCTACCTAAAATGCAAAAATTATATAGAATAAAAATATAAAACTAATATTAACAGGAAGGTTCAAACGATAGAATTTAGTGTTAAATGGTACATTTGACAGAGACTGTCAGATTATTGGTACCAATTTCCGGTAAAGGACACGAGGAATATAATTTCTTTGTCCTTAAAGTTTTATATTTTTATTCTATCTTTATTATTCTTTTGAACTAGCTGTAATCAGTAACTGTTGCGGTGTGTCATAATCATGAGATGCTACAGAACGCTTTTCTGTTCGTATTATGTACCAAAATTTACTTCAAGGACTAAAAGATATCGCTCAATTTTAACAATACTCTGCATATCTTCACTGGCTCCCTGTCTCGGCTCGAGTCAAATACAAAGTCCTGCTCCTAGTTAATAGGTCCCAGCAGGGCTTAACGCCAAAGTACCTCTGTTAGTTGTTGTGTAAACCGCTATCTGCACGTTCTTTGTTCTGCTGACCGGCTTGATCTCTTCGTACCTCGGTCGCGAAACTCATTAACCCAGCATCGGGTTTCGCTGTTGTGAGTTCCTTCTGTAATTCGTAGCACGGAGTTAATAGCGATTGATCGAAAACGTTATCTATTTAGAACATAGTTTGAAACTTATTTACAGGCGTTGAAGCAGTGGTCGTACCTCGGTCGCGAACCTCATTAACCCAGCATCGGGCTTTCGCTGTTCTGGGTCCATCAATATGGAATGACCTTCCCCCTGCATTTCGTAGCAGGATTCTGGAGGAGATTTCACCTGGATCTCTTCGTTGGTTAAAGACTTTTCTCTTTTCTCCTGCCTGTCACGCTGAGAGCGCTTCTGAATACTTCTGCTGTGAGACGCGTTTACAAAATGTTCCGATTAGATTAGATTAGATTTATTAACAAGATATGCACTTTGGATCCACTTTGGATCCACAGTTTAACGGTAGCTTATGACAACATACTGTATATATTTATTCAAGCCTGGATAAAGGAAGAGGGCTACGCTAATGATCCTTGTTATCACACAGTGTCGTTAACCGGAATTATTAACTGTAGCTTTACAAGGCTGTATTAAGCCAAAGTAATTTCTGTCGACGTCAATGGCCTTTTCTGTCTAAATTCATCCCATTAAATTCTCCACCAATTCATCCCATTTAGACACCTTTAAAACGTGGTTACCTGATATTATACAAAGATAAAACGCGGTGGATTCCTTACATAAAACATGAGTGACGTAATTCAATATCAAGCCACTTAATCAGCGGATTAAACGATTTCGTTTAGAGATTAAGCCACATAATGCAATGAAGAAGCATGGTTTAATCCATTCAGTCAACATATTAATCGAAATGGAAATGTTGCAAAAGATAACGTAGAATTCTTTTCCAGGGAAGACGTTAAAGCTTGGGATTGGCAGAATCGTCTCTTACGAAAAGCCAAGGTTAAGTCGACGTCAACGGTCATGGCAGCCGTAAGATGTCGCTAATCATCGAAATATAATAACAATTTGCGATCTACTTAGACATGAATATTAATGTAGGCGCAAATGTAAATTTAACTGCAATTATAAAGAGTAATGCAAATAGTAATGTAATTGAGGATGGAAAGGAGGATAGATGAGGACGGACGGAATGGATGGATGAATGGATTTGTGGATGAATGAGTTTTTGTTAAACAGAGTCGCCATCTAGCGAATGTATGGATGAGTGGTTGGATAGATGACTGGCTGATATTGCTGACTGGCATAATGACTGGCTGGCTCAATGGCTTTATTGCAGAGCCAACTTGCGTTTGTAAGCAACTATATAATGAATCAATTCATTCCTAAGTTTGTGAAGTGGCATCCACTTCAAGTATACGCACACCAGCCGCAACTCCTTCACAGTTCAAGTGACGGAGGGTTAACTATAGGGTGCCCTACTCGAAGACAATAAGGGCAATCCTTCTCAGGGATCGTAAATTTACAATCGTGATTAGACCATCGCTTGAAGTGGCAAACGGAGGGTTAAACATACCCGCGTTAAGTTGAAGGAATGAAGAGTTAAGTGGGGCACGCGGGAACGACGTTTTGACCATTATTAGACCGCCCTAGGGATAGCGAGTCGACCTAGCCGTGGTTGGATGCATAAACTGTGGCGAATGACGGTAGGTTAAAGTAGAGTCGACGTTAATTACGTTGGTAACCACGAAAAGTTGTAAAATATTGATTATAAATAATGGTTAGTTTGCGTTGTTTGCAATATATTATATATATATAAATGGTGAACTATTATAATGCCCACAACCTCAGAAATTAATGAGTGAAAAAACTGTCGTATATATAGCGTCGCTTAAAAACGATTTAAAGGTATTTAACTGGCATTGGTTTACTCATAGTAATTCTATTATTTACCGTTTAGCGACATCTTGTGGATTACAATACAGTTGATCTTGGATGGTTGGTAAGTTGCTGTTTAATGGCACTGTGTCATAACAGAGATAAATAGTGTCGCCCTCCTCTTTTCTCCAAGCTTGAGATTGGCAATTTCTGAGCACGAACAGTGGCGAAGTTTCAGTTGATCATAATCTTATTTAAAGTTGAAATACATCATAATTCAGCGCTTTTTAAACGGAGGACCTTAGATGTCATAATATTATGACGACGTTAAACTTTGGTATAAAAAGAATAGCTACTGAAAATGTCAAAATTGTCGTTCAATCGCTATTGTAGACGACTCTAAAATAGCGATTGAACGAAAGTTAAGCAACAATTTCTGTCGACGTCAACGTGCAGCCCTGCGCCGCCGCGCCGCCGCCGCCGCCGACATTTCTTGGGCGCCACCGCCGCCGATTTTTGTGGATCGGCGCGCCGGCGCCGCCGCAGCCGACAATTCCTCGGCGCGCCGCCGATGACACGCAATTTTTTATAAATTGTTTTGCTGCATTTTGTATGTTTTGCATGATTTCACGCTAAATTGTTGCTTCAGAGGGTTAAGTTAACCCCTCAGTGTAGCTTTAAGTGAATGGTCGTACATGCAAAGAATACTTTATAATAATCTATACAATATCGGCAGTATTAAGATCAATATTTGTCAGGACGAAGAGGGGTAAATAAAAAATGACCCGTGGGGTGTTTGAATGCTGATTGCGGAGCAACCGTTGGCAGTTATAATTTTGACGTTCCATGTGTTTACAAGTTAATACCTCTGACATATTCTGACACCAAAGCCAGGAAAATGTCATGTTGGGGGAAGAAGATTTTTGAGTTCAAAGTGTCCTGGGGTAAAAATTTACCCCTCTTCGTCCTCGACGTCGTTAATAATTCGTTCATGGTGAATATGCATTTTGTAAAGATATTTTTCATAACTAACCTGTAATCAGAAATAAAGTACTGAATTTACCGCGAATTTGAATTCAATAGTTGCAATAATTTTGGGAGTGCACATTCTACAAAATGCGTGTAAGATGGCATATAAAAGCGTGAAATATGCATATTTCAGCTCATAGGTGTGCTAAATATGACAAATAAACTCTCCAATTTCAGTTTCGTGTCAGGATTCTTTTATCGTAGTTAGAATATTTGAAGGTACCACGGTCCAAGATATCAATAAGATGGTCCGAGGGAAAAGCATTCAGATTAAAAAATGAAGCGTGGGGGTGACAAACCCCTCTTTCATAGTTCCTTTGCCAAATCGTATGTGAAGATTGTCAATACTAATTTCCAAGATGGCATTTCAAATAGATGCAATTTCAGCTCATATGTAGCCGCTACAATGACAAATGAACCCTCCACTTTCATAGTTCAGGTCAAGGCGATTTATGAAATGCACATGTCTGTCAATACCACTTTCCAAGATGGCGGCCATCCCTTAGAGGTAGATTAGTATTGGCAGACTATTCTCACTACGATAAATGGTTCATTGACCCCCGAAACTATGAAAGTGGAGGGTTCATTTGTCATTGTGTGCATACATGCCCCAACTCTGTTTTGAAATATGCATATATGTGTGTTTGGCACTTGCATCTTGGCCGCCATCTTGAAAGTGGTATTAACAGACTATTCTCACTACGATAAATGGATTCATTGACCTCGGAACTATGAAATTGGAGGGTTCGTTTGTTATTGTAGCATACCTATGAGCTGAAATATGCATATTTTACCAGTTTTGATCCATCTTGGCCGCCATCTTAGAAAGTGGTATTGACAGACCATTCTCACTATGATAAATGGATTCCTTGACCTCGGAACTATGAAAGTGGAGGGTTCATTTGTCATTGTATCTTACCTATGAGCGGAAATATGCATATTTTCTGTGTTTTGGCGGCCATCTTGGCCGCCATCTTGGAAAGTGGTATTGACAGACTATTCTAACTACGATAAATGGATGCCTTGACCTCGGAACTATGAAAGTGGAGGGTTCATTTATCATTGTAGCTTACCGATGAGCGGAAATATGCATATTTCAAATGTTTTTAGAATCTTGGCCCATCTTGGAAAGTGGTATTGACAGACTATTTCACTGATAGATCGATTCCTTGACCTTAGAACTATTAGACTTGATACTTCATTTTTATTGTACCTTACCTATGGGCTGAGATATTACATCTGCTTTGGGGTCGGACCATCCAATTCGTCCTCCGTGTATCAACATGTCTACATATGCGAAGGTTAAGTCATAGGTCTGTTGCGAACCGCCCACGCACCCCTCCTGGTTGTATGCCGGAGCCCCTCACGACCAGACCCGGCTGTCATGGTACGCTGCTATATCGGGCCACGAGCTCGGCATGGGCGGGGTTTGGTTCTTTTCTTAACCCAAATAATGTGTTTTCCCAAGTATTGCTGTTCTATCTATCTTACGGTATGTAAGTAGGGAGGGGCCGGAGTGGTAGACAGACAGCATCGACATTCCACGGAAGATTGACATGATCCTCAATTGACCCTCATGAAATAAATAACATTAACTTTACTTGTGATAAATTGGATATAATTATAAATAGTACCGCGATGGCTGAAGCTACTATTTAGGCAAACTCGCGGAAAAGCCGTTTTTGAGGTGAAAAACAGATGGCGCCAGCAGAGGCGAAAATCTGTACATAACTTTGGGGGATAGATTTTTTCGGGAGCCGGATTTTTGCACATTTTGGGGGACACACAGGCCTCAGTCAAAACTTGGGGGAATGTCCCCTCTGACCCCCCCCCCCACGTGATTTACGTCACTGGGCACCAGGACTCCTTAATCTATAAGTAGCCTACTTTATAAAATATATCTCACTCTTCCTGTTACGTTGACTAAAGTTTTAGCAAATTGAAAATAATTAAAACTAATTACTTGTGATACACCATGGAAGGGGGTTTACCGTAAAATGGTAACACTTTAGCATGAAGAGTAGAAGATCAGCATGGACGCGGGATTGATTCCCGCTACCTTCCCAAAGGTCGACTCAGCCTTTCATTCGCCATATGGCGTTCATTAAATGAGCAATAGGACGTGATGGGCGCCGTGCATGGCTGGCAAACAGTTAAATTCGATTAATTTACTAACATGTGATCATCTGTTCATACTTTCAATTGTAATCAATAATCATACTGCGGTGTGTCAGTTTGAAATAATAAAAGAAGATTATTATATTTATAATAATTGTGTCCTATTGTCAGCAATTCGTTTACTAACTGGCGCATGGCGTTCTTGGCAATTGAACGTAGGCCCTATTTTCGAGTTCTTATATTAATTTCAATAAAAGTCCGGTTTGCTAGTATTGTCTGTAGTCAAACTATAACACGACTCAAACTACATCATAACTACGAGTGACGGCTGATTCCAATATATCAGCCCTGAAATAATAGAGCAATTTGTTCAGATGACAGCTTAAAATGCTACAATTACATTGTGGATATTCAAAATATTTCAAAAGTTCGGACGCTCATTTGACCCCCTCATAAACTTCTGGATCCGTCACTGGAGCCGACCACGCCGCGCCGCCCGCCGCCGCCGCTTTTGTTGGTCGGCGGCGCGCGCCGCCGCCGACCAAAAATGACCGGCGCGCCGCCGCCGACTTGTATGAAGTCGGCGCAGACTGTGCGTCAACGGCCATTGTTGTTAAACTCTCGATAGCTAATAAGTTTAGCTTTACATCGCTTTCCAACTTTTCTGAATTATCGTCAACGCCTTTTGATTCCATAAGATTTCGTTAATCAGTTGAATCCAATCCAATCGCTGTTGTGTGTAGTTCCTGTTTAACGATGATTAGCGTCGCCCTTCTCCCTCACCAGACTTGGGACTGGCACTACAACAGTTAAAGCAGTGACGTAGGGTAATCGCTTCTGTGTAGTCACTACCTACAATAGTTAATATGGAAGGTAAGGTCGACGTTAACCACCTTGGCAACAACACCACTACTGCCAGTCTCAAGCCCGGATGAAACAGGGGCAACACAGCCAACGCTAATCATCTTAGTTATGACGCAACGCATGACTGTATCACACCAAACCCCTTTCCAGCCATAACATTTCGTCAAACGCTCAATTATATAATAATCTCACCGTCTGCTTACACACCTTTAAATCGCTACTATAGGAGGCTATATAAAATGGAATTTCGGTAAACACAGCAAGTGGGTAGAAGATAATATAGTCGATGAGAAAAAGTTTTAGCAAAATGAATTGAAATTCAAATACAATAGTAAGATACTACCAGAAAAGTCAGAGAAAACAGACAGACAGGCAGAGAGAGACAGAAGGACAGACAGAGACCGAAAGACAGGCAGAGATACGTCGATTTCAACGATACTGGCAGTCGTAAGATGTCGTTAAACTCTCCCTCCGGACATGAGTAACACGTGGTCCAGTCCAGGAATAACTACTACTAATTATTATTATTTACAACATGGGGTCGAGGGTAGAACCCCGACGGATAATCTGTGTGTTTCGTCGTATTTCGGGGCAGAAGCTAAACGACGGGTAGAGGGTAGGATTACCCTTCTCATATGACACTCGGCAAAGAATCTGTTAGTACCCCTTCTACCAGTTTCCCTGTTCTACATTCTGAAGTGCATCCAGAATCGTGTACGTTATAACCTATTTCAGCTAAAGTATGTCGTTGAAATGCAGTGAGTTGCTTCTTTCTCAAATTTTATCATATGCATTTTATATCGAGAGGCGCTATATAAGCTTGTGTATTTACATTACAAGTGTTTTTTATTACATGAAATTGTGTGAGATTACATTTCTACGTTATATCGCATTTCGTATTAACCTGTGCATTAAATTACTTCAACAGAAACTTGTACTTTTTTACATTAAATTAAATTAACTACAGTATGCAGAAAACTAGTTTAAACGTTCCATCATACTACGTTAGATTATATAAAAAGAGGATTTCGAAGTTTTTCGTCTTTATATTTATTTTGACGCAATTTTCGTTCAACGTGATTTGGAAACAGATATTACATAAGTAATAGTTGTAGTTTAAGTCTAACGAATTTGTGTGAAAAAAATGGATCATTAGTCTCGCCCTCCTCCATAAGTGATATGAAAAGATCTCGAATTTCATTGTTGAAGTATTCGAAGGCAAAAATTGTTTACTGTTAAGCTAACATCTATCTTTAAACAACAAACAACACATCGATTAAGACAACTGAACGAGGATTAAGAGAATTTGATTACAGATTAAGAAGTTTTCTCAACGATTTCACCAAAGGATTAACAGACTAAGATCCTTAATCGTTGGATTAAGTCATAAGTCAATGGACTAAGCCAATCCATGGTTCAAACCAGTCAATGGATTAAGTCACAAAATGGATAAAGCCACTCAATAGATAAAACTACTCAATGCGCATTCAACCCATTCCAAGCTATCCAGTGGATTAAGCCAGCGGAACATCACCAACGATGTCACTGGATCAGCAAGAAAGCCACTCGGTCAACAATTTAAATCTTCAAAATTAATCAGGTAAGAATGCAACGCAGAATTAACTGAATAAATTCAAACTAATTCTGCAACATTTACGACTGCACAATTGCTATGTAATGCGACGTCACGTAATGAAGACAATTCCGTAAATGTTCTGTGGTTATTGTGGAAGTTATATAGCGCCAGTGTTTAATGCACAAGGCATCAACCGATGGCGCTAAATATAAATTCCACCAAGAACATTTACATTGTCTTACTACTACCATCATCACCACCATCGCGATTACCACTACTACCACTACCGCAACCAATGTCTCCACCATTAGCGCCACAAGCTTTTTTAGTCCTGTTGCACTATATATGTAGCCTATATGCGTATCTGGAGACTTGCTATGGCGACTTTTAAGTAGCTCACAAAAGCGCTGCGCATAATTATTATGGCTAACGTAACAAGTTCGCCATCAAGGACACAGGAGCTTTGTTACCGCGTCCGTCTTAAAATATGAGTGTAAATTTAAACGTTTTTCTATAGTGACCGTATGGCCTCTCCCAAGTATCTCTGCGACCATATCCGGCTGCCGGCCTCGGCTACTTCTCTTCGCCCGCTACGCTCATTAAACCCGCATGATCTCTTTGTCCCGCGAGCGAGAACTGCTATGGCTAAAACGCGAGCCTTTGCCCTCATTGGCCCTTCACTATACAGTAAATATAAATTTAGACGTTTTTATTTCGACTGTATGGCCTCGACCTTGCCATTTTCGACGAATTCATCCGGTCAGATCATTCACCACCGCTGCCCCGTTGACTGGGCGCCACGCCATTTAATTAAGGTCCTCGTGTACAGACCGTGCTACCGAGAAAAAATAATCTCTTCGCCTCTTTCCTAGGCCATTCTCTCCTATGTTCTTTTCTCACCTTATAACTTACTGTTCTTTTAGGCCGTGCTGGAGTCGGGAGCGCCTCTGAGTAGCTTTCTTTAAGGGGCACTATACAAATGTTCGAAATTAATTAATCTAAGGTCCTCGTGTACGTACCGTACTATACATTTATTTTTGAGCGACATCTTGTGGCTGCCAGCGCCGTTGACGTCTACCCTAGAATACGTCGATGTCATCATATCATACAATACAATACAACTTGAATTTAAAACACGATTTAATACTACAATGTTTTACTCAAAGGATGCGTTACAACGCAGTGATTTAGTCAAAGTGTGTCTTAAGTTTAGATTTAGAAATATTGGTTTGAGCATTTCACACAGCACGTCGCTGTGTGTGTGTGTGTGTCCACAGTTTAACGGCAGCTTATGACAACATAGGCCGTTGCCGCCGACAAAGATTAGTTTTGGCATATTACAGCTCTTGTCTTTAACTACTTTTTGGCGGTGATCCTATTTATATAGAGTCTCAAATATGCAACTTAAGGTGTCTAAACACGCCGCTTACCTTAAGTAGTGAATATATTGCATACGTATTAACCGTTTTAAAGGTGTTTAAGTAGAGCGTTATATTATCCAATGTGTCTATATAATTATATACTGAGACATTATTAACAAGCGATTATACAGTAAATATAAATTTAGACGTTTTTATTTCGACTGTTTGACATCGAACTTGCTCATTTTTCGATGAATTGATCCGGTCAGATCATTCACCACCGCTGCCCCGTTGAATGGGTGCCACGCCATTTAAGATCCTCGTGTACAGACCGTGTTACCGAGAGATTAAAATCTCTGAATAATTAAGACCGGCATCCTCACGCACACAGGCAAACGGGACGTAATCGTTATCGAAAACTCAACATTTCTAAAGCAATACTATAAATCTATGCGCTGGGCACCAGCTTATTCACGAGCGCTGCGTAGTATCAGAGGCGCTGTTTAGAGAGAGAGAGAGATGTGCAGTAAATTCCGGATGTAAACGACACAATACAATGGTATCATTAATCATTAATCGGAAGGCTAATAAATAATCGCTTCCAAGTCACAAAGTAGAATTAGAATCTAATGTCATTATTATAATTGTAATTAGAAATGGAATTATTATCAGCATTGTGCATTTGCTGCTGCTGCTGCTGCTGTTGAATAATCTTGTTTAACTATCATCAAAGCCTTTTGTCAGGCAGTTGTGTAAATTCAGTACCTATTTAATATTTAAGGTAAGGTGAACGTTAACCACCTTAGCTAATCCGTCACTACTACCAGTCTCAAGACTGGATGAAAGAGGGGGCAACATTAGTCATATTATATGATCTTAGTAATGAAGCAGTGCATGAATAACCCACCAAACGTCTTATCAGCCATAAGATGTCGTCAAATGCTCAAATATTTAATAATGTCACCTTCTGCTTACACACCTTTAAATCGTTTTTAAGCGAATTTATATAAATTGGCTACAATGAAAGAAACTTTTATCAAAATAAAATGAAACTCAGTAATAAAGCTTCAAGACGACCAAGTGTTGGATTCAACTACAATAGTAAGATACTGCCAGAAAAGTCGAAGGAAAAATGCTAATGATATCGAAATTCACCACAAAGGTAGAAAGAACAAGGATAAAACATGAAGTACAAGCAGATGCCAACTGGCGCATGCATGGGATGATCACTTCTGTTATCTAACGTAGAAATATCAGTACCATACTCATCACAAAGTGGTACAGGTTCACTATGATAGTTATATCCATTGCAAGAAACACTGAGGACACTGTTATTATGACATCCATACAACAATCGACCAAAATTTGATGAAATGCTACAGACATTATATTGGAAAATGAAGAATTCTTTCCCAGGGAAGACGTTTAACCTTGCAATTGACAGAATCGTCTCAATCCGTTACGAAACATCAAGGGTAGGTCGACAGCAACTGTCACGACAGCCTTAAGATGTCATTAATCATTGAAATCTACTAACAATGTGCAATCTGCTTAGACACCTTAGATAGCTTTTTACCGAGTCTATATATATTCAAAATTGTCGTTCAAACCGCTATTTATAAACTCTATTTATTTCAATAACATTTATTTTACAAATTTAGAAGACATTCGTGTTTAACTTTAATGTCTTCTAAATTTGTAAAATAAATGTTATTGAAATAAATAGAGTTAGAAGTAAATGTAAATTAGGATTGGTGATCAAGAATTAATTTTTAGAAACATTTCTTGTATACAACAATTGCTGCTGAATATTGTTGAATTTGCATCAGATACCAAATTGCATGTATCAAACTATATATTTATGAATTGTAATTATTTGTATGTCGTTAAACAATGAACACTATGTCATTTTAAGGTTATGTTTGAACAGTTTTAAATGGTGTCTTTTCGACGCTATGAATTCATTTCACTGCACTGTATATGTTTTAAATTGTCGTCAACGGCCTTTGATGTCATATGACGACATTAAACCTTGTTCTAAATAAATAACAAACCGCAACTTGAAAACATGTTAATTCCGGTTTTACTATGCCAATGGAACGGCGAGAACTCTTTAAAAATAATCTCTGTCAACATCAACGACCTTCTTGCCATATTAAAGAGGATAAACTTCTGATCCATTCAAGCAGCACCTGATTGGTCTTTGCAAGTGTTAAATAATATGTAATGTAAGATCGACGTCAACGGCCATTTGAGGCCATAAGATGTCGTTTTGGAATGAAAGCAGTAGCTTGAACGTTTAGAAACATATTTATTGTTTGAAAGGTTTCAGGAGAAGTTTCAGGAGAAATTTTAAGAGATGTTGTTTAAACGTTGACCTGCAACTCAATAATAAAGTTTAAAGACGTCAACCGGACTCGAACCTCCTTCAGACAACCGTTTGTACAATCCCTCTGAATCGACGCAGCGCTCGTGAATAAGCTGGTGCCCCGCATCAAGGTATTGCAGGCTGTCTGTTCTGTTAGTAGTTAAGATTTATGTCTTCTGTCATTTGCGTTCTTGTGAATTGTTTCAATTGCATAACTGTAAACTGTACCGGTTGCGATGTGTCAACCGGATTGTTTCAATAAAGGAAGAATTATTATTATTATTATTATTATTATTATTATCAAAGACACTGGAAAGAAACCGCAGAATTTTTTCCCAGGCAAGACGTTTAACCTTGGAACTGACAGAATCGTTTGGATTTCCTCGAAGCGCCAACGGCCAAGACACCATTGAGATGTTTTTAATCATTGAAAATCTCCTAAATAATGTGCGATCGGCTTAGACACCTTTAACTAGCCTTACAACGATTCTATATATTAAAAAGTTCGTTCATGTTAGATGTATAGGTTTCTACTGTGATTTTTTTCGTATTTGATAAAACTGATGCTTAATAATATTCTTTTCAAATATTCTTGGTCTTTAGTTATTGCTTAAAATTGGTTTGTGTATGTTGATGAATAGGATTAATTTTTGAACTAATTTTATAATGCATAAAAGTAAGCGAAAATTGAATAATATTAATGCTTTGATTGTCATGTTGAAAATGATAATTGAATCTGTATGTACGATGATTGATGGATAATGAATATTGAACATCACCTGTAAATGTAATATTGATAGTAATTTAAATAGATGAATGTAATAACCTATAAAATATTGTTAATAAGATTGAGGAGAAAACAAACAGTTATTAAAAGAGCCTGTTTGACCACAAAAAAGTGAGTGGAAAACCTGCCAGAAACGGAATCCAAGTCAGGAAAAAAGAAAGAAAGCTGATGATAGACTTTATACGAAAATGAACTTAATCCGTCAGAAACTTTAAATACGTCAACATCCTATCAGAAGCGGAATCAAAGACGAGAAAGGAGAAAGAAAACTTATGAGAACATTACAAGAAAATGAACTGAAATACATCAAACACTTTATCTGAAATTAAATGAAATGAAATAAAGACGTCAACAGCATTTGTAGCTATAGGATGTCGTTAAATATTGGATTAAATAAAATAAAATAAATAAACGCAGTACAACTAACTTCTTCCTATTGTCTACATGTAATTACTCTAATATGTAAGGTGAGGTGGACGTGAACGGCTGTGGCAGCCACAAGATGTCGTTAAGCAATTGATATTACAACATGAAATGCAAACCCCTCTTAAACACCGTTTTAAATTTCTTAATTGAGACACCATCAATTTCTCATGCACAGCGGGCATCAGCTTATTTACGAGCGCTGCGTCGTATCAGAGAGCGATGTCGGTTGGAGGTCTGAGTCCGGTTGCCAGAGAGACCAGAGAGAGGAGGAAGAGCAGCTGCTACGGGGGGAGGGGATTCGTTGACGACGAGAAAGCTTGGAATGTGGAGGATCGGATGGTAGCCACAAGATTTCGCCGAACGCTGAATAATAGACTGACTATAATAAATCCAATATCCAATAAATATTTAGATATCTTTAAATCGTTTTGAAACGGCGCTATTTGTATTCGAGATTTTCGTTCAATTTAGCCAAAACTAGTTTGTGTCCACGTCAAAGGCCTTTCTTGCCATAAGATGTCGTTAACCTGTTGAATCCAATCCAATCGTTGCTGTGTAGTTAAAATAGAAGGCAAGATGTTAGCCATCTCCGCCACTGATGCCAGTCTCAGGCCTGGATAAAAGAGGAGGGCAGAGTTAATTAATCACGTGAATTATGATGCAGCATTCTTACCCACCAACCACCTTGGCGGCCGAAAGATGTCGTTAAACTCTCAATTATGATAACAATGTTACAAAATCCAAACACACCTTTAAATCTCTTATAAGTGACACCATATAAACTGGATTTTGCTAACTAGGATTGATCTGACGAATAACTGTACAGTAGGCTAATGGTTTTTGTTACCACACAGGTAGTCGTTAAAAAGGAAACACACACAACTAGGGTTGATCTGACGAAGAACTGGAGGTATCAGTGGAGGATTATAATAATAATTATGAAATATCGCAAATAACAAGAAGTAACTGATTTGAAAATTATTGTGACATATTTGGCACACTTACTAACGGCATCATTATAGCTCAGTGACTAAAAACTGCAGGAGAGAGTGTTTGGTTCGATCGACTATCAGCGTGTAAGTCACAAGCTGTCGTTAAACAGTAGATATTACAACTTGTGATGCAAAGCCTATTTAGACGCCGCTTTAATCTTTTCCACTTGGTTTATATATTCAGCAGTCGCTTTACCCGGTCAGAGAGCTGCTGATTTTGAGCGGCGCTATATAAATGTTCAATTACAATTACAATTACAATTTTTCAAATCCACGGTTTATGCAGGAAAGAATGTAACGCAGGATTCATTGAATTAATTTAATTTAATTCTGCAGAATTAATACAGTCACGTTTACAAATGCACAATTGTTATGTAAATGCAATGAAGACAATCCCATAAATGTACTATTGTGCAGCAAGTTCTACATCGCCAGTGTCTACTGCACAAGGCATCAACCGATGGCGTTAACCCTCGGGCTACCAAGGGGGTGGTTGCCACCCCTAGGTTT
Source organism: Aporrectodea caliginosa (assembly GCA_020284085.1). Taxonomy (NCBI): domain Eukaryota; kingdom Metazoa; phylum Annelida; class Clitellata; order Crassiclitellata; family Lumbricidae; genus Aporrectodea; species Aporrectodea caliginosa. Next base: position 142,560 of record JACEVL010000151.1, on the reverse strand, counting down.
TTTTTTCATCTCAAACTTTTTCCGTATGGAATAAAAATTTGACCTTTTAGGTAACTGTAGGGGGTTCATTTACACACGTTTTGAGGTAAAACGTGAGATGATATCTCACACCGTTCAAAAGTTATACCCATTATACCCGAGGTACCAGGGGTGGATACCACCCCCTAGATTTTCGACTATATCTTATCCGTCATTTAATATTAAGAGACACAAATTATACCATTCTATAGAGGGAATGTGGGACTACATTTCTGTGGTCACTGAGTTGACCTGAGACAACCGGAAGTGCTCAAAATAAATAATAATACGCGTAATATGCATGAAAAATGGAAGCACTCCCCCTTAGTTTTTGTCTGTAGCGTATTCATTTGTCTTCCTGGAAGAGAAACAAAGATACCATTCTTTAGAGGGAATGTAGGGCTTCATTCGCATACCTACATCTTTGTCTTTTGAATACCGGAAGTGATCAAAATAAATAATAATACGCGTAATCTGTGTGAAAATGGCTGAATACAGCATTACAACGTAAACCGATATATATGTATGGATATATATGTATGGATGTACATTTATACTATATAAACATGTGTAGGGATGATTGTGTGTATCTTTTATACATAGATTAGTTACAAAACACACATAATCTTATATTTGTTTATCCAAAAGTACAAAATGTACGCAATAATATACAATATTGCTAATTAATGGGTTCCGTTGTTAAAAGTGATGTAATTTCGAGGTGCATTCACATAATGTACAACTAAATATACCATTCTGTGCAGAAATGAATGCTGAATCCACTGGTATATTACAAGTTATGATATGTAAAACCAAACACGAAATCCAGGGAGGGGTGGTAACCACCACCCCCCCTTGGTAGTCAGTGTTACAAAAAAAGCTTGGTAGCCCTAGGGTTAAATATAAAATAACGTAGACGAACTAATCCAGAATTAGGTTATTATTGTAAACAACATGTGCAGACATTTAAAGAAACTATCTCCTGCGGAGCCCCTAAAGGGACATGCGGGCAAAATATGCATTGCAAAGTCGTTCGCACGACTTACTAACTCGTGCGCACGAGTTAGTAACTCGTTCGATCGACTTACTAACTCGTGCGCACCAGTTAATCTCGTTCTAGCGGGTGTGTGGTGGAGTAGGCGGTGGGGTTTGTGGTGATGGATTAGAGCGCCGTCTATCGGAGAATGTAGGTCAGCATTTACGGAACGAAAGGTGGGTAGGCCGCGATGCGCAGCTTAGAACTGCTTCTGGGCTACAGGCATAGATAGGTCTCCGGGTGCATGTTTACAGATTCAGATCCACTGGGAGAAAACGCTTGCTAGGCCTATATTTCAGTTTCTAATACAAAATTCATCTAAGACTCTGCGTTTCGTTGGCCTAACTAAGCGTTCCCGCATAAATACCAAAGCACAATTACCATCACATACCCACCACATACCAGCTACAACGAGATTAACGAGTTCTGAATTCAAAGTAAGTCGCTCGAACGCGTTACTAAGTCTTGCGCACGACATAGCATATTTTGCCCGCATATCCCTTTAAGGGCTCCGTAATCTCCACACCACCATATCTACCAAGAACATTAACATCGTCAGAGTAACTACCACCATTGCTAACACCGCCGCTACCACCAATACCACAACCAGTACCTCCACCATCAGCACCACCAACTTTTCAATTCATAGTTATGTATATATGTATGTATCAAGAAAACTTATAGCCTTTTTAAGATCCTCACAAAAGCGCTGCACGTATGTCTAGCATAACAAGTATACGCCATCAATGCACAGGAGCTTTGTTACCGCGTCTGTCTGGAAAATATAAAGTGCTAATTGTGATGGTTTTTCTATAGCGACCGTATGCCAGAGCCCCGACCCTACTCATTTTGCAATGAATTGATCGGGTGAAATCCTTCACCACCGTTGACCCTTTGGTCATGCCATTTAAGGTCGCTGTGTGCAGACCGTGCTAAAGTAGATTTTTCTTTATTTAGCGATATCGTGTGGCTGCCAGGCCGTTGACGTCCTTCCTCGATCTGACTACGCATAGACTTAGACGATTACCGAGTACTATCCTTAACTACGGGCAAGAATATATTGCATCCAAACAACACGTTTTTAAGGTGTTTAGGTGGAGCTAGCATTATCCATTGTTGTGTCAGCCTATAAAAGGAGAACAGCTGTTTCATTAACAAACGACTGAAATATTATATATAAACATATTCAATATACACGCTTTTCTATAGCGACAGAATGGCCTCTACGCTGTTTATGTTTTCACTGAAATTATCCAGTGAGATCCTTCACCACCGCTGCCCATTTGAATGGGGCATTTATAGGTTCTACGTGTACGGACCGTGCAAGCATGTTGATTATAATTTCTGAATTAAGACACCATTGGTATGCGAACTGACATCCTCACGCACAACGGCGCATGGGACGTAATCATTATCTCCAGATTCCGAAAGCGACACTCTAAACTTCTAAAGCCAAACTATTCTCTTATAACCGGTTTACGGAAATCGAATCATGTCTTTGTCTTTCGCTCACACTAATTATTTTAGTAGATGTTTCCGTACAATTACATGTAACTTGCACCTTCGTTCATTTAATGCTTTGCTTATTGTTTTCATCGCGGTCTCCGAGTTTCGATATAAGTCGAAGGCATCAACAGCATGACAGGAGCAGCACTTGCTTATGAGGTATGAGGTAGGAGTCATAGTGCAACAGACTAACAGTCTAACAATCAGTCGTTAAGTCAGTCGCTAACTCAACATGTCAGTCGGTAGGCTAATGAGAAACCTTACGGTTTGTGATACTGCATGAGAGGGCGCTGCTGATTTTTGAGCAGCGCTATATAAATGTTCGATTACAATTACAATTACAATGCTCGAAAGTCGAAACATTGCTTTTGGGACTCTTCTACATTGTACAACGTTTACAACCTGAGCTACATGATACATGAATAAATTCCTCATAATTTTAGTTAACTCCGCGACTGTTCGTACTCTGTCAGTGCCAGTCCCAAGCCTGGAGAAAGCAGGAGGCGACGATAATCACCCTTGTTACGACACAGTGTCGTCAAACTGGCAACTAACCAGCAAACCAACGTCAACTGCCATGGTACACACAAGAAGTCGTTAAACGGTGAATACTATAATAACACGTGTCCACTACGATACCTTTAAATCGTTGGTAGGCAACGCTATATATTTTCAGGACTCTTCGTTTTTAATTGTAATGAATTTTCAATAATTGTCATAATGACGACTTTTAACTTTGGAAGAAAAAAATCCACTAAACGTCAACATTTTCGTTCAATAGCTATTGAAGAGCAGTATTAAGTCATTTCTGTCGACCGAAGATGTCGTTAAACTCTGGATCCATCTCTGCAGTTGCAATTGAACACAAATTTTGAATATATAACGCCGTTTGTAAACGGACAAATTTAAATATATGTATTTAGCCAAATAATATCTGTCGACGTCAAAGGCCTTTGTTGCCTTAAGATTTCGTTAACCTGTTGAATATAATCCAATCTTTGCTCTCTGTTTAACGACACTGTGATGATTCGCGTCGCCCTCCTCCTCCTCCGGGCTTGGGACTTTCACCACCATCGTTGGGCAGTCGTTGCTATGTGATCACTACCTAGTTAATTAATATAGAAGATACAGCTATTGCCAGAATAGTAATTAAATTCTTTCCATGGGAAAGAAATCGTCGCTTTCTATTGCATTTTATTTATAGCATTTCGATTCTAACTTCAGATTATATAATACAAGTTCAACGTCGACATTATTTTGACTTCGAAGGCCGTTGACGACAATTCGTAAATTATTATGCACACACTGAATGGCAAAAAATCCATTAGCGGTTTAGCAAAAATATCTTACAAATAGCATCGTTAACAAACGATTTGAAGGTGTCAAAATGAACACTGGCTTTTCTATTTTCTAATAGTAAGCTTATTCAACGTTTAGCGACATCTTGCAGCTAACATTGCAGGTGATCTTGGTTGACTGGTTAGTTGCTGTTAAACGACACTCCGTCGTATAAAAGATGATTAGCGTTGCCATCCTTTCTTTGGAATTGGGACTGGCACTGCCAAATAACGAGCAATGGCAGAGTTTCTTTTAAATACTAGTTTAATGTTTAGTTGCTGTTTAACGACACGGTGTCATACATGTGTCAGAGATTATAACCGTCGTCCTCCTCCTTTCTCCAGGCTTTGGACTGGCACTGCTACATTACAGGCGGTGCTGGAAGGGTTTCAGTTTATCTTAATCTTACCAATTTACGGTCCAGGCTGTGTCATTATTTAGTAAGCGGTGACCGCATTCTTATATAACGTTTAAACTGCACAACTTAAGGTGTCTAAGCAGCGTCGCCAAATTTGTCCTTTTAATCAATATTTTTCAACTTATCATGGCTACCAAAGTAATTAACGTCAATTCTACCTTAATTAACCGTCACTCGTCACAATTTATGTATCCAACCACGGCTAGGGTAACTTATTATTCCCTGTGGCAGTGGAAAAATGGTTGAAAACGTCGTTCCCAGTTAACTCTTCACCATTCATACTAATCGTTTGGTTAACCCTCCTTTTGCCACGCAGGCGATGGTCTCATTACAGATTGTAAATTTAAGACCTCTGCAGAGAATTGTACTTATTAACTTCCAGTATGGGCTCCCCATGTTAGCCTCACCGTCATTGAAACTGTGAAGAAGTATCGACTGGTTTGTGTGTATTTAAAGCGGAGGCCACCTCACAAACGCAAACTCCTTGTATGAATTCATTCATTATACAGGTGTTTGAGCTACAACAGACTTGACGATACTCTTAAACAGACTCCGTACTCACTGCGTCCAAGAGCCCACAATCGACTAAAACCGCATGCTGACAGTACTGTTTGGCTCGGAAAACATTCATAATGCGGATGATTAACGATGTAGTTTAACGCCAGGGATAGTTGGCTTATTTCGACTTTTATGGTATGTTAGGCTTCCCTAAACCACTAAAGTGACTGCTTTGTAAACCAAAATGCGGTTAGCAATTGGTATGATAAAGAATACACTGACTTACTTACTTACTTACTGTAGTTATAAGCGCGTCTTGGCCCGCCATTAAGCAACCAGTCAGTAATACTGCCAGGAACGCATCAGTCTGTTAACACGTTTTTGGTTAAACGTCTTCCCTTTTCCAGGGAAGACGTTTAACCTTGGAATTGACAGAATCGTCTCTATCCTAAACGAAACACCAAGGTTAGGTCGACGTTAGCGACCATGGCAGCCTTAAGATATCGTTAATCATTGAAATCTGCTAACAATGTGCGATCTGCTTAGAGAGAAAGACAGACAGACAGACAGACAGACAGACAGACAGACAGACAGACAGACAGACAGACAGACAGACAGACAGACAGACAGACAGACAGACAGACAGACAGAGGTCGATGACGATCATCCTGGCATCTATATGACGTCGTGAAACGCTCTATTATACTATTATATTTAGTCTGCTAACACACCTTTAAACCGCTATTTAATTACGCTATATATAATGAGTTTAGTTAACTGCAGTGATCCATTCATCTGAAGTGATTATCAAACCATCAATAATTCATCTCAGAGGTAAAAAGTAAAGGTAAATAGATTAAAGAAAGTTTTCTAAAAAAGCTGAAACTCAGTAATGAAGTTTAAAGACCTCAGCGACCGTTGTTTTGAAACTCGTAAGAAAGACATACAGAGAGACCGACAGAGACCGAGAGAGACAGAGAGATACAGAAGGACAAATAGAGGCCAGAGGCGCTTTTATAGATATCGAGGACCTAGGCGCAAAGATTTTTGGCGGCTCTGCTGAACTTGTAGATCGCTATATTTAAAAAATAAAAACAAAATAAAATAATCGGTATTTCATCGCAAATCTCGCATAAAGCGCCGTTTACAAGCGATTTAAATGAGATCTATAATTAGGCTAAATATGAAATTTCTGTCGACGTCAACGGCCTATGATGCCATAAGATGTCGTTAACTTTTCCGCTTCAAACTGCTGCTGTGTAATCTTTACCTAGTTAATAAGTAGGGTCGACATTGACCAGTATGGCAACTCCGCCATTACTGCCAGTCTCAAGACATCTCAAGATGGATGAGAGAGGAGGGCAACGTAAACCATCTTGGTTATGATGCAGCATCCTTAAACAGCAACTGACTAATCCACCAACCGTCATGGAAGCTATAAGACGTCGTCAACCACTTTATTATACTAGCAGTCTGCTTCCACACCTTTAATTTGCTATAATACGACGCTATATAAATTGGATTTTCTTAACCCCAAGTGTTACGTCCAATGGCCGTCTCGAAAGCAAGGGAACATAGATGAAGAAATATTAATTTATCAAAATGAATCGTCAGCTACCTTTAATGTAATAAGGCGACGCTAAACATTGGAATAATAATAAAAATATATATTCAAAATTTCCTCTCAAACAGCAACTGTTGAGTTTTGTCAAGTGCTAAGTAATTATGTAATATAAGGTACCGGTATACGTAGACGATTGTGACAGCCAAACGACGTCGTCAAATCTTTGGAATAATGGCGGTAGCTTGAACAACCTGTGCGTACAAGTGAAAGATTTATTAAATATTTATGGATTCGACTAAGACAAAAAAACTATTTACAATAATAAACTGAAAATATCTATTTACAGCATTATACTAATTAGCCTATAGTATTAGTTTTGAAATATATGTATTTTTAAAAGGTTTTTAATAGAAATCTCATTTTTATATAATTGACATTAATATTTTAATATCGTAGAAAGGTCTTTTTACATTTAAATAGAAGGTATTGAATAGTCTCCTGACCTATCAGGTTTCACATTATATTACATGGACAACTGTGAGTTGATTCCTTTAATGTAATCTATTGGGCGTAATTAGGCTTTGGTTGATTATAGTCTCTGTTTAGCCACACTGTGTTATGACCGTCGCCATCCTACTTGTCCATGCTTGGGACTGGCACTGCCAGAGTACGAACAGTGGCGGAGTAATTCATTGCGCTAGTAAATTATAATGATGACTTTATTCTGGAGATTGATTCATTACGTAGTAGTTTAAGTTCAACGACACTGTGTGATAACAAATCCTCTTTTGCTCAGGCCTAGGACTTGCACTGTAAGAGTGCAAACAAGTGTTCAAATACAATACAATACAATACAAAAACAGTAATATAGAGGTTTTCTGATAGCGACCTTGTTCACATTCAATGAATTGATCAGGGGAGATACGTCATCACCGCTGACCGTTTGATTGGTCAGGTCATTTAACCCTTTGGAGGTGAGGTGGGGTATGACACACCCCATAGCTATTATACGCTGCGTTTGCTACGGAAAAAGTGGAACTAGCTTGTATTATTTTTGTCTACCTTGGTGAATGTGAAATACGGACACTTTAGAACAATTTAGGGTACTTTTGAACGTACATTTTTGTTGTTGTTGTATATTAAAGTGAAATTATAATTTTTCGTATACATGCTCATTTTAATTAATTAAAAAAGTAACGGCTCAGTGCAGAAAAAATGGGCGATAATAGAAGATATTGCAGATATTAGATTTCTAGTTTTGCATCGATGCAAAATTGATGCGTTATCACGAGTATTATGTCACGTGTTCGCAAAAGTTACATGTTTCAAGGGCCACGAAGATGATATTGCAGAGGGCCGCTTTGATTTTGTGCGACAACGCGCTGGCCATTTCGATTATGATTGAAAACAGTTATTTGCTCCCGAAAATCACCAGTTTAACTGATAATTGGTTACATAACAATAGTTTAGCTCACAATTAATGTTATGTAGTTGATATTTTGACTTGCAAGTAAAAATATGTATTGGGGTATGTCATACCCCACCTCACCTGAAACGCTCCAATGCTTCACCTCACTCCCAAAGTGTTAAGGACAGTACAGATAGTGCTATAGTTAATTTTTTTAGTTAGCGACATCTTGTGACAGCTACGGCCGTTGACGCCCACCTTAAAACGCGTGGATGATTCAGTGTTAAACACGTCGGTTTTCCTGAGGGCTAGAATATATTACATCTGCAGAAACCGTTTTAAAGGTGTTTAAGTAGATCATTGCATTATCCAATGTGTCACCCTACAACTGGACAACTGTACTATTAACAAACGAATAGATAGTACATTTAAATATACACGTTTTCTATAGCCACGGAATGGCTTCAACCCTGTTTATTTTTCAATGAATTGAACGGGTGAGATCCTTCAACGCTGTCCCTTTGAATGGTAGCAGGACAGTTAATACCGTGACACTTAATACCGCGACACTTAATACCGGACACTTAGTCCCGCAGACAATTAATCCCAATGACACTTGATACCACGGCAATTAATACCGAAGACATTTCATACCACGACAATTAGTCCCACGGCCCGACATAATACACGTACAACGAGTGTACGATTGAACATGTGCGCCTCATGCGCCTCACCTTGTACGACTTTTGTCATAGAACTGCGCGTCTCAAGATTTCAAACCGATTCGATTTAACATAGTTGAATTGCGCGTGTAAGATTGTACGACTTTTGTAATAGAATTTTGTGTCTCAGGATTTCAATCCGCTTTGATTTTTACGTGCCCATGGAAGCGATTTTCGGAAGTAGTAATAAAGGGCGACCTACTGTTATTCATTGTAATCACGAATATACCAAGCATCGTGACAATGCCAACGGATCCACAGCTTGGCGTTGTATTAAATCTGTACAGTACCACTGCAAGGGTCGTATGACAACACTAGGTCCGCAAATCATCAACATTCAAAATGAGCAACACACCCACGAGGGTAACATATCGACCGCACGAGCTCGTAAGGCGATAGCCAACATGAAATCGGCCATGGAAGGCATCGGAGCTACACCATCTTCGTCTCAAGGAACAGTTGTTGAAAATCTAACGGAAGATGTTCTCATGGCACTACCGAAGCGGTCAACGGTTAGGCGAGCTTTGCAGCTTTTATATAATTTAACAAATTCAAACTGTCATTGTGATTGCTTTTACAAAATTCATTTTTTAAGTGTTTTGGCACTAAGTGTCGCGGTACGAAATTTCGTGTGATTAAATGTCGTAGGGATTAAACGTCATCGGTATTAAGTGTGATCGGGATTATTTGTCCGGTGTTAACTGTCGCGGTATTAAATGTCGCGGTATGAACTGTCACTAAACCCTTTGAATGGGTGTGACGCCATTTAATGTTCTCCTATACAGACCGTGCTAGCCAGAGATTATAATCTTTGAATTAGGACACCATCCGTATGCTATGCGAACCGGCAACTCGCGCACAGAGGTGCATGGGACGTAATCAAAATCATAAACTACAAATTTGTAAAGCGCTGCACTAAAGCTAAGCGTTTATTCAGAGCGCTGCGTCGTATCAGAGGGGTGTCCAGAGAGCGCTGTTCAGTGGAGGGTGGGTGGGTTTGTGGAATTAGACCACAATGCCCCAGGGGATAACCGGTTACCCTAGCCGTTGTTGGCTGCATAACCTGTGACGAATGAGGTACGATAAGCTAGGGTCGACGTCAATTACCCGGGCAAAAGTTGCAAAATATTGATTAGAAGTAATAGTTATTTGACACTGCTTAGACACATTAAGTTGCGTAATTTATAATCTATATATGAATGGGGTCACCGCTAAAAACAATACTGAACGGCAACCTGGTAAGATTAAGTTGCTTTTCACTTAGAATATTCAAAATTTCCGTTAAAGCAGAAACTCTTATAAACTTTCAACCATGTTGTACTATTCCAAACGAACTGTGAGTACTGTTAAAAAATAATTTATGCGAACGTCAACGACCATTTCGCCATTAAGATGTTAAACTCTGCATCCATCCATGCACTAACTCATTACTTTATTTGAGTGATATGCAAAGTTAGTTCGACGTCAACGGCCATGACAACCTTGAGATGTCGTTAAACTTTGGAATAATATCTGTAGCTTGGACAAAACGCGCGTATAGGGTAAAAGAGTAATTGAATATTTACAGATTTGACTAAGATAATACAGCAGTTTACAATAATAAACAGATATCAATCAAATTTGACCTTTAGTTATCAGACTAATTATCCTATTTGTTACGTTTAGAAATATATTTATTTTTAAAGGGATTTTGATAAAAGTTTCAATTTATGTAATTGACATTTATTTCTTATATTTTAATTTAAAATACCTTCTATCAAACGTTGAGGTAGGAAGTGATGAATAGTCTTCCTGACCTCACGCTATAGGCTATGGTGATTTCTTGTTTACTGTTTAACGAACACTGTGTGGTAACAAAGACCATTAGCGTCGCCCTCCTCCTTTATCCAGGCTTGGGACTGGCACTGTCAGAAAGCAAACAGTGGCGGAGTTTGGGCTATGGTGATTCGATCCCAATAGTTGGGTATTATTCTTTAGGATTCTGTGATTCAATATCTATATAACATTATTTACTAGCAATTTAAAGGTGTCTAACCAGTGAGCTCTACCGTATCCAGGCCTATATGGCATTTATTTTTGACAACATTCTAAAGGCATGCTATGCCACAGGGACATATACAGATAGAGCCAAAGACACAGATACAGACAGAGAAAGAGAAAGACAGAGAGAGTTGTCAACAATCCAGGCAACTATAAGATGTCGTCAAGCTCTCAATTATAACAACAATATTTAATATGCGTACACACCTCTAAATCGCTATTGCACGATGGTATATAATCTGGAGTTTGTTAATCGAATCAGATTCGATGATCCATGTGGCGAAAGCAAAGTAGATGAAAGACAGTTTTAACTGAAACACAATAATAAAGTTTAGAGACGTCATACGGACTAGGACATCCTTCTGACTACTCTTTGGACAACATCTCTGACTCGACGCAGCGCTCGTGAATAGGCTAGTGCCCCCTGCAAAGAAACTGGAAAGAAACCGCAGAATAATTATAGTTTCACAGGGAAGACGTTAAACCTTGGAATTGACAGAATTGTCTTTTTCGAAAAGCCAAAGTTTTACAGGTTAGAATTTAATGCACGATTAATTGAATTCATTAAATTTAATTCTGCAGAATTAATAAAGCCACATTTGTAACTGCAAAATTCTTATATAAATATAACGCAAGGCAATGAAGACAATCCCATAAATGTGTTATTGTTATACTTGGGACATGAAGCGATGGTGTTAAATTATAAAGTAACCTAGATGAGAAACTAATCCAGCATTTGGTCAATATTTTAAACAACTTGTGTAGACATTTAAGGAAACTTACCGTCTTCACAATAAAGATAAATAAAGATAAGGAGAAGTACAGAAGAGAATAAGAGAAGATAAACGACAACAAATTGAGATTCCTTACATTTTGGTATATATTTATTTATCTTCTGTACTTCTCTTTATCTGTGTTCCTTGCATCATTCCAAAAAACGTGGATTGCAGAGACACTTATGAGACACTTATATGGCCAGTGATGATGTATGGCTGCGAGAGCTGGACAATCAAAAAGAGGGATGAGGAGAGAATAAAAGCATTTGAAATGAAATGCATACGAAAAATACTGGGTATATCATGGATAGAGAAGAAAACAAATGAATGGGTGTTAGAGACGGCGGGAGTGGAAAGGAATTTACTGGAATCAATCAAAAGAAGAAAGATGTCTTACTTTGGGCACATAATGAGGAAACAAGGTGAATGTCTAGAGAAAGAAATTATGCAAGGAACGGTACCGGGAGCAAGAGCAAGAGGGAAACCAAGGAAGAGATGGATGGACAATGTGGGCGAATGGTTGGAATTATCAACGGAAAGGTTGCTGCGAGAAACCGAGGACAGGAGAGGATGGAGAAGAATCGTCTACAATGCGACCAACCCTCGTATCGAGGACGGTTGAAAGAGAGATTAATAGCGCAATAAGTCTATAGAGCAGTAGTTTAGCATTGAGCTCAATAATTATTGTAGAGCACCAGGTATTACCATTCATGGATATCGTACAGGATCTAGCATAGCAATTGAGTTGTTGATCTACTGTTCACGGTAGCCACTGGGCACCAGTTTGTTTTAGGTCCTGCATTGATTTCTATTTCTGTTCTTATTCTATTTCACTTCGTCACCGCGTCTTTTAGTTCCTCTTTAAATATTTTTTTAAGTGTCAATAGTTCCACTTCACATTTTTAATTTTAGTTCCAGTTCCAGAAAATTATATTTGTAATTTCACCCACTTCAATTTCTCACAGAAACGTCTACCATGAACGATTAATGTCTATCTTTCACACAAAACAGTGCTTGACCTATTTATGAGATTAGTATGCCACGGACAATGTGAATGCCGTCAGTCCGCAAAGCTACTAAAAATTTAAAAATTATTGTTCTATTCCGTTCTCGTCGACAAAAATATTGAAATTTTTTCTATTCTATTCTCGTTCCAGACTTAATTTTTATTCCAGTTTTCGTTCACTTGGAACTAATTTAGAATAATTATTATTCCTATTCCATTCTCAGGAACTAAAATAACACTGCTGGTGTCACCAACTCTTTTCTTTCTTAGTTGTGACCTACCTCAAGAACTTTCCTTATCTCTACATATAAATTGCTCAACGACTTCTAACTGTTTAAGAATTAAATTGACACAGTTCTTTGAATGTTTCTCCTTTCTTTTAACACAGTTATTTCAAACGTACAATCAAAGTTCTTATCAATACAGCTCAACTGTAACTTCTAACATACAGCTCTCTACTGCATTAAAACATCTACTACACTGTATAGTTCAAATTCACTGTCATCAGCAGTTTCTAAGTTTGGCGCGCTAACTGCACGTGTAGAGAATCTATCGTCAGCCAAAGTTTAGGCTACTTTAGGCCAAGCGCCCACGAGCCGACAGCGCAACTAAGGCCTAAGACTAAAACGCTTAACAATCGATACACATTATATATATATATATATATCAACCTAAGGAACACCTGTGCTCATTATATATGCAAAACATTAGTTCACATTACCTCCTTCCCTTTCTTTGGATTGAGCAAATTAAACTTAAAAATTTGCGAAATCATCAGGTACTAAATTATGCAATAAACTTAATACTATATAATACAGTAAAATAAACAATCTTATAATCTAGATAAACAATCTGCTACAACATTTAATCGTCCTTTCTTATAATTAACTTCTACATCAAAAGTTTGCAGTGCTAAAGCCCAACGCACCAGTTTAGCAGACTTAGACATAGATTCAGTCAGATAAGTTAAAGGATTGTGATCGGTAAAGATGTGAACTTTAGATCCAATTATTATCTCTTTCAACTTATTTAGAGCCCAAACAATAGCATAGGCTTCTTTCTCTACAGTTGCCCATCTCTTCTGAGTGTCAGTCAATTTCTGACTTATAAATGATACAGGGCGTTCTATTCCCTTATCATCCATCTGTGTTAAAACAGCTCCTACTGCAAAATCACTACTATCACAGTACAAATTAAAAGGTTTTCCAACATCAAAAACATATAAAACAACTTTAGAGCGTACAGCATCTTTAAGTAAATTAAATGCCTGTTGATGTCTATCAGTCCAATCAATCTTATCTGGAACATGTTTGCTTGTCAAATCAGATAGAGGCTTCGCAATCTGTGCAAAATCTTTGATAAACTGTCTATAGTAACCAAAAAATCCCAGCAATTGCTTAACTTGTTTCTTCGTTTCTGGGGTTTTCAAATTAATTAAACTTTCAATTCTATCTGGATTCATTTGAATCGTTCCAGAACCAACCACATGACCGATGAACTTTACCTCACTCTTACCAAAGATACATTTCTTTAAGTTCAGAGTAATGTTATGCAGTCTCATTTGCATTAAATATGCATCTAAATGCTGTAAATGAATCTTCCAATCATCTGAATGCACAGCAATGTCATCTACATAGGGCTCAGCAAATTCATTTATAGGCTGTAAAACCATGTTAATTGCTTTAACAAATGTTCTTCCTGAGTTGATCATTCCGAAAGGAACACGAGTAAACTCGTACAGTCCATTGTGAGTAACAAAAGCAGTTTTCCATTGATCAGTTTGCTTAACAGGACAAGTCCAGTAAGCACTTCGACAATCAAAAATCGAGATCACATTTGATTTTCCAACTTTGTGCAACACGTCTTTTACAATCGGCATCGGATATTTACAATCCACAGTGAACGAGTTAATGTATCTGTAGTCGCAGGCAAGTCTCAGAGAACCGTCTTTCTTTTTAACAATTACCAACGGACTTGCCATTCTGCTCGAAGATGGTTTTATAATGTTGGCTTGAAGCATTTCTTTAATTTGTCGTTCAACTTCTGCTCGATAGATGAGTGGAATACGGTAAGCCATAAATTCTTTTTCACGAAATTCCGGTTTCAGTTCAATTTCATGTTCAACCAATGTACATAGTCCAGGCTTTTCAGAAAATCGATCAGAATATTTGTTTAGTACTTCCAGCAATTGTTTTTGTTGAGTCAATGTTAAATGGTTAATCTGATCAGGATCAAGATTCAGTGAATTCTTTTCATCTTGCAAGTCATTCTTCGTCAACAACTCAACCACTGAACCAAAGTCTTCATCTTCTTCAACGATTAATCCACAACTCATTGCTCTTGTAATGTACTTTCTGATTTTATTTGCGTGAATTATCTTTCGACAATCGTCACCCATATCAATCAAATAAGAGTACTTGGACCTTCGTTGTATGACAGTACATGGACCATGCCATCGTGAAATCAGTTTATTTGTTGACGTCGGATACAACACAATAACTTTTTCACCCGGTTCAAATTCTTTATGTTTCGCTCTTTTGTTGTATTGATTCGTATACTGTAATTGCTTCTCTCGTGAATATGATTCTGCAAACAGTAATGCTTTTTCCATATTTGCTTTCATGTCTTTCAAGTACTTTTCTGGTTGGATTCCAATATGAGGTGGTAAATTAATTTCTCTTGTCCAACTTTCTTTTAGAATTGCCAGTGGTCCACGCGGAATCTTTCCATACACCAACATATAAGGAGCAATTCCAGTAGTTGCATTCGGTACTTCTCGTAATGCCCACACTGTAAACGGAATTACTTTATGCCATTGCCTTGGATTGTCAACAATTACATGATGGATCATTTTCTTGAATGTTTGATTCCATCTTTCTACTAATCCAGCTGCCTCTGGATGACCTGGCGTATCAAATCTTGGACTACACCCCATTAAATTCAGAAATTCTCTTGTCAGACTCGCAGTAAAATTTGTTCCTTGGTCACTTGTGATCACAGAAGGTACACCAACGTTCATGAACAACTCCATCAAAGCATCACATACAGCTTTCGCAGTTAATGATTTCAACAGAAACACTGTAGGCCATCTTGTGCAAGAATCGACAATACATAAACAGTACTTGTGACCTGCAGCAGATGCTGGCTCGATTGGTCCTACACAATCCACCGTAATTCTTCTAAACGCCACATCTTCTCTTGGAATTGGAGTGATAGGAACCCTGTCCATCACCAAACTTCTTGCCTTTAACTGACATTTCTCACATGATTTGCAAAATTTCACTATATCTCTTCTCATCTTTGGCCACGTAAAAGACAACTTTATTCGTTCTCTAGTTTTCTCTTCTCCAAGATGTCCTCCAAATACTGATTCGTGAGCCAACTCCATCACTTTCATTCGTCGCTCTTTTGGTAACACCAATTGATATATCGTTTGCTCTAATATTCGATATCTCTTGTACAGTAAGCCATTTACCACGCAGAATTCAGATTCTTTATCTGGCGCTAAATTCCACCATGCTTTCAATGATTCATCTTGTCTCTGCTGTTCTTCGAATTTCTTTGCGTCTGCAATCTGCATCTGTTGTTCTTCATCTTTCTCATTTTCTTGAAACAAATCTGCTATCTCCACATCACATTCATTATCCTCTTTCGTTTCATTTAGATTACCATTCTTGCATGCAGCCATCTCTTGTTCACTCATTTCTGCTGTTATACCGTCTTGTATTAAACTTTGTTGATCATCACTTTCGTTTTCCTCTTCACTTGAACTTTCAGTTTCACTTTCCTCTTCGACATCTACCACTTTCTTTCGCTGACTCTGCAATCTCGTCGTTACATTCGCTTGCACATCTCCTTGTATCATTTTCACTTGTGGCACGGCTTTAAGTTCTGCAATGATTTCTGGATGCAACAAGAATCTTTCTGTGCTTCCCATTTTTGCAATACTAGCACACATCAATGTCACATAAGGTGTAAGTGAACATTTGACTTTATGCGGAATTACCTCTTCTTCCACATCGTTACAACACAGCCTTACATCAACTTTCACCAACTTTGCAGGAATGGCATCTCCTGCCACGCATTGTAAGTTCACTTTTCCAATCTGCTCCACCTTCATGCCTTCCAGTAATTCTTCACTAATCACCGGAACCTCTGCTCCAGAATCAATCAGTGCTTTTACTTTTATTGGTTCTTTTCCTGCTGTTCCACGAATTTCTACCTCGACGTACTGTAATAACACTTTCTTCAATGTTGTACTTTCATCTTTTCCAGCCATTTCTTTCTGCATTCCATTGTGCAATAGAATTTCTTTCTGAATATCAGGTGAAAGGTGACATTTCATCACTGACTTTACTTCAGTTTCATTGTTCTGATGTTCTGTGGCTTGACTTTCAGAATTATCAACCACTTGAATTCGATTCACCCTCGAATGTTCTTGTTTTCCATAATTTGAGGTTGTAACAGGAACTGGACAGAATTTCATCAAATGCCTGTCTGATCCACAGTTATGACAACGTTTCACCACTGCACCTCGTTGTTCGATGCTTTCTTTTCTCTTATATGGAGTAAACGATGCATTGCCTTCTCTCGCGACAAACCTTGGTGGTGATTTGTTATATACCTGACGTTGTCTGGTCATCATCGACTCTCTATTCTCGTGAACAACCGGAGAATTTGGTTTCACTTCTGCACCTCTGAACTGATTTCCTGTTTCTTGATTGCTCTTCCAATGAAAACCAAAATTTGGAGTGAACTGTTGATTTCTTTTTACATTGGGTACAAAACCAAAACTTGTCTTATTCGGAATTGCCAAACCAATTCGATTATTAACATGAATGTCCGCTAGGTCTGCCACAACACTAGCTTCGTAACAATCAGTTCCTTCCTTCGACAATACAAACTGTAGTGGACCTGGTGGTAGTGATTCTTTCAACTTATCCGCCACTAATAAATCAAACAGCTTCTCAAAATTCTTATCCACTTTGCGACTTTTCACATAATAGTTCAACAAGTTCTTCAGCCTTGCTGTAAACATTGTATATGTTTCTTCAGCTGTCTTCTTCGCATCAATAAACTTCGATCTGTACTCTCTCGGTGTCAACTTGAATTCTTTTAACAAGTGTTGTTTCACGATCTGATAATCATCTAAATCATCGAATGACAATCTGTTTAGAACAGTTCTAGCTTTCGGAGTCATCAATGGCAATAGTAACTTCACCCAGAATTGTTCTTGCACCTTGAAACTACGAAACGCATTCTCAACCGTTTCGAAATATAATGGCACCTCCATCATATCGTTTGGCATTTTAGGTAACACGTGTTTCATGGCATCACCAATTTTCTTTATTTTCGAAACCATCGTTTCACTTTCTTCCTTTTTCCTTTTCTGTTCTTCTCGTTCTTCTTCTCCTTCTTTGTTCTTGAGCTTCTCTATTTTGTTTCTCCTCTTTGAGTTGTGCTTCTTTTAATGCTATTTTTGTGTTGTTCCAACTTTAAACGTTCTTGTCTTTCCTCTTCCGCCTTCTCCATGCTTTCTTTCTGTAATTTCAGTTCTTCTTGTCTAACCTGTTCTGCTCGCTCCAACTCTGAAATTCGCACTTTTTCCTTTTCTTCTTCACGTAGTCTCTTCTCTTCAATCTGTTGCTGACGTATCTCTTCGTCACTTTTCCGCGCCCTTTCAAATTCAATCATCTGCTCTAATCTTCTCCTTTCAGCATCTTCTCTATCTTTTCTCAATTGCTCTAATTGAATTTCAAATTGCTGTCTTTGCAATTCTTCTTTCTCTCTTTGAAGACGTAATTCTTCCTGTCGTGCATTTTCTGCTTTCTCTTCTTTTTCTCTCTGAAGACGTTCTGCCTTCTCTTCCTTTTCTCTCTGAAGACGTAATTCTTCCTGTCGCATTTCTTTCTCTTCTTGTCTCCGTTTCTCCTCTCTTTCTTCTTTCATCATCATCCACTGCATCATCATCTCCATAGACATAAGTCCAGGCGGTTTTTCAATAACCTTTTCCACAACACCGCCGACAGCACCTTCTTCTTCTTCTGCTTCTTCTTTAAGCCAGACTTCAGCTAACGCTTCTAGCATGTCTTCACGTGACATATCTTTCAGTTTCTCTTCTTCAAAACCAGCCTTTAACAAGCGCTGCTTTAATCTTTCAGAAGACATCTTCTTCAGTTCTGCTTGTTTTTTGACACTTAATTTCTCCATCTTACTTCTTTACTTCAGTGCTGTCCTTTCTGGAAAACACGAGTTTTCTTTTGTGTTTGAAGTATCAAGGGATTGTTCTTTGTTTGAAAACAACAAACTTGTATACCTTTGTCGTTGAGGCTTTCGTTGTCGTATATTTACCAATGATTCAAATGCGTATTCACCAGTCGACGTTGTTTCGAATCTCAGACGTTGTTTCGAATCCCAGACGTTGTTTCGAATCCCAGACGTTGTTTCGAATCCCACCGCTGCCACCAAATATGTCACCAACTCTTTTCTTTCTTAGTTGTGACCTACCTCAAGAACTTTCCTTATCTCTACATATAAATTGCTCAACGACTTCTAACTGTTTAAGAATTAAATTGACACAGTTCTTTGAATGTTTCTCCTTTCTTTTAACACAGTTATTTCAAACGTACAATCAAAGTTCTTATCAATACAGCTCAACTGTAACTTCTAACATACAGCTCTCTACTGCATTAAAACATCTACTACACTGTATAGTTCAAATTCACTTTCATCAGCAGTTTCTAAGTTTGGCGCGCTAACTGCACGTGTAGAGAATCTATCGTCAGCCAAAGTTTAGGCTACTTTAGGCCAAGCGCCCACGAGCCGACAGCGCAACTAAGGCCTAAGACTAAAACGCTTAACAATCGATACACATTATATATATATATATATATCAACCTAAGGAACACCTGTGCTCATTATATATGCAAAACATTAGTTCACAGCTGGGAACTGTATAGCTGCTCAGATAAATATAAGCTCCAATAACAATGAACTCATTGCGTGCAGCTTGTGACCTATAAATTAATTTCTACAGCGTTGAAGTAAGCTAAGTTGCACGTATAATTTTATTCACAGGAGCTCAGTCAAAAAATTCGGTTACTGTCGATTGACCAGCTTGGTAATCCGACGTGGATTGGTTCCTGGTCTAATCCTAGTAAGCGTTGATAATCAAAGTAAAAGGTTTGGATTCCCTGTCCATAATAATAATTATTATTCAGTGACATTGTTGTGTAAGAGGACGCAGTTCTTTAGAGTTCATAGTTTATTGTTAACTTGAGTGATTTTAGGAAGTACATCGAATTTCTGCACAGTGTAAGGCATTACAATAATTCGGAGCAGCCTGAATGAAGTGCAATATTTTAAAGGGTACAAATTCCGATTCAGCGACTGTTTTTGAAGAAATGTCTTTGCACTATTAATGTCCGCGTTGGTTTTGACAATGCAATGGCATAAATTATTTAGATTAATTACTACAAAGACAGGATTTCAGTACGTTTATAGAATCGGAGCTTCAATTTTGGGTCATATGTACAGCCATGTTGCTAAGCTATCGAATTGCAATGCATACTCAAAGCAGAGGGCAGACACGGAGGATTAGATTTATTGTCCGTCACATGGCATCTCTGTAAGCTTAAACCAGCGACCTTGTGAGAGGGTATTGGGGTCACATGCATTTAATTCCATATGTGCTTTTCGACGATGATCACCCGAATCCTTGTCGATGCTCCAAATTGTATTAAGTAACACCCGAACTTCTCAATTAAACTGCCCAGGGTTCGTTCAGATTAAGTTATCAGATCCTACATCATTGCGTTTGTCCTGATTTATTTGTTTGTGTTCATTATTTCAAAACTATGCTTCTAGTAAGCTTTTGTAGAGGCGTGAACGGTGTTTTACCGTTACATGTCTTAAGAAAGTTTGCACGGAATGATGTTCACTCACTCAGCTGGCAGAAGTCTCAACTGGCAGACTATAATAAAATAAAATAATATAATTGCAGATACGTAGAGTTCGACCTTCTTTACCTAATGTACATGTATGTAAGAGTTACTCTCTACAGAAGTCTGAAACTTCCCGTGAAGAAAAGCAAAGTGACAACGTTACTCACACTCGGAGCAGGTCTTACTTAGATTGAGTAGCATGATATAATACCAAGTATAAGTCAGACGTACTGTATATTAAACTCACTAAAAAGACGCGTAAGTGCTTTCACTAAGTTTGTTTGATCACTTTGCCAAGCTGCATATGAGATGGAAAAAATTAGTCTACATCCTGCTATCATTTTGCTAGAAATTTCGAGTAAACTTCCTTATTTCCGATGTTATATTATCGTAATCGTACACTCCTAATGTCTAAAGCGCTACTCAAAAGTTGAGCGCATAGCACCCTCATGTTCATTAGCGATGGGTCGATTGAGAGGGGGTTTCCAGATATAGGAAGCTAAGATCCGGGTTAGGTTTCCTGAGAGACCACAGAAAAGCGGCATAGCTGAGTTTGACTGTTCAACTGTTATTATTTCGGCCTGTTCACACGAGACAACACAGTTTGCAATTAAGTTATAGCTGTAAGCCATTTGCACATTTCGCGAATATTATCGTTGAAGAAAAGGATGATTGCCTTTGCTGGTAAGTCTCATATCCATAATTATGCAGATAGGGAGTCTAAAATAGACTCACTTACTAGTTTTAACAAGTCTTAGAGATAATAACATAATCATTAATGTAGATGCTATATCTGTCTTCTTCTTCTTCTTCTTCTTCTTCTTCTTTCGGTTCTCTGCCTTCCTATGCAGGTTCGTACGTCCAAACCTCTAGGTCTGCGGGTATAGCATTTTTGCTACCCGACACGTGCACGTACCTGTAATAGGCTTACAGGACTGTTTGTTTTGTTTTGTTTTTTTCAATCAAGGATGTACTTACTTACTTATAACCGTATCTGTACTCGACCCGCACTCAAAATTACCACCCGATCCGACCCGTACCCGCTAGTATACCCGTACCCTCACCGTACGCGCACGTCATTAAGACGCCTTCCTAAAGTCCCAGTCCCTACCAGGCTAATGGGCTTAAAATCAATCAATCTATCGATCAATTGTTTATTTGTAGTCAACCAACCATAGACAATTAGATTACAAAATCAGATTGCACTTTTTAAGTATGGATTGTTGAATGCCACAAGGGAACGCCCTGAAGGGATCAATGATCCCGCTAAGTAGGGACACCTAATTGACTCACTTTGCATGAAGTAATTAGGCCCCTGCTCAGCGGGATTAGTCCCTTTAGGTGCGCCGATTGCTCCCACTTAAAAGCTGTGTTACACTATGATGATATAATACACCATGGAGATTGTAATAACATGCATAATTAAATGTCGATGTACAATTACTGGGTAAATGTCTTATGTCTTATATACAGTTTCCATATAATAATAAGAATATGTGGCGACCGAAAGATGCATACTTAGTATAACAGTTGGTGACTTGATTAACATACAAAATCTAAAGTAAATAACTAAGCTTAATTTAAACTAATTAACGAAACTAAAAGCATGCAGTAGTAATAATAAATAGGCTGATGTAGTAGTAATGATAAATAGGCTGATGATGATATTAGTGTAGTAGTAGTAGCAGGACAATGGAGAGCATTTATTACCCACGCCACCAAATGGCTGGCGTCGGGAAATGATGCGCAAACTGAATAGCTCACAAACATTTCTCAGATGTCAAGGGATGCTAATCTTTGAATTAAAGCTTGGACTGCATCAAACTGTTGTAAGAAACAAGACTGTTTATCACGGGCCTCAACGTCAGCGACGTTCGACCCTCTTCTTGCCGGATTGGAAACCAGATCAGACATGTGTGGAAAAGCTTTGTGACTGTGCCCTTTAATGCCTCTTGTCCGCCTACCCTCCATTTTTCCTTCGATGACCTACTACTGAGAGCGGTCATTGAAGAAACAATGGAGGGAGGCGGACAAGTGGAGGACCAAGACAGATGATGCTGGATTGGATGATAACATGTGGATACGGAAAACTCAAAGAAGAGGGCCGATAACGAGAGGAGTGGCGACATCGGACATTTGAACCTGCCGAAGAGGCAGAGAAATAGAAGAAGAAATGCTACTGTAAATAGTTATTGAAATACACATTCAGTTATAGGCTTAAGCACAAAGAAAAAACAACTATAATCGCTTATTATAGGAAGATGGTTTCACTGTTGGTTTTCTTTTGAGGGAAGAACGCAGTGAACCTTTCTCGAACTAACTACCAAACGGCTTCGCCTATAAAGTAGTTTCAAATTAAATTACAGTTTTTGAATTCAGGTCAGATTCCTAGGGCCTAGAAACGTTTTAAAATAATTATCCTTATCATTAACTTTTCTGTGTCCGCAGGTTATGCGATGCTACTGCTCTTGAACTTTGCGAATCCTGCTCCGAATAGACGTTGTTTTCCCTTAGACGAAAAAGTTTCGTTATGCTTCACTCAACCGGATCCACCACTGGCTCTGTCATGGTCCAGTGCATTGCAGTGGTGTAAGAGCATTGGAGCAAACTTACCAATTCCAGACACTTACATTAATAACGTAGTTTATTCAAATGCGGTTGGTTACTTCGGATTGCTCTCGGAGAATCTGTGGCTGGGGGCCAATTCCACTTATGATTTAAACAACTGGTATTGGTCCAACAAAGAGCTTTTCACAGGTTTGTCCATGTTGCTGTTGTTATCTTGTTATTGGCATCGTCATTATCATCGTCATCATCATCGTCTTCCTCAACTTAACTTAATTATGGTCTCCTCGAACAATTTAGCACGTCAAACTTGGTTGAAAGGAATAAGTTACGCTACATGGAGTAATCCACATCAGAATAAACATCAAATTTACTATGGACATTAAATTTAAAAAATTGAAGTTCAATAAATTTGATAAATTTTAATTTTATCGTGGTTTCAGTGTCGTACAAATTATGTTAGAAAACAGATCACAATCGCAGCCGCAGAAAACAAACCAACCTAAAAAACATACCTAATAGCGGTATAGCTAAATTAATATTATTATTTTCATTTTATCTTACTCTGTCACACGACAGATCGTTGTTCAGCAGTTGCGCGTGATCGCCTACAGGAATAATTTCAGGTCTTCTTAAAGGTGTCTTTCTTTCGTAGATCGCGACCTTTCTTAAATCGCTAGCTGATAACAACCCTTCGTCGTGGGGTAACAGATCGAACATAGACTTGCGTAGGCTCTCCTGCAGATGCGGAACAAGGTTCATAGTTAGTATCTCCGAAATCCAACTCTTTCAGGAAAACGTAAAGTTTAACCGCAACATAGAGAACGCTTTCACCGATCAGACTAATCCAGCGAACATTCGATATCTCGTTCAATATCTCCTTTAGTCTTACTCGTTCCAGCTTCAATGAGTTGGCAAAATCAAGCTTAATCTTTGACCAAATTAAGTTAATTCCGGACTTAAATCAGAGGATTTAATCGACACTAGGCCTACTCGTATTTCTAGCGACCCAAAACTTCTAACCGCTACGAGTGTTTCTTGCTGCCCTCTCAACTGATTTTGAAAGATCCCGTTCGAAAAGAGTTCTTTTACTTGCGTCGCTATTACCACGGTAACACGATCACGAAATGGCAACAAGATCACAAGCTTTCGATTGCATATGTAATCAGTTATCTGGCGTTTGATCTCGCATTTAAATTATGTTTAAGCTATCATCTACTGGCTCTGGCAGCTGTTGTACCACCCCACAACCAACATCACCATCGATTTCCAACGTAATCGTAATCGTAAACGCCACATTTCTGAAGCGCTATTCTAAAGCTAAGCAAACGGCACCAGCTTGTTCACGATGTCCAGAGGAAGTCCGAGCAGGTTGCCAGAGAGGCTAGAAAGAAGAGGCAGAACAGCTGCTGAGCTGTAGCATCATGCTTCTCCTCGGCTTGTTCGTCAGGATTTTCACCTTTCAAGGAAACCGACCAGACAATCAGGTTATCGTGACAATTTTGAACACTTGAGTGCAAGTTTCATAGCTATCCCTGACGCGGCTTTTGCGTGGGCTGAGAAATTTTCAGAGATTTGCATTTACATCACATTTTCAGTAACAACAATCGTCAGCGACGCCGCTAGTACCATAATCTTACAAGTGGTATGCCTATATAATTATATAATTAGGTATATATAATTATATATCGGGCCAAATTAACGTGACTATGACCGTGATTAACTGATTTGTGTTCTTTATCCTGCCTACCGATGGGTGGGGACAACCACTCAGGCTAGTTAAACATCGCTAGCAGGGCGTTTCATTTCTTGGTGAACCTGAAGATTTTTTATGTTAATGTGCACAGACTCAACTTTTTCTGGGAGAGTTTAAATTTTGTTTTGATAACAAGGTATGTAAACAATTTAACATCAATTTTAATTCTGTTGGTGCAACACTTCTACATGTTGCTATTCCTATGTAGGACCAATAGAAAATAAGTACGTTACAGGAAAGACTCAGGCGTACATCGTGCGAAACGGAAACAGTATAAAGTATGTTGCCGCTTCTCCGTTTGACTATAGCGACATGTGCTTTATTTGCGGCATGCGATCCTACTCGGGTGAGTAATACAGATTCTATCAGCGTCTGTTAGTGTTTGTTAGAAGGGTTATAGGATTTTTGGCTAAAGTACAAAGCACGACAAAGCAAGTGAATAAGATCTCTTTACCGGTCACAGTGTCTGATGAATAATAACTGCCAATTTCACACGACTCAGCGGGAACGAAACCCCGCGCAGAGATCTTGAACTAACACATTAATTTTGTCATCTGCCACTATGCACTTACGTTAATTTCTGTGTATGTAGACATAAATATAATCCCTTAGCATAGTTCCTTATGTATCTCACAAAAGCGCTATTGGCGCAGGACCAAGTGGTTAATGAAACACAGGTTCGGCCATCCGCACTGATGATCTTAGAATAGGAAAACCATACTATGCCATTCGTCAATATATATGAATTAAGAGTTATTTCTTTTATTTACCATTTGCAACATGATAAAGTTCCTACAAGTAACAAATATGAATTATATGTGTAGACAAAATGAAATGAACAAATATAGGCCTACTACAATTCTTTATCTTACAGAGCTAAATTGTTCCCGTTATCTGGACAGCTACTGGACAGATAAAAAATGCTACCATAAATATAGGAGTGGTTACTCATGGTATTCATATCGGTCTGCCTGCGGACAGACAAATCTTGCATCGTATGACGACGTGAAGAAGTTCTCCAGATGGCTTGACCATTCGACAAAGTTCTGGGTCGAATTGTCTTGTAACTGGTGGACCTGGCAAGATATTGGTAGGTTTGCGGAATTTTTGCAATCCAATGCAGTTTGTTACGACAATGGCGTAACTTTGCCCCACAAAGTAGTGGTTACCAAGACTCTCCATCCATCTACCTTTCTGTCCCATTTCTTCTCCCTCTCCCTGCTCTTTCCTTTCCCTTCCCTTGTTTACAAATTTAGTGTGTTTTGGCCGTCATTTTAGGGTAACTTCCAGAAAAATAAATACATGTTTACATTCTGTTTCATATGTTGACGACACTGAAATCACGGTACAGCTAAACAACAGGCACGTTGCTTGAACTAGTTCCAGACCATAACGTGTTTCAGCAAGGGTCAGAACGTGATGGTGACGGTCAACACCACTTTTAATAGTGGTGGTGACCGGACGTCATCGTCATAGTGCAAAGTTACGCCAATGGTTGACTACTTAGAATGACGTTTAATCTAATATTAAACATGCTTTCATAAAGTTTCATATCAAAACTCGAGTCAATATATAATTATTTAAACTAATAAGTACTTGTATTGAATCTGTCTATGGAATTTATATAGCGCCCCTTCAAGATAACTACTCAGAGGCGCTCCCGACTCAGGCCCGGTCAAAGAGGAAGGTCTTAAGTAGTCTATAGAAAGATTCAGAGAGGTCTCGCGGGAGAGAACGAAGGTCTGAAAAGAGGCTATTCCAAAAAGAATGTTTCATTATGATATAATTGAATCGTAATAACACCTCTACAACATCGTTTTAAGAGTTCATCATCATCAATAACTGGCGCCGTAACAAAACGGCGCAGGACAAAACGGCGCAGACAAAACGGCGCAGACAGAACGGCGCAATTCAAAGTACCCCGACAAAACGGCGCAGACAATACGGCGCAGTACAAAGATTATGATAACCGTTTAGTCTACCTATGTACATGTTAAATATCATCAATCCAGCTTCCATTTAATCGAGAAATATTATCATGAATCCAACTTCCATTTATTTGAAAAATTACTTTTATCAATCCAACTTCTATTTGACGAAAGAAATATTTTTCATCAATGGCACTTTTATTTAAGCAAAGATATATTCTCATGGATCCAGCTTCTAATTACGGAAACAATTATTTTCATCAATCCAGCTTCTATTGAATCGAAACATTATTTTCATCCATCCAGCTTCTATTTACGGAAAATATTATTTCGAACAATCCAACTTCAATTATTAAACTACTATAAACTATTGTTCTTTAGTTCAGTTTTGCGCCGTTTTGTCTGCGCCGTTTTGTTGCTGCGCCGTTTTGTTGCTGCGCCGTTTTGTCCTGCGCCGTTTTGTCGGCGCACCTCAATAACCATGGGCTCAGTGCCCGTAGGTGTCCGATGCCTTATTCACAATGTCTCTCCATTCGACTCTATTCTGAGCTGTATGATACAGTTTCTGATGATCTGTTCCACGCCACTCTTCGTTGTCATCTGTCCATTCTCTATGCGGTCTGCCTCTTTTGTTCGTACCCTCCATTATTCCAAACATTAAAGCCTTGCTCTTTCTGTCCTCTTTCATTCTACAAATATGTCCAAACACTCCAAGTTTTCGCTTAGTAACTTTTTGCACGAGGTTCTCGGTCATTTCCACTCTTTTGTATTCATCTTCGTTGCTTATCTTCTGAGCCCATCCTATCCTCAGAATTTTTCTGTAGCATTTTCTCTTTAAGAGTTGCGCACTATAAATATCCCATCTGCATATTCGATCAATTCGATCGATTAGACCCAGTGAAACAGAATGACCAGCCTAAGGGAGTACAAGGACAATGAAACCCATCTTCCACGTTCAGCTCACATAGTGATTACAAGCTTATTGCTTATATTATAATTATATTATTGTCTTTCAGATTCAATTTTTGTATTTATATTGACCGACATGCATATGCTAAATTTCTACTTTCTATTTGCTAAAAATACTGAAGTACTGAGCTTACTGTTCCAAACTGAAGTATTTAAGAATGTAAATACTCTGCCCGTTTCAGTTACTGGCACATCTCGAGTATTCACCGAAACTCAGTTTGGTAACAGTTTGCCCAACGGTTCCTCTGCACAATGCTTAGCATCGTATGAACATGTAGGTTACTACAGCAGACCAATAAAGTGGATTAATGTGGACTGTTACAGAAGAATGCAGTTCATTTGCCAACAGTGTAAGTATTGAGGCACCATTATTTCTTGTTCACTTTAAGGTTGTCAGAAAGAAAACCTATGATCAAAGTGTATGATTGAAATATATAATTTATATATTCAAAAGCATATATCTGAACCAGAGGAGATAGAATTTATTGTATCCTCTCCTAGAAAATCACGTGTATGGGCCATATTTTATGGGACTCATTTAGTAATCCTACAATTTGTCTTACATGAAAGGCTGCATTGTGGCTAATGAATGGTGAGTTCGGAACTGTTCAGACTAATTTCTGCCGACAATAACGACCTTTGTTGCCATAAGTTGTCGCTAAACTGTTGATCCGATATCTTGCTATATATAATATATTCGTTTATTTGAAAAAGAGACAAATCTGGGTGGCACACCGCACCCAGTTACATGTCGAAGCATATAACAGACAAATAAAATAATAAATGAAAACAGTTAACGGAACCCTGTCAGTGATGACAGGCAAAGAGGACTCTAGGGATAAAGTTTTTAACATCCTTTTCTGGTAGCACAAACATGTAGGTTACTACAGCAGACAAATAATCTCCTCTGCTAATCTCCTTATACTCATATTCCTAATGTTACAATTACTGACTTTGACTCGGCTATCACTTGCTCTTTTATTACTATTTAATTTAAACTTGAGCGATCTTCATTAGTTTGGCAGTCACTTTTAGTACACATTCGTCATTAAATGGTAAATGACGATCTTGAGAGATTTGTAGTGATTATTCTATTGCATTGTATTGTTTTTACGGTTTTATTAATCGCCTCTCACAGTACGGCCTAATCAGAGGCGCCTCTAGTGCGAAAACCCCGACAGAAAAGAAAGCTTTACGAGTACGGGCGGAGACAGAAGTACTACAAGTTAAGATCATAGAGCGAGTCATAGAGAGAAAATTGTTCCACAGCAAAGGGCCAACATACGCATAAGCGTGGTATTGGGCAGAGCAGTCGGAGTCCGTCAAGAATAACACCCAAGTCACAAACAGAAATCGAGAAGGTGAACAATGGAAACCGCTCAGAAAGTAGGTCATAGTCGAGTTTTAGGAGCTGCTGGCGGGTTCCAAGACCAAGCCAGATCAGTTGAGTCTTTGTAGAATTAAGAGAGAGGCGTCCAGCAGTGGAGCTCTGAAGAGAGAGACTCAACAGATTGAGAAAGGTCAAGTTGAAGGGCAGGATGATCATGAAAAAGGCCTGAACATCATCATCATCATCATCATCATCATCATCATCATCATCATAAGGTATCCCACTGCAGAGTGTTTAGAAAAAGGAGAGAAATATCAGCAGTGAACTTGATAAAGAGAAGTGGACCCAACACGGAGCCTTGTATAATAAACTCATCCGACTGGTCAAGTACAATAGGAAGCATCGAACCCAATTCTGGTAATAACGGTAAGTTAATTAATTATTAATTCTGCTGCAAAATGCATCGAACTGGAAGAAATTTGTACCTACCTCATATTAACATTTTTACGAACTATTTTTTGATGGCATTTCGATATTGTTTAAGTATGTTTATTCAGTTATATGGCTTTTAATTAGTAAATCTAGGCACTGGTTGAAGATATCTTTGTTGCATCGTGCAGGATGCTAAGTAATTATCAAGGAGTAAATGTAGTTTTCCTTTATGAAAAGAGTTTAATGGAGTCTGACACTCTTACTTGTTTAACTCTATCAGATGAGACCGATACCAATTATACTACCAGTACAATAAAATCATCCGACTGGTCAACAGTAGGCAGCATCGAACCCATTTCTGCTAATAACTGTAAGTTAATTAATTATAATTTCTAATGCAAGATGCATCGAACTGGAAAATATTCAAAATATTCTTACATCCCTCATAATCACATTTTAATAACAACTTTTGATGGCATTTCCATATTGTTTGAGTAGGCATGTATTTATTTAGTTATATGTTCTTTAATTTGTAAATTCATTTTATTTAAAAAAAATTAGTTCTAGTCCTATAATATTTCTCATTGAGTAACCAGGTTTAAACCGCTCTCATGAAACTCGTTCATGACTAAAACATGAAACGTTGTTTGACTGTGTTTGTAGGTCTGACCATTGGGATCGGTGTTGCGCTTGGTGGTGGAATGCTTCTGGCAGTGACAATATGGCTGGCAATAATTACAGTATATGCCTATAGAAAAATTCGGTTTGTAACGATACCCTCTGCACAGTCAGGGCTAAGACTCACACCTCACATCAAGCATGAAATCTACGTTTCTTAATTATAGTAATCACACAGAAATTGAGTGGCAGAGAAAGTGGCAGACAGAGAAACAGACATATATTAACATGCAAACTAGAAATTAAATTGATGGATTCATTGATGGCAGAACTAATGGACATATGGATGCATGAACTGAGTATGGGTGGTTACCTGAATAAGTGAATGAACTTATAGATATTGACAAGATATAGACAAGAACTGTGTATGCATAGGTAGACTTTCTGGTGACTTTCTAACGTAGTGTTTGCTTTTGTACCTTTTAATTTCAACATGACTTTTCAAATCGATTACGATTTATGGCAGCGCGTTGACTTGAAGTGATGTTTTGGGCAATATGATAACGATGTTAAAGTTGACAATAGATTAGAAATTAGATTATATTAGATTTTACGACGATTCAAGCTCTCTGTTCTAATTATTAGTGATGCCACACAATCGCTGATACATCTGCAAAGACAATCCGGTGGTAACCAAGTAGCAGTTTCGAGCAATTCCTGGAACACCTACACTCTTGACGATGAATCTGGAAGGGCAGAAATGGAAGGAGAAACATACCAGGCTCTAGAACTTCAGGCCAAAGAGGAGGTTTATCAACCGATCAAGAAAAAACCAGAGAGATTGGCGGATGCTAAACCGCGATTTACTCAAATTCAGGCCAAAAAACTTAAAAAATGAGATATAACAAACGAAATCGCTGATGTCGATCTTTATAGCATGGCAAAAGTCCTTGCAACATTAATGTGGAACGACACTCATGGCGATTTCTCCTACATGGCTATAAATTTCATTTGTAGTAGGCCTAATGGTTATACCGTAAAGAATCTTATATATGCGGATGATAGATATGGACTCAAGGGCCCCACAGGTAGTTTATATTTATTCGACAGCACCTATGAATAATTCTATCCAACTGGACCATTTTAGGTGGAAAGGGTAAAAAGAAGAAGCAGCGCCCGATCGTAGAAATTGACGAAAAAGATTGTGAATGATAACAAGATGGAAGAATTTTTTCACAAATGGATTAATGGACATATGGATGGATGAATTAGTGGAGATGGATGGGTAATAACCAAGCGATGGGCGAGCCAAACCCTCAAGTTTAAGTTTGAAGCTAACAACTGAAATAACATGCATGGTCTGGAGGCAAGGCTAAGCTTGGACTTTAGTAATAGGCAACTATCGGGAGTGGGTTGCGCCTCAAGTGATAATGTCTTCTAGTGACTCTTCTTGTTTTCTGTCAATATTTTACTTACTGATAATATTTCTATTCTTAATTATAATTAGCATCAATCGGGCCACCGTTCTGTGATCATAGGAATGGCTCTATATTAATAACTTTAGTAAAAATGTTATTAAGTCCTAATTAAATTCAGAATCATTCTGCAGAAAGAATCTTTATGAAAAATGTTTTAACTGTGAGAGTTTAACGTTCATAAGCTTATCGTAATGATCACTTGTTTCTAAATTCTGGTTTACTCTGTCTAAGTGTGTTTGTTAGCGGCGAGGGAGTTTTCATTTATATTTCTGTGCAGTTACAAAATGCTATCTTGCTTTGTAAACAAATTCGTTGACTACGCGACGCTGTTAGGATGCTGTGTATGATGCATTGCTGGACTCTAAAGAAACAAATAAAATTATAATTTGCTTGAATAATTATTCTTGTGACGTTTCTAATAATCTAGACATTGCATTGTAACTGAGGAGTGTTCTGTTTTCATTGCGTTATATGAATATCAAATTTCAATTGAACTATTCTATCTGATGACTAAAGTCGCAATTTTTAAAGTAGCATCACACACTCATTGTTTAACTTGTGTTTGGTTCAGTTTATCTGTATCTTAGTATCATATTACACTGGACAACAGAGGTGTTGCTGCCTGAAAACTGTTTGGTGTACCTTATGTATTTATGGCTGATCACGAAAATGACCTTGAAAATGTCCTATCACGTAGAGATTTTTTTATATAGCCCATTTTTGGAATTTCCTTTCACATTTTTAGTCTATGTCACCAACTCTTTTCTTCTTAGTTGTGACCTACCTCAAGAACTTTCCTTATCTCTACATATAAATTGCTCAACGTCTTCTAACTGTTTAAGAATTAAATTGACACAGTTCTTTGAATGTTTCTTTCTTTTCTTCAAACACAGTTTAATAACAACAAACTCAACTCTTGCCTTAAAACAACTGTACTACACTGTATTGTTCAAATTTACTGTCATCAGCAGTTTCTAAGTTTGGCGCGCTAACTGCACGTGTAAAGAGAATCTACCGTCAGCCAATGTTTAGGCTACTTTTAGGCCAAGCGCCCACGAGCCGACAGCGCAACTAAGGCCTAAGACTAAAACGCTTAACAATCGAATACACATTATATATATATCAACATAAGGAACACCTGTGCTCATTATATATGCAAAACATTAGTTCACATTACCTCCTTCCCTTTCTTTGGATTGAGCAAATTAAATTTAAAAATTTGCAAAAATCATCATGTACTAAGTATGCAATAAACTTAATACTATAATACAGTAAAATGTAATAAAGTTTAAAGACGAAAAAGTGTTGGATTCAAATTCGATCGTAAGATACTGTCAGAAAAGTCGAAGAAAACATGCTGATAATATCTAAATTCACCACAAAGGTAGAAAGTGCAGAGACAAAACATGAAGTACAAAACAGATGCCAAGTGGCACACACACAAGGGATGATGACTTCTCTTATCTAATACCATACTCATCACAAAGTGGTATAAGTTAAATGTTGTATCTATGTCCTTAGCCACAAACACTGAGGACACTGTTATTATGACGTCCATGAAACAATCGACCAAATGATGAAATGCAATACAGTAGAGACACTGCAATGGAAAGCTCAGAATTCTTGACCAGGCAAGACTTTTAAGTTTTAACCTAGGAATTGACAGAATAGTCTCTGTCCCTTACAAAACGCTAAGGGTTAGATCGACGTAAACGGCAATGGAAGCCATAGGATGTCGTTAATCATTGAAATCTACTTATAATGTGGCATTTTAAAACACCTTAAGTAGCTTTTCACCGACACTATAATATTCAAAAATTTTCTTTCAAGAAGCATTCAAACATTTTCTTTCAAGCAAAAACAACTCCGCCACTGCTCGTTTTCTGTCAGTGCCAGTCCCAAGCATGGATAAAGGAGGAGGGCGACGCTAATGGTCTTTGCTACCACACAGTGATCGTTAAAGAGTAAACAAGCAAGCAAGCAGCAACTGATAACTGAATAATACAAGTGTTCCCCGGTGGGCGATTGGTTAGAGCGGCTGACCTGTAACGCTGAGAGTACGGGTTCGATTATCTTCCGGTTTAGACAGACAGGTAGATCTCACCGTTTGTATTAAACAATTACTGCTTGAATTAAAGCTTCACTGAGCAATAGCCTCTTAGTCTTACGCACTGATCTTCTGCATATTGGTCTGAGTTTTGGACTGGTTTTTGTGTGCCATCGGTTGATGTCTTATGCCTTAGACACCGACGCAATAGAAGTTACTAATTACAATGGCAATTAACGACCATGTGCCACATCAAGGCTCTTTACCATCGCTTTTCTTTTTTTCAGAGCAAGCCAGGGCAAATGCCTTGGTAAAAAGCCTTTGCCCTGGTCGTTGCCCTGCCACAAGGATGGCAGAACTTTTGCCCTGCCGCCGCTGCCGAGAATTTAAATCGCTCCTGCGCTGGTTACTTGTATTACTGCCCTGGCTACGCCCTGGTTAAAAAAATGTCTGGCGTCGCCACTGCTTGAGGATCGGTTAGGGTCAGGTTTGGCGTCATCAGGGTCGTTCAGGATCTGGTTAGGCGTCGTGAGGATTGGTTAGGGGTCAGGTTAGACGGCGTGAGGGTCGGTTAGGGTCAGGGTCTGGTTAGTGTCATCATTAGAAAACATGGTCAGCCAGCTTCCACCGCATGCGGGAGTGTTTATCGGTCGGCTCATGTTATGTGCGCAAAATCATGTGACATGCATTGACCAATTGCGTGGCGGGCGTTAGTCTAGGCCAATGACTGTTACCACGACCTAAGTAAAAACATTTCAGTCGATGCCATTGTTGTCATAAGATGTTGCTAAACTCTGGATCCATCCAATTTTGCGATTGGCTTGGATCCACTTCGCTTTTAAAGAAGACGAGCCTATAACAGTAAAAGCAGTTCAAACACTTTCTGCGATTGACGTCAACGTTAACCAGTTGAGCAAAAACGCAATCGCGGTTGTGTTTAGTTTCTGTTTAATGACACTGTGGTGATTACTCTCACCCTTCTCCTTCTTCAGGCTTGGGACTGGCACTACAACAGCTATGCGAGTGTCGTGGGGTAGTCGTTGCTGTGTAATTACTACTTATTTAGTTAATATTATATACAATTTAAGGTCGACGCTACCACCTTGGCAACTCCGCCATTAGTGCCAGTCTCAAGCGTGGATGAAAGAGTAGGGCAACGGTAATAATCTTAGTTATAATGCAGCATTCATAAACAGTAGCGGACTAAACCACCAACCGCCTTCCTAGTCATAAGATATCGTCAAAAGCTCAATAATATAATAATGTTAGTCTGCTTATAGGCCTACACCTTTAAATCTGTGTAAAGCAGACCAACTCCAAACAGAACCCAATTTTGTTTGATTGATAAGTTCAGAACAATATGTTTGCCAACAAGTTTTTGCTTCTGTTTTAAGGGTCTGTTTGACAATGGCCTCTTGCTTTTTGTATTCTAAATAATCACTTAATTCCCTTGTTTTAGTCAATTTATTCCTATATTGATTCTTTTATAAATGGCTTTACTACACTTATCACTCCAATATGGTAGAGGTCTGAATTTCTTATTTTTATTCTTTCTATTTTTAAGATTTTGCCTAGGTATTGATTGGTTGGCTAAAGAAGTGATACAATCTACCAAATTATTAAAAGTGTCATCACAATTTTTGTCAACCAGCACATCTTTTGTTAATGAGAATTTACTTATTTCCTTATAATTTTTCCAATCCGCCTTTTTTAATTTCCAGAGATGCATACTTAAGTTATATTCTAATATGACTTCTTCATTGACTATAGTTATAGTAGCATAATGATCAGAGCCCATGTTGCTGTTAGTGACATAATGCCTAGCATTAAGAGCTACATCTTGTGAGCTTATGCTTAAATCTATAACAGAATGGGAATTTGATTGATTTGACGTAACATGAGTAGATTGACCCGTATTAACCCTTTGGAGGTGAGGTGAAGCATTGGAACGTTTCAGGTGAGGTGGGGTATGACATAGCCCAATGCATATTTTTTACTTGTAAGTCAAAATATCAACTACATAACATTTATTGTGAGCTAAACTATTGTTCTGTAACCAATTATCAGTTAAACTGGTGCTTATCGGGAGCAAATAACTTTTTTCAATCATAATTGAAGTGGCCAGCGCGCTGGCGCTCGAAATCAAAAGCGGCCCTCTGCAATGGCATCTTCGTGGCCCTTGAAACATGTAACGTTTTCGAACACGTGACATACTACCAGTAATAATGGAACAATTTTGCATCTATGCAAAACAGGATATATCTTATATCTGCACTATCTTCTATTATCACCAATTTTTTCTACACTGTGCCGTTACTTTTTTTATTAATTAAAATCAATATGTATACGAAAAATTATAATTTCACTTGAATTTGCAACAGAATAAAAAAAAATGTGCGTTCAAAAAAGCTGAAATTGACCTAAAGTGTCAGTATTTCACATTCACTAAGGTAGACAAAAATAATCCAAGCTGGTTCCACTTTTTCCCTAGAAAACGCAGCGTAGAATAGCTATGGGGTGTGTCATACCCCACCTCACCTCCAACGGGTTAAGTACTACTAAATTATTTTCAGTTAATATTTCTTCTATAATTATCCCTCTATTATTTGTTTCGGAATAAGCCCATAATTTGTCAACGTTGGTTTCTGTCCGTTGACGAGTATATATTGCACACGTATGAAACGTTATAAAGGTGTCTAAGTAGAGCATTGCGTTATCCAGTGTGTCACCTTATAACAGGACAACTGTTCTATTCACAAGCGAATAAATAGTAAATGTAAATTTAGGCGTTACCTCTGGCGACCGTATGGTCTCAACCCTTTTGAATTAATTTTTTGTCGGGTGAGATCATTCACTACCACTGTCAGTTTGAATGGGTGCCACGCCACTTAAGTTCCTCGTGTACGGACCGTGATTATAATAGACTAAATCAGAAAGATTGACAAACAGCATTAGGCTATAGATGATAAATTCGTGAAATTTTATTTCTTCCACGCAAAAAATCGTTTTGGAGGCAGTTTGTACTTGTAATCGCAATCGTAATTTAGAGATTTCTTCAGGTCCCACAATAGCTAAGTCATGGGAACAGCCTATTCACAGGCGCTCAGTCAGGACATAGACATATTACCTATAATCAAAATCTGTATTCAGAGGGTCAAGGCAGTCAGACGCGTCTGCGGTGTTTATTTCAAGCCATTGATTTAAAACTTAACTAAAACACGCAATAGTATAAATCAACACTAAGTTAGTGTTTAATAAACTGCCGCCGAAGGATCCAATACCGACAGGTGCCGAAGTAGCCGAAGAAGATCCGGTAGCAAGCACCAGCAGAAGTTCAGATGAACATAATTATCTGTTCTCCCGTTTGTGTAAACTGGTAACGCTGTTCGAATTGCTTGGATCTTTCATAGTTTTACCGCCGGAACAACGATTCCTGACCTCGAACAACCACTTTAAAGCATATTTTACTTCGTGGACACGAATTTCAAACATTTAATATTGACGCCCGACAAAAACTGAGTGATATTTGTATTAATAATTATCGAAGTGCTAAGACGAAAGCAAATAATTAGTTGATCTTACTTTTCATTAATTATTAATAAGCAATTTATTTAATTTCACTTTTCAGCAGTGTGTAAAACTTTTAACTCTTAACGTAAAACTTGCATTTCAAACATGACTGTCATTTATATAAATAAAACGTTATGTATATTTTAGGCCTTCTGTCAAATTCACATAGGCCTACCATATAAAATCGCTATAAAATATGAATTATTTGTGCTTTCACATAGTAAATCTAAAATGATTTTTCATACTAATAGTTACGTAACGCTTCTAGGGAAACGTTACGAAGCGTTACAGGGTGGGTGGGTGCAAAACGGTCATTTTCGGCGTTACGTAATTATGCAATGACCCCTAGTAAGTATTCAGCGTTTAGCTCCATCTTACAGCTAATATTGCAGTTGATCTTGGTTGGATGGTTAGTTGCTGTTAAACGACACTCCGTCGTATAAAAGATGATTAGCGTTGCCATCCTTCTTTCTTTGGAATTGGGACTGGCACTGCCAAATTACGAGCAATGGCAGAGCTTCTGTTAAAAACTAGTTTAATGTTTAGTTGCTGTTTAACGACACGGTGTCATACATGTGTCAGAGATAATTACCGTCGTCCTCCTCTTTTCTCCAGGCTTTGGACTGGCACTGCCACATTACAGGCGGTGCTGGAAGGGCTTCTGTTTATCTTAATCTTACCAATTTACGGGTCAGGAGGTCATTATTTTGTAGGCGGTGATCCCTTTCTTATATAACGTTTAACTGCACAACTTAAGGTGTCTAAGCAGCGTCGCCAAATTTGTCCTTTTAATCAATATTTTGCAACTTATCATGGTTACCAAAGCAATTTACGTCGATTCTACCTTAATATCAACCGTCACTCGTCACAGTTTATGGATCCAACCACGGCTAGGGTAACTTATTATCCCCTGGGGCAGTGGAAAAATGGTTGAAAACGTCGTTCCCATATGTCCCAGTTAACTCTTCACCATTCATACTAATCGCGGGTTTGGTTAACCCTCCGTTTGCCACGCAGGCGATGGTCTCATTACGGATTGTAAATTTACGACCTCTGCAGAGGATTACCCTTATTAGCTTCTAGTATGGGTTCCCTATGTTAGCCTCGTCGTCACTAAAGCTGTGAAGAAATATCGACTGGTTTGTGTGTATTTGAAGCGGAGGCCACATCACAAACGCAAGTATGAATTCATTCATTATACAGGTGTATGAACTACAACAGACGTGACGATACTGTAGTTATAAGCGCGTCTTGGCCCGCCATTAAGCAACCAGTCAGTAATACTGCCAGGCACGCATCAGTCTTTTAAAACGTTTTTGGTTAAATGTCTTCTTTTTTCCAGGGAAGACGTTAAACCTTGGAATTGACAGAATCGTCTCTATCCTATACGAAACAGCAAGGTTAGGTCGACGGCAACGACCATGGCAACCTTAAGATATCGTTAATCATTGAAATCTGCTAACAATGTGCGATCTGCTTAGAGAGAGACAGACAGAGGTCGACAGACGATGACAGACAGACATGACGTCATATTATGACGTCGTGAAACGTTTTATTATTCTATCATATTTAGTCTGCTTACACACCTTTATGACGCTATTAAACGAAGCTATATAAACTGATTATATTTAGTCACTGCTAACACACCTTTAAACCTGCTATTTAATTACGCTATATATACTGAGTTTATTTAACTGCAGTGGTCCAGTCATCTGCAGTAAGTATCAAACCATCAATCAATTCATCTCAGAGGTAAAAAGTAAAGGTAAATAGATTAAAGAAAGTTTTCTAAAAAAGCTGAAACTCAGTAATGAAGTTTAAAGACCTCAGCGACCGTTGCTTTGAAACTCGTAAGAAAGACATACAGAGAGACAGACAGAGACAGAGAGAGACAGAGAGATAGAGAGAGGACAGAGAGAGAGGCCAGAGGCGCTTTTATAGATATCGAGGACCTAGGCGCAAAGATTTTTGGCGGCTCTGCTGAACTTGTAGATCGCTATTTTTTAAAAATAAAAAAATAAATAAAAAAATCGGTATTTCATCGCAAATCTCGCATAAAGCGCCGTTTACAAGCGATTTAGAAAAAGCTATCTCATCGCAATTAGGCATACAGCTCCGTTTACAAATTTAAATGAGATCGACGTCAACGGCCATTGTTGCCATAAGATGTCGTTAACTTTTCCGCTTCAAACTGCTGCTGTGTAATCTTTACCTAGTTAATAAGTAGGGTCGACATTTACCACCATGGCAAAACAAAGAGGAGGGCAACGGAAGCCATCTTGGTTATGATGCATCCTCCTTAAACAGCAACTGACTAATCCACCAACCGCCATGGCAGCGATAAGACGTCGTCAACCACTTTATTATACTAGCAGTCTGTTTACACACCTTTAATATGCTATAATACGACGCTATATAAACTGGATTTTCTTAACCCCAAGTGTTACGTCCAATGGCCGTCTCGAAAGCAAGGGAACATACAGTAGATGAAGAAATATTTATCAAAATGAATCGTCAGCTACCTTTAATGTAATAAGGCGACGCTAAACATTGGAATAATAATAAAAAATATATATTCAAAATTTCCTCTCTAACAGCAACTGTTGAGTTTTGTCAAGTGCTAAGTAATTATATAATGTAAGGTATACGTCAACGATTGTGACAGCCAAAAGACGTCGTCAAATCTTTTGAATAATGGCGGTAGCTTGAACAACCTGTGCGTACAAGTGAAAGATTTATTAAATATTAATGGATTCGACTAAAACAAAAAACCATTTACAATAATAAACCGAAAATATCTATTTACAGCATTATACTAATTAGCCTATAGTGTTAGTTTTGAAATATGTTTATTTTTAAAAGGTTTTAAATAGAAATTTCGTTTTTATATTATTGACATTTATTTTTTAATAACTTAGAACGGTATTTTTATGTTCAAATAGAAGGTATTGAATAGTCTCCTGACTTATCAGGTTTAACATTATATTATATGGGCTACTGTGAGTAATGTAATCTATTAGGCTTCATTAGGCTTTGGTTGGTTATAGTAACTGTTTAGCGACACTGTGTCATTACAAAGATGATGACTGTCGCCCTCCTTCGTGTCCATGCTTGGGACTGGCACTACCAGACTACGAACATTGGCGGAGTTATTCATTACGCTATTCATTCTCGCGATTGAATCATTATCGTACTGGTGGGTTTTCTGTTTAACGACTAGCTGTGTGGTAACAAAGACCATTAGCGTCGCCCTCCTCCTTTATCCAGGCTTGGGACTGGCACTGTTGGACTGCAAACAGTGGCGGAGTTATTATCGTACTGCTAGTCAATCTTTTTATATATAGCTTAATCAACTAGCTTTTAAAAGGTGTCTAACGAGAGCGCTCTAGGAGTTCGGCTACGGTGCTGCAAGCCAATCTAGCACTGTTTGACAATATTTGTAAGGTCTGCTATGCCATAAGAGACAGACAGACACAACATATCTTCTCTTGCACGAAATAATGCAAGTATTATTCAAAGTTCCGGTTTGAGCCCGTTGGATTTTTTAGTTGCAATCTCAGACTTAAAGCCAATCAATAAATGCAATCGCATTTTAAAATAATTATGTAGATGATTGCTATCTCGCTGTCCCCGCATCAGGCATCACTACCACTAAGATGGAGCTTCAGCACATTAGTAATTGTAATTGTAATTGAACTATGTATGGGTACATAGTGTTGCAACCTCAACATTAACTCATCAAGTCCAGTAAGATATTTTCACGAGTCCCCGACGTACCATCGGTATGATCCCCCTCCTTTAAAAGGTATCGCACGAGTGCAAACCCTAAATATTCTGGGTGTTAAGCTTACTGAGAAATTTGGGTTCTCCAACCACATTAAACATCTGACCATAAAAGCAAGGCAGTCCTTTTACGCACTTCGGATCCTGAGGTCGCATGGGCGACAGCTTATTTGATGTAGTTCGTGCCACTACGGTTGGTAGGCCTACGTCGGGGGCTCGTGAAAAGCTCAGTGAATGATTCGTGTTAGTTTGCCATATGGCGAATGACACTGCAGGCAATAACGATAACACTGGATATCAATGTTTGCAACCTGAGCTACATCTATGAATAAATTCCTCATAATTTGAGTTAACTCCACCACTGTTCATACTCTGGCAATGCCAGTCCCAAGCCTGGAGAAAGGAGAGGGCGATGCTAATCATCTATCTTACGACACAGTGTCGTTAAACAGCAACTGAGTGGCCTGAGTGGCCGAGTGGGTTGGTAGCCCGCTCAACACGCCGGCGGCCCGGGTTCGATTCCTGGTCGGTCGGTTTATCAGAGATTAATTTCTCGGATCTTTACTGCGGGTGGCTCGGTCGCAATATAAACGTGGAGTAGGCCTACGAGGTTGTACTCTGCCTCCGACACTAATCATCTTCGATATGAAAAAGTGTCGTTAAGCCCAAGTACACATTTATACACTTTTAATTCGTTTGCTAGCGATGCTACGTATTCGATATTTTCGCTAAACCGCTAATGCGTGATTTCTTCTGCCTACTGTTCATATTTACGAGTTGTTGTCAACGGCCGTTGAAGTCAAAAGATGACGTTGAACTTGGAATAAAAAAATCGTCACTGGACACGTCAACGTTTTCGTTCAACGGTTATTAGCGACAAAAAGAAAACTGAAGGGCCGTTATAAGCCACAACTTTCTGTCGATGTCATCGGCTTTTCTTGTCATAAGACATGGTTAAACTGTGGAGCTACAAATGCTATGGAGTGAATATATCGAATATATAGCGCCGTTTAAAACAGATTTAGTTGAGAGATATAATATTCCAAAAAAGATTCTGTCGACTTCAACGGCCAGAGCCAATCTGCATAGGCGTAGCTACATGGAATCACGAGGAGGCAGTTGCCTCCTCTTGCTTTCTATATATACTGGAACTTCTATTGGCCAATGATCCCAATAACCAGAATTTTGCCAAGTTGCCTCATCTTGAATTTAAGTCTGGCTACGCTCCTGGTTGAGAGATATAATATTCCAAAAAAGATTCTGTCGACTTCAACGGTCTTAGTTGTCATAAGATGACGTTAAACGACGCACCATATTAATCTGAAGATATAATCGAAATGCTATGAAGGCATTGCAATAGAAAACTTAAAAAATTGTAACCTTAGGGCGTCGTTTAACCCTGTACCAGATCAGGTAGTAGTCTTGATCGCTTACTAAACACCGAGGTTAGGTCGACGTCAACGGCAATGACAACCTCAAGGGGTCGTTAATCATTAAAATCTACTAACAATGTGCGATTTGCATAGAGAGAAAGAGAGACAGACAGATAGACCGAGACAAACAGAGGTCAATGTCAACGAACCCAGCAGCCGTAAGACGTCGTTAAACGCTCACTAATGCTATTAATGGTAGTTTGCGTACACACCTTTAAATCGCTATTAAACGACGCTATATAAACTAGGCTTTCTCTAAACGCAGTTAATAGGACCTTATCTAGCCATGTCAAAGGTAAAGAGCAAAGCTAAATAGATGAAAGACAGTTTAACCAAAATGAACTGAAACTTAGTAATGTAGTTTAAATAATGATGAGTAATACAGTGTAAAGACTTCAGCGACCGTTGTAGTGAAACTGTTGGATACAAATACAATCGTCAAATACTGCCAGAAAGTCGAAGGAAAGATGCTAAGATATCTGGAATGTATCAAAAGAAATCGTATAATAAATTGTTCCCCTTGGAATATATTCTTCTATTAACAGCAGGCTGGCAAGCCACAACGAAGTACAATCGTAAGGAAATTAAGATATTTAAATACGCCGTTCAGCTTCAAGAATCAGTGCCGTCAATCGCTATATGGAAGAGCTGTATTAAGCCAACTATTATTTTGTGTCTAGGTAAACGGCATTTGTTGCCATAAGATTTCGTTAAACTGTTTCATCCAATCCAATCATTGCTGTGTAATCACTACCTAGTTAATATAGAAGGTAAAGCCGACGTTAACCATCTCCGCCACTGCTACCAGTCTGAAGCCTGGATGAAAGAGGAGGGCAAAGTTAATCATCTTAGTTATGATGCAACATTTTTAAACAACACTTGACTATCCCACCAACCGCCTTGTCGGCCGAAAGATGTCGACAAACTCTCACTTTTAATAACAATGTTACAATCCGCTTAGAAACCTTTAAATCGCTATGAAACGACGTTATAAAAACCGGATTCTTGTTAATCGCAGCAGTTGTCAAAGATCCACGAAGTCGAGGTATCAAAAGCAAAGAAACAGTAGTATCAAAAGGAACTGAAACTCAGTAATGAAGTTTAATGATGTCAACGGCATTGTAGTCAAACTTTTGGGTTGCATTACAATCGCATAGATACTGCCAGAAAAGTCGAAATAAAGATGCTGAATATATCTAAATATATACGTTTTTTTCATCACGAAGGTAGAACGTAAAAAAAATATGAAGTACAAACAGATGACAACTGGCATACATGAGATGGCCACTTCTGTGATGTAGCGTAGAGACATATCAATAGTTCAATACTATACTCATCACTAAATGGCAAAAGGTCAATAGGGTAACTACATCATTTGCTACAAACTCGTGTGACACCGTTGTTATGACTTCCATAACTTTTGGGGGCCCTATAGCGCATTAGATAACATCTGGCGTAGAGAGCGAGAGGTACCGAGTTCGAGCCCGTAGGCGGACGTGCTTTGTGTTTGCAGGCTGTCTGTTCTGTTAGTAGTTAAGATTTATGTCTTCTGTCATTTGCGTTCTTGTGAATTGTTTCAATTGCATAACTGTATTGTATTGTATTTGAACACTTGTTATAGCGCCCCAACCAGATTTCCCATTCAGAGGCGCTCCCGACTACTGCGCGAACGCTGAATCGGAGTTTCACGCCGAAGCGCATGAGCAATTGCGAGTGAAGGACTTGCCCAGGGTCCCTACGCAGCGACTTTGAGGTGGATCCGAACCCGCAAACCCTCCAGCTGCAAGGCACCGAACATACCCCTACACCACCGCGCCCCAGTTGTATTGTGATGTGTTTGTATTGTGTGTTGTATTGTACTCCACGTTTATAATGCGACCGAGCCACCCGCAGTAAAGATCCGAGAAATTAATCTCTGATAATCCGACCCGACCGGGAAGCGAACCCGGGGCGCTGGCGCGGCGAGCGGACACCAACCCATTTACGTCTACTAACAATGTAATCGTAATCGTAATCTCCAAACTTCTAAAGCGCCACTCGAAAGCCAAGCGCAGGGCACCAGCTTATTCACGAGCGCTGCGTCTAATCAGAGGGGTTGTCCAAAAGAGTAGTCCGAGGGAGTTCCGAGTCCGGTTTCCAGGGGATCAGAGAGGGCACAGCAGATGTTAAGGCGGGTGTCTTTTAGGTCGAGGATTGGAGTAGATGGGCTTAGACACCTTTAACTTGCCTTTCACCGGGTCTATATATTTAAGGTCTCCTCGGAGTATTGTGAGCTGTAATATGCCAAAACTAATCTTTGTCGGCAGCAACGGCCTATGATGTCATAAGCTGCCGTTAAACTGAGGATCCAATCCAAGCAGCAACTGAAGAGGTACTTTTAGCTAACTAACAATTGTGTATAAATGTGAGGTGAACGTCAACGTCCATGAAGCCGTAAAAATAATAGAGGTAGCTCAAATGGATGCCACGTCATTTAAGATGCCTTTGTAAGTACCGTACTATAGCAGATTTTGCTTTATCTGGTAAAATCTTGTGAATGCCAGGACCCTTGACGTCAAAAGCGTTGAAAATAAGCTCATTACCTCGCCGAAGACATTTCCGTGTGG
This sequence comes from Aporrectodea caliginosa, assembly GCA_020284085.1. Taxonomy (NCBI): domain Eukaryota; kingdom Metazoa; phylum Annelida; class Clitellata; order Crassiclitellata; family Lumbricidae; genus Aporrectodea; species Aporrectodea caliginosa. The sequence continues at coordinate 97,772 of JACEVL010000151.1, read as the reverse complement.
CCAAAGTGCCTCCCCCAGCCTCGAGTGGTCGCCCTGTGCGACCTCACCCCTTGTACCCTACAACTGGTGACACGCCACTTGAGGTCCCGTGCTTTCTTTCTTTAGCGACATCTTGTCAGGGCCGTTCACGCCAACCTCATTATAGACAGCCTTATATTAAATTTCATCGTAGTTAATTAGTAGTAGTTTCAGTTTGGCGACACTGTGTGATAACAAAGATCATTAGCGTCGCCCTCCTCCTTTATCCAGGCTTGAGACCGGCACTGTCAGAGTACAAACAGTGGCGGAGTTATAAGGTGTTGAAATGCCGTTTTAAATAATTATTGTAACAGGCCCTATGGGGCATAAGTCGGAATTTTTAAACCGTCTTGTTACATTTTCAAATTACAAAGTGGCGTAACTTCGCAATCATCGCAGTTTTGCAACGTTTATGAATATATTGCATCGGTAGGAAATGTTTAAAAGGTGTTTAACAAGAGCTTTGCGTTATCCAATGTGCCAGTCTATAAATGTTCTATTAACAAGCGATTAGTAAATGCGACCGTAGTGCCTCGACAATGAATTGATCGGCGATATCATTCACAACCGCTGCCCGTTTAACTGAGTGCCACGCCATTTATGGTCCTCATGTAGGCCCTATGGACCGTGCTATAGTAGAATTATCTTTACCAAAAAGATCAACTGCAACGATAGCCACGACATGTCGCTAAACAGTCAATAATAATGCTTACTATATGGAGAGAGTTTACATGTAGGTAAATGGTTAAAACTCCGGCAGGTAGAGCAGAAGGTCAGCCTGAACGCGGGATGGATTCCTGCTACCCTCCAAAGGTCGGCTCAGCCTATCATTCGCAAGATGGCGATGGTAGCATGAGCAGTAGGACAGATGGGCGCCTTGTATGGCTGCCAAACAATTAAATTCGACTCCTGTAACAACTTGTGATGAAACCCTTCATATTATGACTTGTAATAATTCCTGCTTTCATGTCAGTTTTAATCAATAAACCAAGATTATTATTCATATTGTAAGAAATCCAGTGCCCTCTTAGATACCTTTAAATCGTTGGTAAGCGACGCTATATATTCTAGATTTTCGTGCTATCGCTAATCCTGTATAACAATTCCATCCAATGAACTCTTTGTTTTCACTATACAGTGTAAATATTGTTTACGAATTGTCGTCAACAGCCTTTGAAGTCGTTAAACTTTGAATAGAAAATCTTTACTGGAGACGTCAAAATTTTAGTTCAATCGCTATTGAAGAGCCGTATTAAGGAAAAACATTTTATTTTGAGCGGCTTTGTCTTGAATCTGACACCCGTCTTTTCTCTGCGGTCCTGATGAACCAGGGCCACGTACTGCATAGTTTACTTCCACCAAAAAAGCCCCAACAATATACCCTGCCACCGCGATCACACGACCATTGTGTAGACCTACCTCTTGCAGATAATTTACATCGAAAGACTTTTATTGTTAGAATGGTGTACTCCTATTGACATTAACTGTTGATTGTTGTTACGATGTATGTACACCAGAGTGCGGATATGCAATTGGGTTTATTAAAGAATATACTTACTTACTTACTTTTTTCTGTCCATGTCAACGGCCATTGTTGTCAGAAGATGTCGCTAAACTCTGGATCCATCCAATTGCGTTTGGTTGGATCCACTTCCCTTTTAGAAAAAAAGACAAGCCTATAATTGTGAAAACAGTTGAAAAATATCTGCGATTGACGTCAGCGTTAACCAGTTGATTGAAAAACAATCGCTGATGTGTGTAGTTTCTGTTTACCGACACTGTGATGATTAGGCCTACTGTCGCCCTTCCCATTCCCAGGCTTGGGAAGTTAGAACTGGCTCTACCACAGCTAGGGGAGTGTCGTAGGGTAGTCGCTGCTGTGTAATTAATACCTAGTTAATTAATATTGCACTGCCTGTCATCAAATGCCATCTCAACCGCTCAGCGGTCCGGGACATGTTTGGGACTTTAGCGGCCCTTGATGCATGGATGTCGTCTAATCGACTGCGCCTAAACCCAACTAAGACTAAATTTATCTGGCTAGGCAACCGGAAGCAACTGGCTAAACTTGACCTCTCTGCACTAGCAACTGAATTCCCCAGTTATACTTTCTCTACTACGGTCCGCGACCTTGGTGTCCTGCTGGACCAGGCGCTAACTCTTGCTCCACACATTCACCGCCTTGCCCGGGAATGCTACTATCAGCTGCGCCAGCTTCGCACCATTGCCCGTTCGCTTACCCCTAGTGCCACCACCACCCTAGTGCATTCTTTCATTACATCCCGACTTGACTACTGCTCGTCACTCTACTTTGGCCTTCCTCTAAATCGACTTGTGTGCCTGGACCGAGTCTTGCGCTCTGCAGCGCGTCTTATTGGGCAAATCCCCAAATTTGGTCATGTCTCCAGCTATATGCTGGAGACTTTACACTGGCTCCCTACCCGGCAGCGCATTGAGTACAGGATTGCTGCCTATAGGTACGACTATGTCAGCTGGGTCTAGCCCCCAGTCTACCTGCGGGAGCTTTGCTGCCCCTCGGGTATTCAAGGTCGCCGCCCCTCCGCTCTGCAGAGAAGGGGGGTGCTCTTAGTCCCATTTGCACGAACTGCAACTATGCAGAATCGATCCTTTTCCGTGGTGAGCCCAGTGGTCTGGAACGGGCTCCCCCAGGAGATACGCCTGCTCCTTGGGACTCCAACTGAAGCTTTCTTTACTAAGCTCAAAACTGTACTTTTTGGCCGTGCTGGAGTCGGGAGCGCCTCTGAGTAGTGGCCATCTGGAAGTAGCACTATATAAATTTATGAATGAATGAATGAATGAATGAAAAAGGTCAGGTCGACGCTATCACCTTGACAACTACGCCGCTACTGCCAGTCTCAAGCGTGGATGAAAGAGTAGGGCAACGCTAATCATCTTAGTTATAATGCAGCATCCATAAACAGTAGCGGACTAACCCACCAACCGCCTTCCTAGTCATTAGATATCGTCAAAACCTCAATTATATAATAATGTTAGTCTGCTTACACACCTTTAAATCTGTATAAAGTAAGGCTATTTAAAATGGAATTGTTAAGCGCAGCAGGTAATATCACTGGCCGTCGTAGCAAAGGGAAGAAAAGTTGAAGGAAAGATGCTAAAAATATTTTATTAATAAAGATTGTACTTACTTACTTACTATTACTTATGCTCGAAATGCCACAAATACATTGAGAGAGAAATCGCAGAATTCTTTCCCAGAGACGATGTGTAACCTTGAAACTGACCGAATCGTCTTGATCCCTTACAAAACGTCAAGGTTAGGTCGACGTCAACGGCCAGGGCAGCCTAAAGAGGGTGTTAATCATCGAAATCTACTAACAATGTGCGATCTGCTTAAACACCTTTAAATAACTCTTCACCGAATCTATATATATAAGGTTTCCTTTAACGTAGCAACTTTGAATGCGCCATCCACGTGTTAACGAACAATAATTTTCTTATGTGATGTCAACGTCAACTGCCATGACAGCCGTAAGCATAATAGCGGTAGATTGACCAACATGCGATTACCAGTAAAAGACTAATTCAATATTTCAGATTTGAAGAAGATATTTAATTGTTTACAATATTAACTGAAAATATCTATTTACATATCTTCAATTATTAGACTAACTAGCTCATGCACTTTTTAATGGAAATTTCGTTTTTGTAATTGACATTTATTTCTTAATAATTTAGAAATGTCTTCTGTTTTACATTCAGGTAGGAGTTGATGAATAGTGTGTTTGACCTGGCAGGTATATTAATTATTGGCTACTATTATTCGATTCTTCTAATGTAATCTATTAGACGTCTGTTGTTCATTAGACTTTGGTTGGTCAGTTGATGTTCAAAGACACTGTGTGATAACAAAGGTTAGAAATATGCATGAAGTTAGAGGAGGATTTGGTTGGGGGTCCAGTCCCTGCCGCTTAATGGAGGGAAAAACACCGGCATTGTTGTGTGATGTCGGAATACAACCATGGGCCAAGGACGCATTGCAGAGCAGTTGTAAGAATGAAGCAAAATCATCTATAAAATCCTTAAGTAAGAACGGCGGCAGCAAGTCTAGTTCACAGGAATTGGACGTAGAATCCAGAACAGTTACTAACTACTAACTGTCGAATGGTCGTTAGTTGAAGAGGTCCCATGCTGAGAGCGAAGAAGTCGTAGGTTGGACCGTTGGAATACTATTACTACTACTATTCCTTTATTTAAAAAACTCGTTGACACAAACGCAACAAGATTACAAAATCAACAGTTTAGATATCGATTAGACAAAAATAATAGTCAAAATAGATAAGACGGTGATTGAGCATTGGCCGTTGCCTGCCGTGTGTGGCGTGACTGGCGTCTCTCTTTGATTGTAGGAAATGTAGAAAGTCAGCGGCAGTTAACGCAGACTGGGTCAGTGGGTGATGAGTAGATGATCGACCAAGTACGTCAGAGAGCGCAGCCCAAAGGCGACGTGAATTCCCCCTCTCTTGCTCGATCAGAGACTCCCAGTTTTCAGTCTACTTGTCATAACATTCGCGCTGCTTACTTCTCAGGTGGTCGATCCAGATCAAGCGGTCAGCTGGATTTCGTGTGTATCGAAATTTGTGCTCCAACCATCTGACATTCCGACGCAACGCAGTCAAGTCACGACTGTGTAGTGGCTGTGGCCTTGAGTAGAAGCGATGATGATAATGGAGCGGAAGGATAGAGTCGGTGAGAGGAAGCAACGTCTCAACATAGAGAGAGAAGAGGTCGCGTTCTGTTTAAAATTCCGCCACTGTCCGTACTCCAATCCGATTCTGCATGGAGGAGGAGGGCGACTCTAGTAATTGGTTATAACATAGGACCGTTAAAAAGAGATACTACGACTGAAACAGCAGTAATTAAGGAAAACTTAACGTTTTCTGAATTAAGAGGAAATCTGAAACGCAAAATGCGCAAAAAAGCCACCTAGGTGGTCGTAACCCGTACGAACTATGTAATCGTAATAAACAGCTGCTCGTTCTGCGATTGGTTAGAGCGCTGTCTTTAGACACCTTTAAAACGGTGTAAATCAATATTAAGTAGACATAAAACACGGAAACTGATTGGTTAATATGCTCTCTTTAGACACCTTTAAAACGTTGTTTAGTGTTTCTATATATAAACAGAACCCTGAAAGTGCTATAATCTGCAAATCTTTTGATCGGAACATAGAATATTTAATAATTTTATCAGTGCCAGTCCCAAGCCTGGATAAAGGAGGAGGGCGACGCTAATGGTCTTTATTTACCACACAGTTAGTCGTTACAAAGGAAATACACACGCGCTTTAATCTTAAAATGACATCGATTTCTTCTCTGAAGGTCGTTCTGGCAACCGGACTCGGATTTTATAATTGAGCATCGCCATCTAGATAAGACGCATTGCTCTTGAATAAGCTGGTGCCCTGCGCTTAGCTTGTTTAGCCAAACACCAGAGTGCTGTTTGGCAGCTGGTTCCATTAATATACTTACTTATTTACTCACTTATTTAGAGTAGCGCTTTAGAAATTTGGAGTTCACGATACGATTACATATATCAAGTTCAAATCTATGAATGCCCAACATTCTCTCACACACCCTTCATTTTTATTTTCCCACAGTACACCATGGCCAAATAAAGCGATCACGGTTAAATGTAAGAACGTTATTCAGCAGTGCTAGACACACAGCATTTATTTAACAAGATATATGCGTATATATACACACATAATACATACATAATAATAGATGCCCATGTGTCTAACAGACCTAATAATTATTATGATTATTATTATTATAGATAGAGTGAATGCAGGTGTTATCGGAGCATAGTATTGGATCCACAGTTTAACGGCAGCTTATGACTACATAGGCCGTTGCCGCCGACAAAGATTAGTATTTGGCATAATACAGCACTGAGTATGGTGGTGGTTTTCTGTTTTAACGACTAGCTGTGTGGTAACAAAGACCATTAGCGTCGCCCTCCTCCTTTATCCAGGCTTGGGACTGGCACTGTCAGAAAGCGAACAGTGGCGGAGTTCAGCAGCGCACAGCTAGTCGTTAAACAGAAAACCACCACCATATTAAGTGCTGTATTATGCCAACATACTAATCTTTGTCGGCTGCAACGGCCTATGTAGTCATAAGCTGCCGTTAAACTGTGGATCCAATCTATGCTCCGATAACACCTGCATTCACTCTATCTATAATGTGTGTGTCCACAGTTTAACGGCAGCTTATGACAACATAGGCCGTTGCCGCCGACAAAGATTAGTTTGGCATATTACAGCTCATTTATCTATAATATTTAACAAAATCTTATATATATCACCGGTTTTAAGATATTTAAAGGTGTCTAAGTTGGTCGTGCCGTAATTTTCAGTATCCAGCGTTTACCTGATAATTATATAAAAAGATGCTACTTGTGGTGTGGATGGACGGAGAGTTTAATCTCCTCCTCCTCCTCCTCCTCCTCCTCCTCCTCCTCCTCTTCCTCCTCCTTCTCCTCCACTCCATTCCATTCCTCCTTCGAGCACTGTCATCGGGAGTGAATTTCCGCGCAGTGTATGGCCAAGAGTTCGTCTGTCTTCTCTTTATTGTATTTACCATTGATCTCTCTTCTCACACCTCGTTTGTTTTATCATCTCTCCAGCTGATCGTGACCACTCTGCTCCATAACTACATTTCAAATGCCTCAAGTAAACTACTGGGGCTTGAACGCCTTTGAACCCGATTCTTTGTAGTTATTACTGGGTTGGCCGCTCAATCTTCTTTTCAGTATAGGGAGAGTTTAAAGACATCTTACGACTGAGCTGCCAGTATCTATGTCTGTGTGTCTCTTTATCTGTCTCTTTGTATGTCTCTCTGTATGTCCCTCTGTCTCTTTCTGTCTCACTCATCCTCTCTTTCTGTCTGTCTGTTTCCTTCGACTTTTCTGACGGTATCTTACGATTGTATTTGTATCCAGCAGTTCCCTTACAACGGCCGTCAGCGTCTTTAAACTTTATTACTGAGTTTCATTTCATTTTCGTAAAACTTTCTTCCATCGACTTTATTTTGTTTCTTATGCTTGTATACACAGAATTACAACTTGCTCTGGTTAGAGAAAATCCAGTTTATATAGCCTCGTCTAAAAGAGATTTAAAGGTGTCTAAGCAGACGGTTACATTATTTTAGCGTTTGACATGTTACGGCTCCCGAGGCGTTTGGGGGCTTAGTCATGCGCTAAATTGATTAGCGTTGCCCTCGTAACCCTCGTTTACCCTAGCTTGAAACTGGCAGTAGTGGTGGAGTTGCCAAGGTGGTTAACGTCGATCTTGCCTTCCACATTATTAACTACGTAGTGAACAGCAGCGACTGCTCTACGACGCTACCTTTACTTTTGTAGTTCCAGTCCCAAGCCCGAAGGAGGAGGAGGGCGACGCTAATCAACACAGTATCGTTAAACAGAAACTACACACACAGCAGCGATTGGATTGGATTTAACTGGTTAACGAAATCTTATGGCACCAAAGCTAATGACAGCAATCGCAAAAATGTTGAACTGTTATTACAGTTGTAGACTCGTCTTTCTAAAAAGCGAAGTGAAGCAAAACTCAACAGCAATTGGGTCGATCAAATCGCGGCTTATGTCGACAGAATTGTGTTTGCTCATGATGTGGCTCTTCAACAGTGATTTAACGAATATGTTGATGTCTCCAGAAAAGATTTTATATTTCAAAGTTTAACGTCATCATATGACTTCAAAGACCGTTGACGACGATAATAATAATTCGTAAACATGTACAGTAACTGTACACAGTGAAAATAAAGAGTTCATAGAGTTTGGATGTCATCCAAGATTAGCGATATTATTATTAAACCAAACTTTTAACGTCCTGTGACATCAAAGGCCGTTGACGACAATGCGGTACATAAAATATACAATTCAGTTAGTACAAGAAACTTACAGCATCCGAACGATTAGCGATAAAACGAAATAACATCCCTACTAAGTAGCATCGAACAAAAAGCGATAGAACGAAAATCTTTTATATATAGCGTGTCTTATTAACGATTTTAAGGTATCTAAGAGGACATTAGATTTCTCACAATAATAACAATAATCGTTTATTGATTAAAACTGACTGAGGTTAACGCAATATTTTTACATGTCATAGTATGAACACAATTTTTTACAAGATTCGAATTTATCTGAATTGCAAGGCGTCATCACGTCATTGAACTTTATCACTGAATAACGTGTATGCTTTCGTCGTGTTACATACCTGTGCGCAGGTTTTGTTCATTTTGAATGCTATCTAGTGTAACTTTAGTCTATTGTTTCCCTTAAACTGACATTATCAAGGATTATTTCTACTGCATCCTCTCTACTAGTCTTATTTGAATTATTCTCGTCCGTTTTGGATAAACTTAGAAGTTTATTGCGTCGTATATAAGTTTCGAAAGAGACTTACGCCATCTTGACCTGAATTCGCAGTTTAAACGCAACTGCGTTCACACTTCATCGTTTAGTTCACATTTATCTAGATACTTAATATAGCGCCTTTTATCCGCCTATCTGGAAAATGTTTATTAAGCAATATCTTGTAATAGTCATCGTAAGAAGGTAAGGCCGACGTTAACCACCTTGGCAACTCCACCACTACTGCCAGTCTCAAGCCTGGATGAAAGAGGGGGCAACGCTTATCATCTTAGTTATAACGCAGCGTATGACTAACCAACCATCCGCATTGTTAGCCATAAGATGTCGTTAACCCTAGGGCTACCAAGCTTTTTTTGTAACACGGACTACCAAGGGGGGGTTACCACCCCCTGGATTTCGTGTTTGGTTTTACATATCATAACTTGTAATATAGCATTGGATTCAGCATTCATTTCTGCACAGAATGGTGTATTTAGTTGTACATTATGTGAATGCACCTCGAAATTACATCACTTTTTAACCCTATGACGCACACCTGGGGTCCATTGGACCCCATCGATCAAACTTCCTTGAATAGCTGCGTTGATACAAATAGTAAAAATCTGAAATAATTCAAATTCCTCAGCAATTCATCCCCCTACATCTATGGAAAATTTCGAAGAGTTTAGATTTCTTGGTTCGATGATACAAAAATAAGAATGACACTAGGGCATATTTAGCACACCTGGGGTCCAGCAGACCCCAGGCTTTAACATTGATATTCCCATCGACTATGACATATTCCAGGCTGCGTTACATACACAAATACACACACATACATACATACATACATACATACATACATACATACATACATACATACATACATACATACACACATACATACATACATACATACATACATACATTTATACACACATATATACATCATACAAAAATACATCCATACATACATACATGTACATGCATACATTCATATACACACATACAAATATATACATGCATAAATACATACATACATAGATACATAATCATATCCAGACATGCATGCATACACACATACATATGCGCATATATATACATGCATACCAATATGTACATGCATAAATGCATATGCATTATGCACACATACAAATACATACACACATACGTACATACATACACACATACATTTAGACATATATACATACATACATTCATCCATACATGCATACACACATGCATACACACACATATATATCATATACACATGCCAATATACATCCATACATATATACATGTACATGCAAACATGCATGTGCACAGTACTACACACACATACATACAAGTGAATACATGCATACATGCATACATATCCACACATGCATGCATGCTTACATGCATACATACATACATCCAAACACATATATATATATATATATATATACATACAGATATTCATCCATACGTATATACATTGGCACATACATACAAGTACATTCAAGGATACACACATACATAATTATATCCATTCATCTATACATACATGCATGCATACTTACATACATACATACATGCATACATACCTCCTTACGCATGTGTATACATACAAATATACATCCATACATATATGCATGCACAAATATATACAAGTACAAACATGCATACACATATACATATAATATCCATCCTTTCATACATGCCTGCATGCATACATACATACATAGCCTACATGCATATATATACATAAAAATATACATCCATACATATATGCATGTATATGCATGCAGGCATGCACACATACACATACATACAAATACATGCATGAATGCATGCGTACATATATACATCCATACATAGATCCATCCCTGCATACATAAGTACATACATACGTACATACATACATACATACATACATACATACATACATACATACATACATACATACATACATACATACATACATACATACATACATACATACATACATACATACATACATACATACATACCTGCATATATACATAGATACATACATGCATACATACATACATACATACAAACATACATATACATACATAATATATGCACATATACATAGATACATATATACATACATACATACATACATACATACGTGCATATATACACAGATACATACATATGTACATACTATTATACCCGTGTTATCGGCGGGGTCTATTAGACCCCAGGTGTGCTAAATGTGTTGGCCGGGAAGGTGTGCGTCATAGGGTTAACAATTGGACCCATTAATTAGCAATATTGTATATTATTGCGTACATTTTGTACTTTTTGGATAAACAAATATAAGATTATGTGTGTTTTGAAACTAATCTATGTATAAAAGATACACAAAATCATCCCTACACATGTTTATATAGTATAAATGTACATCCATACATATATATCCATACATATATATCGGTTTACGTTATAACGCTGTATTCAGCCATTTTCACACAGATTACGCGTATTATTATTTATTTTGATCACTTCCGGTATTCAAAAGACAAAGATGTAGGTATGCAAATGAAGCCCTTCATTCCCTCTAAAGAATGGTATCTTTGTTTCTCTTCCCGGAAGACAAATGAATACGCTACAGACAAAAAACTAAGGGGGAGTCCTTCCATTCAGCCATTTTTCACGCATGTTACGCGTATTATAATTTATTTTGAGCACTTCCGGTTGTCTCAGGTCAACTCAGTGACCATAGAAATGTAGCCCCACATTCCCTCTATAGAATGGTATAATTTGTGTCTCTTAATATTAAATGATGGATAAGATATAGTCGAAAATCTAGGGGGGGGGTGGTATCCACCCCCTGGTACCTCGGGTATATTGGGTATAACTTTTGAACGGTGTGAGATATCATCTCACATTTTACCTCAAAACGTGTGCAAATGAACCCCCTACAGCTACTTAAAAGGTCAAATTTTTATTCCATACGGAAAAAGTTTTAGATGAAAAAAACTTAGGGGGTGGCAACCACCCCCCTTGGTAGCCCGAGGGTTAAACGCCAATTATATAATCAATGTCACCGTCCGCTTACATACCTTTAAATCGCTACTAAACGCGCCATATAAACTGGATTTTCAGTAAATGCATCAGCAAATGTCGCCGATGATAGCGCTATTTACTTATAGGTCATAGAAACATAAACACTTTAATAAATAAAATTCAAGAATCAGTTGACAATATACATAAATGGTGTAACCAAAATGGTTTTAAGATATCATTAAATAAAACTATAGGAGTCCTCTTTACTAAGAAAAAGCAAATACCTCAAATAAATATAAAAATTGACCAAAATTAGTTAAGATAGAAAATAAAGCTAAATTTTGGGAACGCAGCATTTTCGTCCAATCGCTATTAACCCTCAGGCTACCGAGGTTTTTTGTGATGCGGGTTACCAAGGTCCGGGGGGGGGTGGTGGTTACCACCTCCCTGGATTTCGCGTTTGGTTTCACATATGACATCTTTTTATACAGCACTGGATTCGACATTCATTTCTGAAAAGAATGGTATATTTAGTTGTACATTATGTGAATGCACCTCGAAATTACATAATTTTTAACAACGGAACCGATAATTAGCGATATTTTATAATTATTATTGCGTACATTTTGTACTTTTTACTAGCTCTGACTCGATGCTGCGCTAATGCCCTCCCCGTAACTTTCCGGTGGCTCTTTAGAAATTTACGATCCGTTTATGGGTAGATTTTTTGGAAGGATGATAATAACCTTACTGAATGAATTATTTACTGGACGAATGAATGCGTTAATTAGTGGATTCGCAGATGAATTAATGAATGAATTCACCCACTGAAAAGTAACATTTTAAAAGTGACCAAGGGGTTAACTATGGGGAGATATAACAAGGGCAAACCCCGTAAGGGTCGTAAGTTTATGATCCGTATTATTACACCATGGCCTGCGTGGCAATTAGAGGGTTAACCAAACCCACGGTAAGTGTGAAGGAATGAAGAGTCAAATGGGGCATACGGTAACGACGCTTTTGACCCTTACTCCATTGTAGGGTAGTCACTGCTGTTTAATCACTATCTAGTTAATATACATGATAAGGTTGACGGTAACCATCTTGGCAACTACTGCCAGTCTCAAGCCTGGATGAAAGAGGGGGCAACGCTAATCGTCTTAGTTATGCGACAGCATCCTTAAACAACACATGACTAGCCCACCAACCGCTTTGACAGCCACAAGAGGTCGTCAAACACTCATTGTATGTATGTATGTATGTATGTATGTATGTATGTATATGACCATTTATATAGCGCCTTAAAAAGAAACTCACGAAGGCGCTAAACGTGACTACCCAACAGATCTAAACAGATGCGACTTAAGAAGTTTCGAAAATGTTTCCTGAGCTGCCTGTGGTGAAATGTTACGAATTTTTAATGGAAGGCTGTTCCAGTGCGAAGGTCCAATACATGAAAAGGCACGGTGCGCCCGCATCGATGTACGGGAGCGTGGGACCATCAAGTCCCCACGAGCTGCAGAGCGTAAGGATCGACGACCTGGCTGGCTGGAGACTGGAACACAGAGCTCCCTGATGTACTCTGGGGCTGCACCGATCATTGATGTTCGTCCCATGAGGATGATCTTGAAAGTTATCCTGTCCTCAACCGGGAGCCAGTGCAACGTGTCTCGCATATAGATCGAAATATGCGAGAATTTAGGCAGCTTTGCGACGACTCTGGCGGCGCAGTTGAGAACGGATTGAAGCTGTCGTATCCGGAACTTTGGCAAACCCGCAAGGACACCGTTGCAGAAGTCCAGGCGCGTCAGCACAAAGGAGTGGACTCATTATGCTAATTATATTAGAATCTGATTACACACCTTACAATTGCTATCAAACGACGCTATATAAGCCGAGTTTTCGGCCACCGCAGCAGGTTCAGCTTTCGTTGCCTGCGATAAAATGGAAACTCAATGAAAAAAAGTTCCACCAAAATGAACTGAAAATCAGTAATGATGTTAAAGACATCTGTTTCCATTATAGTAAAACTGTTGGATGCAAATACTATCGTAAGATACGCCAAGAACAGTCGCAGGAAAGATACTAAAAATAACACTCTAACCGCATTGGCAGCGAGAACAGGTCAAACGCTCAATTATATAATAATGTCAACGTCTGCTTACACACCTTTCAATCGCGAATAAACTCGCTATATAAATTGGATACTGGGTAAACGCAGTATGTAAGACGTCGTAGCGTGTCGAAAAAAGGAAAGTCGATGGCAGAACGTTCTATCCAAATGAACTAACACTCAGAAATAAAGTGTTAAAACGTCAACGGCGTTTGTAGTCAAACTGTTGCATTCAGTACAATCGGAAGATACTGATTACATACAAGTATACGCGCCCGATCAGAATGCGATGGAAATTCACGAGTAAGCCATTCAATCAACAGCTACAGCTACAAAGTTGGACGTTCTTCAAATACACAGTTTATGCAGGTAAGAAGAAAACGCAGGATTGTTTTAAATAAGTCAATCTAATTCTGCAGAATTAATACAGCCACGTTTACAACTGTCATGTAAATGTAATGCAATGAACACAATCCCAAAATGCACTATTGTTATTCAGCAAATTCTATAGCGCCAATGTCTAATGCACAAGGCATCAACCGATGGCGTTAAATATAAAGTAACGTAGACGAACTAGTCCAGAATAATATTAGGTGAATATTGTAGGCAACTTGTGTAGACATTTAAAGAAACTGTCTTCGCACCACCGTATCCTCCAGGAACATTAACATCGTCAGAGTAGCCACCACCACTGTCACAATGTCACCATCAATAAAAAGGCGCTTTGTTACCGCGTTTGTCTGGAAAATATAAAATGCAAGTGTAGACGTTTTTCTACAGCGACCCCTACAAGTCCTTATATGGCCTCGACCCTGTTCAATTTCACTGGACAACAAATTTTAACTTTTTTTTTGTTGCCTAAAAAACTTTAGCTGTTCTATATAGATTTTGGCACGCTGAATCCAGTGGTGTTCTCAGAATTTTTGTATCAGGTCAGGTTTTTGAGAAAAATGGTTTGCAAGATTTTAAAAGAAATTTACTTAGTGCATAGATTTCACTATGGACAACAAATTTTAACTTTTTTTACTTCCTAAAAACTTTAGCTGTTCTATATAGATTTTGGCACGCTGAATCCAGTGGTGTTCTCAGAATTTTTGTATCACGTCAGGTTTTTGAGAAAAATGGTTCGCAAGATTTTAAAAGAAATGCCCAGAAATTTACTTAGTGCATAGATTTACAATGTACTGTTACTTAGAGAACTGACAGTCGCTTTTCTCAAAAACCTGACGTGATACAAAAATTCTGAGAACACCACTGGATTCAGCGTGCCAAAATCTATATAGAACAGCTAAAGTTTGTTGGGAAGCAAAAAAGTTAAAATTTGTTGTCCAGTGAAATCTATGCACTAAGTAAATTTTTTGGGCATTTCTTTTAGAATCTTGAAAATCATTTTTCTCAAAAACCTTACGTGATACACAAATTCTGAGAACACCATTGGATTCAGCGTGCCAACATCTATATACAACAGCTAAAGTGTTTTAGGAAGCAAAAAAAGTTAAAATTTGTTGTCCAGTGAAACCTATGCACTAAAAGTAAATTTCTGGGCATTTCTTTTAAAATCTTGCAAACTATTTTTCTCAAAAACCTTACGTGGTACAAATATTCCGAGAACACCACTGGATTCAGCGTGCCAAAATCTATATAGAACAGCTAAAGTTTTTAGGAAGTAAAAAAAGTTAAAATTTGTTGTCCATAGTGAAATCTATGCACTAAGTAAATTTCTTTTAAAATCTTGCAAACCATTTTTCTCAAAAACCTGACGTGATACAAAAATTCTGAGAACACCACTGGATTCAGCGTGCCAAAATCTATATAGAACAGCTAAAGTTTTTTAGGCAACAAAAAAAAGGTTAAAATTTGTTGTCCAGTGTTTTCAATTAATTCATCCGGTGAGATCCTTCACAACCGTTGCCCCTTTGAATGGATGCCACGCCATTTAAGGTCGATGTGTGCGGACCGTGCTACAATATCCTTTTCTTCCATTAACCTCGAGCTCACTACGCAATAATGGTGGTGGTTTTTCTGTTTAACGACTAGCTGTGTGGTAACAATGACCATTAGCGTCGCCCTCCTCCTTTATCCAGGCTTGGGACTGGCACTGTCAGAAAGCGAACAGTGGCGGAGTTCTACGCAATAATGATCAGTGAGCGAGAATATAATTATTGCATCAACAAAACCGTTTAAAAGGTGTTTAGGTGGAGCATAGCATTATCCAATGTGTCATTGTGTCAGCCTATAAAAGGACAACTGTTCCAGGCGCGTAACTAGCATTACGCAATTACGCAACTGCGTAAAGATTTTAGCAGCTCTCAAAATTTTTAACCGTTTAGATTACTTTTTGACATTCTAGATTACTATTATTCGTTGAATTTCTAATGTGCAGACTTTATTACTGTACAGTCAGTAAAACATTTCCCTTCGCCGACATAGTGAAGACTCTGCAAATTTCGTGGCACTTCTGAAATTTTGATCACACACCGACACTATAGATTAAATCATCGTAAGCTAATGTCATCTGGTCCACGCAAAACCCAGTACATAAGGCCGTTGATTCAAAAAATCAGCTGATCCATCTGTGTGGCCTGTGAGTTCGAGACATTATTGTGGCAGAATGTCGTGCGGCTAGGTTGTACACTTTATTGTTTGATGCGAGCACAGAACAGGTATAACGGTCAGCTTATACGATATGTTGATAGCGTGAACAACCCGGTTCTCAGCATGTGGCAAAAGAACAATTTATAGGGCCTAACTGTCATCCCAAGTGTTCCCAATGCTTGACACCACTGGCGAAACTATTGCGACACTCGTAAAGCAGCAGCTTTATGAAGTTGGTTTCTGTATAATATGTTAATGTATCTTGATAAGGACAATTTGCTGCCGACTTTTCAATCTGGTTTTCGTAAGGGCCACTCCACGGAGACCCTGTTAGTTCGCCTCCTCTCTGATATCTATGGGGCTATTGATAGGTCACAGGTCATCCTCTTAGCATTATTTGCTGTCAGCACGGTGTTTGACACCGTCGATCACGATATCATTCTAAGGCGCCTATCTACCTGTTTGGCCTTTCTGGTCACTTTCTTGACTGGATTGTTTCCTACCTCCATCACCGTTCCTTCTCTGCGGTCTACGTGTCTACTAGGACTCCATGTGTTCCTGTCCCGTTTGGCCTGCCCCAGGAATCTGTGCTGGGCCCTCTTCTCTAATTATATTATTTATACTGCTGATACTGGTCCTCTCCTGGCCTCTTGCTGAGCCTTGCCCTGTGCTGAACCAATCTTATGCGGGTAACCTGCAGGCGTTTTTGCACTGTCCTGCGTCAGCAGTCATTACCGAAGCCCGGGCCATGAACCGGGCAATGGAGGCTCTCGAGGCCTGGATGTCCTCCAATCGCCTGCGGCTAAACTCATCTAAGACCCAGTTCATTTGGCTTGGCACGCGCCAGCAGCTCGCCAAAATTGATTTGGAGGCCCTTGCCCAGGAGTTCCCGCAGATTACTTTCTCACAGTGGCAAGAAATTAATTAATTGATAAATCCAGGCAGGCTATCAACTTTATAAAATAAAATTATAGGCGTGTATGTAATGAGATCGACGATCGTCATGAAAACTGCAATCTCTTAGAGAAAATAACATATCCAAAATTAAGTGGCCAAGGGCAGCATTTTGGGCCGTCGCCCCGGGCGGCATTTCAGCTCCGTACGCCATTGCTTTCTCATCCTTTGTCCGGGACCTTAGTGTCACATTAGACCAAGAACTAACGTTCACGCGGCATATCAGCCTGCTATGCCGCGATTGTGTATACCAGCCAGCTGCGTCAGCTTAGAGAGGTCTTCCGTTCCTTAACCTTTAATGCTGCCTTAATGCTTATCCACTTCTTTGTTATTTCCCGTCTTGATTATTGCAGCGCCCTCTGCGTGGGTTTCCGGCGACTCGGGTTGGGTGCTTGGTTCGGGTCTTACGCTCGGCGGCACGCTATATAAGATTCCGCCATGTTACTGACTATATGCGGGATGTCTTGCATTGGCTTCCTTTCCCACAGTGGATCGCTAACCGGATCTCTTCCTTGGTCTGGCGCTGATGTGGTCTCTGTTTATCTAGTATCTACAGGAGCACCACCCTCAGCATCCATCACCGTGGTTCTCCTCGCTCTTCTAGGCAGGCTGAGGTTCTTGTCTCCCGGTCGCGGATTTCTATTCTGCAGCGCCGTGCTTTTTCTGTTGCTGGCCTGCAATCTGGAATGGGCTTCCTTTGGCACTACGCCTAATGCGAAGCCCTTCAGATCACGTTCTATTCTTAACTTCAAGACTGTTCGGACTTCGGAGTTGAGTCGGGTGATAGATAATCTTGAAGGGGCGCTATGTAAATCTCTGTAATGAATGAATGAATCATAATTTGCCAAAGAGCTGATTTAAAATGTTATTACTTTTAACCAAAAAGATTGTCTCCAAAATGGACCATTACAAACCAACAAATAAATTTATTTTCTTATGCTTTAGTTAATTGCTTTGATGAGTCTGTCTGTTTCTAGTCTACGTTGGTTGCTGGGACTTTGCAGCTGAACCCATTTTAAAAATCAAATTATGAAATTATAATTATAATTTTCAAAAGAACTTATGTAAAATGTTATTACTTTGAATCAAAAAGTTGGTCTCCAAAATGCACCATTACAAACCCCTAAATGAAAATTTTCTTCACCCTGGGAGAGGGCACAGCCTCCTCCCCCGACCCCCTCCCCTCAGAGTTCTTCAAAAACTGCGTAATTTTAACGGAAGACCTGGTTACGCCACTGAACTGTTCCATTAACAAACGATTACAATATTATTTATAGATGTAGTAAAAATACACGTTTTTCTATACCGACAATATGGCCTTGGCCCTGTTTATTTTTTCAATTCATTCATTTATTCATTCATTCATTCAGAGCATTTATATAGCGCCTCTTCAAGAAGCTACCCAGAAGCGCTCCCGGCCCAGCCACTTACTCCAGTCAATGAAATAATCCAGTGAGAACCTTCACAACCGTTGCCCGTTTGAATGGGTGCCATTGAAGTTTCTCCTGTACAGACCGTGCTAGCCATAGATTATAATCTCTGAATTAACTTAAGACACCAATAGTAAGCGAACTGATAGCCTCACGCACAGAAGCGCATGGGACGTAATCATAATCTCCAGATTGCTAAAGCGATATATCCTAAAGCTAAACGAGGGGAGACTCCCTCCTAAGAGCTATAATTGAGGGAAGAATGGAGGGGTAGAAGACAAAGAGGAAGACCGAGAATGATGTTGTTGGACTGGATGATGTAGGAAGGTTACAGCAATCTAAAGGAGAGACCTGGACATCGAAAGGAATGGCGACATTGGACGTACGAACCTGCTTAGCAGGAAAGGCAGAGAACCAAAAGCAATCAATGAGATATTGCGAAACAGAGTCGCCATCTACCGAATATATGATTCTTCTTTCTTGGTCTGGCGCTGATGTGGTCTCTGTTTATCTAGTATCTACAGGAGCACCACCTCAGCATCCATCACCGTGGTTCTCCTCGCTCTTCTAGGCAGGCTGAGGTTCTTGTCTCATATAGCATATAAACAATGGTATAACAGCATTATGCAATATCAAATGAAAGTATACAAAGGAAGTTTTAGAGATTACATTTTATTGAAGACAATGCAACATGTTATTTTTAAGTATTACGTTTTTAGTACTTTTTATGTGTGTCTGCGCTTCGAGATCTTTCAGGAGTTTCTTCAATGAGTATCCTGAAAAGTACAATATCTGTTACCTTGAATATGAAATGGGTTGATGTCTTAATTGTTTTCCGACTGTGTGACATCCATGCCCTACCAGACTCCTGTAAAATGAGGCTGCAACCAAACATTTTGACTCAGTGTGACTTTAACGTAAAATGTTACTTAAATTTATTCTCCATGTGGATCCTATATAAATTAATGGATATAAGTGCTGGCAATCATGTGAACAACATCAGATGCTACTCGGGTGACATGTACCATTGGACCAGCTCTCTCCGCCACAACACGCTACATGTCCCCAAATTGCCTTAATGATTTTTCTTTACTAATTTAATCTATATTAAGAACTTAGACAAGCATCTTCTAGAGAACCAGTAATTAAATAACATGGTCATCAATTAAAGCTGTTGTATAATTAGTCTGTCCAATCACAACTGAAAGTTAATTATCAGAAACACAGACTTGCTGCAAGCCAAGATAAAAATCAGATAAAGAAGAGAGCAGCAGTCCCTCAGCTGAGAGGCAGCCATGGGTATGAAGCATCAGCAAATTCATTTACTGAACCTGGGCTAATGAGGGCAGATGGCCAGTCCTCTCCCTCACCATCTGACCTTGCCACCGACAGCGTAGTCAGTGTACTCATTATAGTCGAGTTGGTTAGGGACAGAAATCTCAAAACAAATTTCTGCCCCGATGAGGTTTGAACCCTCAACCTCTCGGTTGCCAGTCCAGCACGTCTAACCACTAGACTCTCGCACACCTACTTCAATAAATTCCAAAATTAAATGAATATTTATTCTGATTCTTGATCAGCAGAACACTGAGCTTCAGTGACTACTGTTGTGATGTTCTAAATCATTCCTTGCTGCCACTTACCTCTTCGTTTATTCCGGGCTTCGAAGCAGCTGAATCGCTTGCGACATTTCCTTGATTTGTTCCATATTCTCTGCAACAAAACGTTTATATGGCAACAAAATCATTAAAGTAGAGAACAAGAAGCGGTGATAAAACAGTTGGACATGAACCAACAGAAGAACAAGAGCGGTTCATAGCAGGCCCCTGGAAGCAGCCATTGGGTATGGAAATGTTGGCGACTCATACAGTCCTCTCCTTCTCATCTTCCCACCGACAGTGTATGGTCAGTGTACTCAATCTAGCTGAGTTGGCTAGGGGCACAAGTGGAGCAGAAATCTTGAACCAAATTTCTGCCCTGGCTGGAATTTTGAACCCCCGACCTCTCAATTGACAGTCCAGTTTGCTAACCCCTACACTAGCGAGTTGTACATAATGGCAATGAAAATGCGATTTGAACCCAGTGTGTCAAAACAATCTTGTTGCATGACTGCTTTGTTCATGCTTCGGATTAACTGATATTGCTAACAAACTTTCACACCATTTACGATAACATTAGTGTTTCTTGACCGGAGCTATACAAAATTAAGATTACCATTACATACGCAATAGTACTTGTAAGTTCTTATTTACATAGCACATCCTCAAGAGATCTCATCAAAGGCGCCTCCAACCTGACTACACAGGACCACGTTCAAACAGAATTGTCTTCAACTACTTGTAAAATAGAGGCATGGAAAGTAAGATTGTTGACCACATTTCTGATGACTGCAGTAGAAAGAGTACAGTAGTGTAACACATACGCAATTGCCGGTATAAACGTAATCTCTTGAAGTGAATGCTATTGTGTGCTGTAAAAATTCAGGCAAGCTATTTTACAGTTCATGACTGTTTAAAGTCACACCTCTTAAGACAAGTGTTACTGAAACATTATGCCACCATATGCAGAAAATTATTCCAAAGCAAGTGCATACGAGTTGGCAAGATTTATCACTTACTTGTTTTTGGATTCTTGCATAAGCTGTATCGTACTGCATTTCATTGCATTAAAAAGTTTGAAATTACTCCGTATCACTGTATCATATTCTTCTCTGCAATACTGTACTGAGATAACATAGAGACAAATTACACCTCAGACGAGTTACCTTGAAGAGAAGAGGTGCTATATAAATAACTATTTACGATTACACTACCATGTTATATGGCACATATCCAAAAGAAACTACTCAGAGAAGTGCCCAAAAATCCACGAGCTAACAAACTTGCAAACCAATGCTTCAACAAGAACAGCAGTCAACGACAATACTTTCAGAAACATTTTTGTCAAGCTTGAAATATACTTTCAACCTAACTTTCAGCTGCTGATTGGAGCAATTAAGGCCAATAATAAATTCTATTATAATGGCAGTTAGTCAATTTCCATGCGTATATCTGGTAGCAATTACTAGTGACTAAAACTGGAAGTTGTCAATATCCAGAAGCAGCAACACTGCTCTCACCTGGACAATGATGATCCTTGGCTTGTTTCTGCTGTTTCCTTTCACATTCATCCAAACTCTGAAACACAAAGAAGACCAGCAATACTACTTAGAAAAGTTTCATCAAATAGAAAACAAAACTGTTAACCTAATATTATAATAAATTGCTAGATAACCTCATCAACAATGCAGACCTTGAATTGAATTAAACGTAAAATTTACATCGTAAATATTTTCATTATCTCATATGATTACAAAGCAAGTTCAGTGAATGATATAAAACAATAAGCACCTTTGTGGATCCTGAAAAAGTGTTCAGATACAAGCATATGAATAATTTTAGCCTTCGTAGCAACTTAGCAATTATGACAGTCATCCACTGAGTTTTGTTTCATTTCTGAGGACTAAATATTACTGAATGAGATAAATGGTGAGAATTTCAGTCATAACTGTAACTAAAGATCATAACCAGTTCCATTTTCGCATTGGCCAGACTCATGTTCAATTCTTCAGTCTGTTCAGAAAAATTAAATCAATAATGTTTGCAGATAACTTTAAATGGCATCAACTCTTGTAAAATGTGAGCAATTGACTTGCATTAATACTTAAACATAAATTGATCTGCATTTGTAACAGCTGTGTTTTAACACTAGAATTGTCACGTTATAATAAGTGAATGCACATGTCTGTGCAGAATTAAGCAATCTCTGGATATGTAGTTTGGACTTGATTTTTACATGAATAGTATTAGCTGAATTAACCTACATGAACTTGTTTAGATTTCTTTACCATTAGAGTTTTGAAGACCATTTTGTTAAATCCTGGTTTTTTTCTTGCCATACTGGTGCCTCTGGTGATCCCTATTGCTATAAATCTATGATTATTATTACTGATTACTATAATTAATTAATTCACTAGACCTATATTTGAGAGTGCATGTGAACTGCTGATCCTTTTGAACAGGCTTTAGCTGGTCTGCTCTTCTCAAATCATGCTCTTCAGCTCTGCTTTAAAACCCACTTAGACCTAGTTGATCTGTAAGGTTGGACCAGTTCCCCTGATTAGTTCTAGGATGGTTCTTTAAGTAATTCCACACAGTTGTTTCACAGGTCGTTTTAGGATTGAGAACAAGTCAGTTCACACCACATATATGTAATGACAAATTATAAATAATTACATATGTATTGTTAATATGATTATGTTGTTTATAAGTTATATAATATATGATTAGTTAACAAATTAATTATAATAATTCATTGTAATATTATAAGTTAATTATGTTAACCTAGGTATTAAATATGTAGTATGTGACATTGTTATCTTCATGATATGTTCATTGTTAAAATTAATATGTATAATATATGATTATATTGTAGTGTATATGTTGCTCTTGTTCTTAATTATATAATCTCATGAATATTATGTTAATGTTTAATAATCTATAAAATATATATTCATTAATTATACCAAATTTCCTAATAATTAATTATGTTGATTAACTAATAATTATGTAATAATTATAATATGTTTATATATATTATTAATTATAAATATATATATAATATATATATTGACATAATTAATTATATTAATTTCTAATATATATTCATATAATTTATGTCTGGTGTTCGATAATATTGTAATATATTTTATAATTATTACCATCATGGAGATTGACCAGGAGGTGGTAGGAATTGTTCTGGGGGGAGTATTGAAACAATCAGTCGACCAGGGGGGTGTGGGCTTAAGTCTCTGCATTATGCTGAGTTCAATGAGAACATTATAGATTCTGAAAACTAAATGGGTAAGGGTTGGTGACTGGATGGCAAGTTTTCAGGAAGGATTCTGATTCTAGAATATAGGGCTTATCTTAAAGTACAGTTCTTAACGTTAATATGTTTCTTTCTTAGAACTGACTGCTGCTTCTTACTTCGTAAGCAGATAAAATATTTGATGTTACTTTAAATGTCTGCCGAGATTCTGCCAGTTTAATCTAAGGCAGTTAATTAACAGTCTGACAAATAAATCTAGAATTGTACTTTAATTTTCTATTAATGATTAATTGGTTTTAGACTATAATTTCTATTAAACATGCTCAATAAGGCTTTTCTAAGCATACCCAGGTGCTATACAGTACAGTACATGATTATTAATTCCTTTAAGTTTTCTCACCTGAATTTATCAAAGGATATGTATTCCTATCACATGATAAAGGGAGACGGATGTGGGTGTGTTTATAGGGAACATGTTTATATTTTATCATCTAGTTTAAAATCTTTAGAATATAATATGTAACTTCTCAATGGCATTTACAAATAAAAGTCCAAATCTTGCAGATGATCTTCAGTATTTTCATGATGGGCTCTGTATTCTACTAAATTTCAGCTTTCCAAAAAAGGCTAGCGGAATCGGGGACTAAACTTTTCGAAGCGGGGACTAAGGCCTGCGCAGCGTTGCCGGCGCAATAGACGCGGACTGCGCTGTGTTTTCTGGGATACTAGATATAAACTTTGGTAAACGAGGGTCAGAGTCATGTCTAGTATGTTTTATGGGTATATATGCTCTCCATATATAAGACACTTGCTCGGTTCTGTTCTGCTAAAAGAAGAAACAGGTCCGCGGCGGCTGACATTTTCTATTGTTAGAGTGTCTGAGATGAGGTACATGTATTGTCGTCTGCTTAGACGTCGCAAGACCGTCTCCAGCCCCTCTGGGTAGCTGATCCTCCATGAAATTATCATTCTCTGACCATGCAGTGTCAATTAAATATGTTGATATATTAAATATAATTAAATACATAATTTAACATGTAATTTAAATAAATACCAATGATTACAGTTAGTGGGTATTTATTGAAATTACATTTTAAAGTGCAGTGATTGTTAAATTTAATGTAGCACTGGTGGAATGGTATAATTTAGAATAACTTTTGACAAGTCTTGATGCCAGTCTGCCAGTTGATAATTAGATTTAACTATTCTTGGCAGTATAATTATCAACATTGTTGACAACTGACGAAACCAATTGTTTTCAGAGCACAATACATAACAAATGTGTTGAAACTTCTTCGGGAAAGGGCGACCCCACTTCAGGTAGAGACCCTTTTGACTGTATTCAATTATGATGATCGTTCTAGAAAATGAAAGGTTAAATAATGTGGAACAAGTCTAGACGATGGCGTTTTGTAAAACAGTTTCGCCATCTAGTGAATGTATGATTCTCATTCGAAAACGTTTGCTTGTATCTCTTGTCTGTTTCTCAGTATATCTGTCTGTCCCTCTTTCTGTTTCTAATGGTGTGTATTTTCACTTTTGTGCCCTTGCTTCTAGTTTTAGCCGAGGGTAAAAAACACTCAATAAGTAGACGTAATTTACCTAAAAATGCAAGATATAAATGTAAATTTCAAAATGTGTGAATTTGCCTATAAACGATCATCAAAATGCAATGGGTAATATAAATGAAAATGCGAATGTAAATGCAAAATAAATAAAATGCTAATATAAATTTAAATATATAAATTTATCGATCTATTTACAAAAATTCAACACAATGCAATTACAAATCGTAATGGAGGCGACAAGGAAATCTGAATGTAATTGTAAAGAGAAATGTAAATAGTGATGCAACTAAGTATGTATGGATAAGGATGGATAGACGGATGGATGGATGGATGAATAGATTGGTCGATGGATGGATGGATGAATGAATGGATGAATGAATGGATGAATGAATGGATAGGTAGGTGGATGGATTGATGGATGGACGGACGGATGATGAAAAATATTAAATGCTGACTTGAAAATAAAATTCAAATTTAAGAGGAACTGCAACGGTAGTCACAAGATGATGCTAAAAAGGTCAATAACGAGCTTACTATAATAAAACCAGTGAACACTTAGAAACCTTTAAATCGTTGTATGCGACGCTATATATCTAACATTTTCGTACAATCGCAATTCAGACTAAATGCACGTAAGGATAGCGCTGTTTGCAAACGATTTAACTGAGAGCTGTGTTAATCCATAAATAAAAGTTCTCTCGACGTCAACGCCCTTTGATGCCAAAAGATTTCGTTAACCTGTTGAATCCAATTCAATCGTTGCTGTGTAGTCCTAACCTAGTTAATATAGAAGGTATGGTCGACGCTAACACCTTGGCAACTTCGCCACTACTGCCGGTCTAAAGTCTGGATGAAAGAGGAGGGGAACGGAAATCATCTTAATTATTATGCAGCATCCTTAAACAGCAACCGAATAATCCACCAACCGCCTTTGGCAGCCAAATGGCGTTGTCAAACACTCAACTAAAATTTGGCGTTCCCAATGTTCGGTACATTCTCTTTACTGCCGACATCTCGCTCTTATTTTCTAAACACAGGGCAAATTACCATCTTTATGCAGATGATACCCAGGCTTTCGTTCATGGCCCATTATCTGATCAACTATCACTAGTCCGTTCTATTGATTGTCTTGCTTCTGATCTTCACTACTGGATGTCGACTAACCGACTCTGCCTAAATGCTACAAAGACTCAGTTGATCTGGTTTGGAACTAGACAACAGCTTTCCAAACTTGACTTTCAATTGCTGACTGAGAAATTCCCCATGCCTACACATACTCTTCTAGTGTCCGTGACCTGGGTGTCACGCTTGACTCATCTCTCACATTCACGGAGCACATATCTAACCTGACTCGCTCCTGTTTCTTTCAACTGAGGCGTCTCAGAGCCATCAGACGATCGGTCTCTCCTTCTGTCTTTGCCACCATAGTTCAATGCCTTTATCTGTTCCCGACTCGACTACTGCAACTCACTTCTTATGGGCCTCCCGAAACAGCGTCTTTCTCTCCTTCAATCGGTCTTAAATGCTTCAGCTAGGCTCATAGCCCGACTCCCTCGCTTTTCGCATATCTCTACATAATTATATGCTTGATGTCTTGCACTGGCTTCCTATCACTGCGCGCATCCATTATAAGATCCTCTTTTTTAGTCTCAAAGGCGCAGCTGAGCAGTGCCCTAAAGTATCTTTCTGACTATATGCGAAAGCCGTTATCTGCGGCCTCATCTCGTTCCTTGCGCTCTGCTGATTTGCTAGATCTTTTGTTCCTAGGACTAGGACTGCCTTGGCTCAACGCCGGGCATTTGCTGTGGTTGGTCCATCTACTTGGAATAACCTTCCCCCCCCTCATTAAGGGCTAAACTAATGACTAGTTTTTCCTCTTTGGTCTCTCGTTCTTTAAAGACGTTTCTTTTCCCCAGGGGTTTTCCTGCTGAGAGCGCTTCTGAATAGTTATTCGGAGAGAGGCGCTATATAAATGCTTAGATACAATACAATACAATACAATACAATACAATACAATACAATACAATACACATAATTATTACGGCGGTTTCACTGTATTGTGGATATAAACGACGAATAATTAAACATTCATGACGCGAATAATGCGTATGACGTCATTCTAATCCCAATCAGACAATATAACCTATACAAACGGTTGTATATAGCGTGTATATATATATACGCTGATTTTCACAGTATATAGATATATATATACGGTCAAAATCAGCGTCTCTGGTTGCCGTCAGATGTCGCTGTGCATTGGGAATTTGATGATCTCTATCATTGAGTAGATTGGTGTTTTACTTGTTCAACCCCCCTCCCTCTCCCTCAATAAATGCATTTATGTAATTAAACAATTAAAATGTAGAAAAATACGACTATGCAGAATGGAAACTCCCGAAAGCTAAAAACCCCAAGAAATGTTTTCCTGGCTAGCCTAAGCCTCTGATCTCGTTAAACATCTTTTTAATGCTCTTGACCGATCCCTTATAAAGCCTTGAGTCAATAACTTAACAACCTAGTTAAGTAAAAATCAAAAATCAAAATTAAAACTTAAAAAAAAAACTTAAAAATTAAAAATTAAAAATATAAAAAATAAATATAAAAAAAAAAAAAAAAATAAAATAAAACAAAAATAAAAAACAAAAATAACAAAATAAAGAAATTGAAATTTAAAATTATTTGTGAGGTCGACGTAATCAATACAATACAGTGCTGTCCAAACTTTTTGACACCGCGGGCCACCGAAGAAGTAATTTTCGAAGCTGAGGGCCGCACCAGTAAACTCAAAAGCAGCGACTAAAATTTATAAAAAAATTTTTTAACTGTATTATAATTAATGATGGAGTTATCATAATGAATGCGTCGTGGAAACTGAATTTTGTGGACACATTGTCAAATGATAAGCCAAGTTACGAACGAATAGCTATGCAAGTAGGCCATTGTCATTTTAACAGAAATTGCAAATATTTAGCAAGCTGCGGTGGGCCACTTAGAATCTGCCGGCGGGCCGCATGCACTGAAATACAATTATGACTTCCATACAACAATCGACTAAATGATGTAAACCTAGAATAATAATATACAGACGGAATCGCAGCTTAAATGCAGGAGTAAAATGAAGGGCAAAATTAAGATCAGCTGCAATGGTTAGTGGCCAAAAGGTGTCGCTAAACGGAGACTTAAAAAACAGTGTCTACTTAGATACCTTTAAATCGCTTCTAACCAACGCTATATATACGACATTTTCATTCCATCCCAACTCTCTCCTTCAGCCTCGTTTACAAGCGATTTAAATGAGATCTATTACATTAAGCTTAAAAAAGAGACTTAAAAACAGTGTCTACTTAGATACCTCTAAATCGCTTTCTGTCTGTTCTGTTAGTAGTTAAGATTTATGTCTTCTGTCATTTGTTGTTTCAATTGCAATAATAAATAATACATTTTAGTCTTATGTTTGTTCAGATTTGTGCATGTATGTTTTGTTTGTGCTTCGGGCGTAATAAAGTACTGATTAAGCCAAAAGTAAAATTTCTGTCGACGTCAACGGTATTCGATAACTTTTTTTATTGCAATTCAATTGCTGCCGTGTAATCTTTACCTAGTTAATAAGTAGGGTCGACATTGACCACCATGGCAACTTTGTCACTACTGCCAGTCTCAAGCGTGTACATTTGTGGGGGCGATAGCGCATTGGATAACACACTGGCATAGAGAGCGAGAGGTACCGAGTTCGAGTCCCGTAGGGCGGACATGCTTTGTAGGCTGCTATTAGCGCCGTGTATTGCAGGCTGTCTGTTCTGTTAGTAGTTAAGATTTATGTCTTCTGTCATTTGTGTTCTTGTGAATTGTTTCAATTGCATAACATGTAAATGTACAGCGCAGTGCGTTTGTCAGGCCCTTCGATAAAGAAAAGATTATTATGAAAAGATTATTATTAAAGGGAAAGGAAACGGAAACCATCTTGGTTATGATGCAGCATCCTTAAACAGCAACTGACTACAGTAACTGACTACCCAACCAACCGCCATGGCAGCGATAAGACGTCGTCAACCACTTTATTATACTAACAGTCTGCTAACACACCTTTAAATCGCTTTTAAACGACGCTACATAAGCTGGATTAGGAGAGAAAAAAGAACAACCACCTGTCAAATTTCATCGTTGCAACTTCCTGTCAGAAAAGAAGCAAAGACAAGAAAAGAGAAAGAATTCTGATGAAAAACATTATTCGAAAATGAACTTAAATACGTCAAAAACTTTAAAGTCGTCAATATCCTTTCAGAAATAGAATCCAAGACGGAAAAAAGATAAAGAAAACTGATGAAAACACTACACGAAAATGAACTGAAATGCATCAAAAACTTTAAAGACGTCAACGGCCTTTGTTGCTAAAAGATGTCATTAAACATTGGATAAATAACGCAACCGTTACAGCCATTTCAAATGATTGATGGGTCGTAAGAAAAGGAACATAGATGAAGAAAGTTTTATCAAAATGAATCGTCAGCTGCCTTTTATGTAATAAAGCGACGTTAATAATAATAATAATAATAATAATAATATCTTTTCTTTAATAAGCGCCTGACAAACGCACTGCGCTGTACATTTACATGTTATGCAATTTAAATCTTAACTACTAACAGAACAGACAGCCTGCAATACAAACCTTGGAATAATAATAAAAATATATATATTCAAAATTTCTGCTCAAGCAGCAACTGTTTAGTTCTGTAAAGTGCTAAGTAATTATGTAATGTTAGGTAGACGTCAGCGATTGTGACAGCTCTAAGATGTCGGCAAATCTTTGGAATAATGGCGGTAGCTTGGACAACATGCGCGTACAAGTAAAAGATTTATTAAATATTTATGGATTCGACTAAGACAAAAAATACTATTTACAATAATAAACTGAAAATATCTACATACAGCATTATACTAATTAGCCTATAGTGTTAGTTTTGAAATATGTTTATTTTTAATAATAATAAAAGGTTTTAAATAAAAATTTCGTTTTTATATTATTGAGATTTATTTTTTAATAACTTAGACAGGTCTTCTAACATTCAAATAGAAGGTATTGAATAGTCTCCTGACCTATCAGGTTTCACATTATATTACATGGGCTACTGTGAGTTGTTTCCTTTAATATAGATGGCAAGATCGACGTTAACCCCTTGGCAACTCCGTCATTGCTGCCAGTCTCAAGCCCAGATGAAATAGGGGGTAACGCTAGTCATCTTAGTTACGACGTAGCGCATGACTAACCCACGAAACACCTTGGCAGCGTGCATAGACTGTGAGCGAGGTGAGTTGGTTCAGTTGTTTAAATCAAAACCCAGACATTTGCTGAAGGAGTTGGTTGAGAAAGCAAGAGGTCCGGTCGACAAAGTCTGCCGAACTGACCGCGGATTACAGGTAATTGCATCAAATGAACGCCTTGAAATTTCCTTTGGTCTTAGTGGCCTTCCTCTTCTTTGGTTTCGCTCCTATCTTACTGATCGTACTCAAATGGTTATTCTAGGAGACTCCCGCACCTCATGGGTACCTGTTAAAGTTGGAGTCCCACAAGGATCTGTGCTGGGTCCACTTCTTTATATCTTGTTTACAGCCGATATTCCTCTTCTCTTTGCTAAACACTCAGCCTCTGGTCACCTCTATGCTGATGATGTCCAGGCCTTTGTTCATGGCCCCTCTTCTCATCAGCTTGCTCTTTCCCAATCTATTGAATCTCTTTCTGCTGATCTCAATTGTTGGATGTCCTCTAATCGTCTTTCACTCAACTCTTCCAAGACTCAATTGATCTGGCTTGGCACTCGCCAACAGCTAATTAAACTTGATTACGATTTACTTGCCAAGCAGTTCCCTCAATTTACTTTCTCGACAAATGTCCGTAACCTGGGTGTTACTCTTGACAGTACTCTTTCTTTCTCTGCACATATCTCTAATCTCTCTCGGTCCAGTTTTTATCACTTGCGGCGTCTACGTGCCATTCGACGATCTGTCCCCTCGCCGATTTTTTCTTCCATGGTTCATGCCTTTGTCTGTTCTCGCATTGACTACAGTAACTGTAACTCGTTACTTATGGGCCTACCAAAACTCCGTCTGGCTCCACTGCAATCAGTACTTAATTCTGCTGCTCGTTTAATTGCCCGCCTACCTCGTTTCTCCCATATTTCGACTTTCATGACTCAAGACCTTCATTGGCTTCCTCTAACTGCTCGAATTCAGTTTAAAATTCTTTTTCTTACGTGTAAAACGTTTTTAGGTCAAGCTCCACGTTACCTCTGTGATCTTATGAGACGGCCTATCTCAGCTACCTCTGGACGTCCTCTCCGCTCTTCTGACCATCATGACCTTCTAGTTCCGAGGTCTCGGACTGCCTCAGCACAGCATCGTGCCTATGCCTCCGTTGGACCTTTGCTGTGGAATGACCTCCCTGCTTTAACTCGTGCTGTAATGTTATCTGGAGGTACCACTGTTTCTGCTCGTTCTCTTAAGACTTTTCTTTTTTCAAGGGGCCCTTCGCACTGGAAGCGCTTCTGATTAGGTTGTACTGCGAGAGGCGCTTTATAAGTCCATAAATAGAATAGAATAGAAAAACAAAACTAATGGCAATAACACTGATCATCGTGTCCACGGCACTGTTGATGCATATATTGCATCGGTTTGAATTGTTTAAAAGGTGTTTAAATAGAGCTTTGCATTTTCCATTGTGGCAGTCAATAAGGAGAACTATTCAGTTGATAAGCAATTATTATAGTAAGTGTAAATGTAGACGTTTTTATAGCGACAGTTTATTGCATCGATCCTGTTTAGTTTTCAATGAATTGATCGGGGAAGATCATTCACAACCGCTGCGCGTTAATTGAGTGCCATGCCAATTAAGATCCTCATAATTATATGGACCGTGCTATAGTTTTAGCGCCTCTGATTGGTGTGCACTGCGAGAGGCGCTATATAAATTGATAGATACAATACACTACAATACAATATAGTAGAATTATCTTTAGCGACACAATCCAACATAGATCAACTGCAATGGTAGCCACAAGATGAATACTTTGATTACTATAATTATGGGATAGGGGTTAGGAGAATGGTAACACCCTAGCACGAAGAGCAGAAGATCAGCATTGACTCGGGATCGCCTCCCGCTATCCGCCCAGAGGCCGACTCAGCCTTTCATTCGCAAGATGGCCAGTGGTAAAAGTGGTTTGTGTGAGCAGTGGGAACTCCAAAGTTGAGTTTTATTGAAAAGCATGTGTTATCATGGTCCATTGCATGGTGAGCAGTGGGAACGCAAGCCAAAAATTTGGAGAGCAGTGAGGACGCCGTTCCCACAGTTCCCACACCACTTTAAGCCCTGAAGATGGCTATACAGTAGTAAAAATGAGCAGTAGGACAGATGGGTCACTTGCATGGCTGCCATACAGTTGAATTCGATTCTTGTAACAGCTTGTGATCATCTTTTCAAGTTTGACTTTTTTTACCCTCCAGCGTTCATGTCAATAACCTTCATTCTTATTATTATAACGAAACCCGTGTCCAATTAGACACCTTTCGGTCGTTTGCAAGAGACGTAATATATTCGATATTTTCGTTCAATAGATAAGAGCTGTAATATGCCAAAAAAAATCTTTGCCGGCGGAAACGGCCAATGTTGTCATAAGCTGCCGTTAAACTGGGAAACCAACCAATAAACGAGCATCGGCGGCAACGGCCTGTGTTGTCATAAGCTGCCGTTAAACTATGGATCCATCCATCAATAAAAGAGCTGTAATATGCCAAACTAATCTTTGTCGGCGGAAACGGCCTATGTTGTCATAAGCTGCCGTTAAATTGTAGATCCATCCATCAATCGCTAATTAATACTTTCGCCCTACTCTACATGCTTACGAATTGTTGTCAACGGCCTTTGAAGTCGTATGTTGTTGTTAAACTTTGGAATAACAAATTGCAACCGGAGATAACAATATTGCCGTTCAATCGCCAATGAAGAGCAGTATTGAGGAAACCATTTCTGTCGACGTCCAATCCAATCGATGCTGTGTGTGTGTGTGTAGTTCCTGTTTAACGAAACTGTGATGATTAGCGTCTCCCTTCTCCTTCCCCAGGCTTGAGCCTGGCACTACCACAGTTAGGTTAGTGTTGTAACATATTACCTGTTGTGTTATCACTATCTAGTTAATATGAATGGCAAGGTCGACGTTAAACAACTTGGAAATTCCACCACTGCTACCAGTCGCAAGACTGCATGAAAGAGAGGGAAACTCTATTCATCTTATTTTATGACGCATAGGCCTACCAACCGCCTTGGTAGCGATATAAGTAAGCAAATAAGTAAGTAAGAATATCCTTTAATAAACCAATTGCTAACCGCATTTTGGTGTACAGACATCATAGTAGTCGCAATAAATCTAAATTAGCTAG
Source organism: Aporrectodea caliginosa (assembly GCA_020284085.1). Taxonomy (NCBI): domain Eukaryota; kingdom Metazoa; phylum Annelida; class Clitellata; order Crassiclitellata; family Lumbricidae; genus Aporrectodea; species Aporrectodea caliginosa. The sequence continues at coordinate 64,353 of JACEVL010000151.1, read as the reverse complement.
TATATCTTATTTAAGTCTTATAAATCATCCTAGTGATGTAGGTTCTTCGCATCAGGGTATCAGCGGGAGGAATGACACGATCATGGGCCCTGGGGCGGAGAGAATAAACGGAAAAAGTTTTAACAGGAGGTGTCGACAAACGCTCAATTATATCTAATGGTGTCAACGTCTGCTTACACACCTTTAAATCGCTAATAAAGGTCGCTATATAAACTGGATTTTTGGTAAATCAGCAAGTTGGACATTTGTGCTTGACACATCAAATGAAAGTCGATGGAAGAAAGTAACGTAAAAATGAACTGAAACTCAGTAATAAATTTTAAATACTTCAACTGCCATGATTGTAGTCAAACTCTTGGATTCAAATACAATCGTACAGATACTGTCAGAAATGTCGAAGGAAACTGAGAGACAGACAGACAGACAGAGACCGAGACTCCGAGAGAGAAAGACAGAAGTACATACAGAAGGCCAGATAAACAGACTAATAGACAGGGAGAGACAGAGAGACAGAAGGCCATACATGGAAACATACAATGAGACAGAGATAGGTCGATATCAACAGCGTCACACAAATAATCCCGTTGAAAGAAATAACTACTAATTATCAGTTCAAAGGTGTCCGAAACCAAAATACTTTACAACATGCCTCTTATCAAGGAGAACCCTGATGGGATTGGTCTTATTTCGGGGCAGATGCTAAACGACGGGGAGATGGTAGGATTACCCTCCCCACACCTTAGTCGCCTGTTACTACCCCTTCTACCAATTTTACTCTGGTCGTAAGTTTCGGGTATTTTATAACCAAGTCCAGCTTAAGTCCGTCTTTGAAATGCAGAGTTACTTCTTTCTCCAATTTATCATAATCATTTTTTTTTTCGAGAGGCGCTATATAAGTTTGTGTATAACATAAAAAGTAGTTTTAACTGCATGAAATTTGTTTACATTGCGTTATTAAGTGACATTGCATTTTGCATTAAACTTCTGTGTATGAAATTACATCAACAGTGATATGGCACATTATTGCATTAAATTATTACATGAAATAAGCTGAGTGGTAAATTACTTTAAACTTTCCATGAGAGAAAATTTAATTAAATTAAATATAAAGAGGATTTCGAAGTATTTTTATCGGTCTTTATAATTTATTTAATCTGACGCCAATTATACTGGAGACACTTTATGCTTAATTCCAGTTCAGCCTGACACAGAGCTCTAATTTATTTATTGATAGAATCGAAGAAAAAGGTGTTTAGCGCTAATCAGTGAACGAACGACAGAATCTACCTTTAAACAGCAAGAAACACATGAACTAAGACAACATAACGAAGTTTAACCCTCGGGCTACGTTTTTGCTTCGCAAACTTGTTCCTTATGTTGAATTGAAAATAAAGGGCAAATTTGAGATCAAATGCGACGGTTATCACAATTTGTCGCTACACGGTGAATAATAAACTTATTAAAAGAAAACCAGTGTCCACTTAGACACCTTTAAATCGTTTGCAAGGATGCTATGTATTCGAAATTTCCATTAAATTACTATGGCAGCAGAGGTATCGAATATACTATAGCGCCGTTTACAAAGGAAATTAAATGACAGCTATATTAATCCAACAATAAAATTTCTGTCGACGTCAGCGGCTTTTGTTGCCATTAGAGTTCGTTAACCTGTTGAAACCAATTCAATCGCTCCTTACCTAGTTAATATAGAAGGCCGGGTAGACATTAACCACCATGCCAACCTCTCCACTATTGCCAGTCTCAAGCCTGTATGAAAGAGGAGGGCAACACAAATCATCTTAATTATTATGCAGCATCCTTAAAATTAATAGCAGCTGCCTAAACCACCAACCACCTTAGCAGCCAAAAGACGTCGTCAAACAGTCAGTCTCAGTTATACTAACTATGCTACAGTCTGCTTACACACCTTTAAATCGCTAATAAACGAAACTATATAAAACGGATTTTTGTTAAAGCCACAGGTAGCACAACAGCGTGGCAAAAGCAAAGGAACAGTTGATGGAAAAAAGTTTTATCAAAATGAACTGATACTCAGTAGTAAATTTCAAAGACGTCAACGGCCGTTGTAGTCGAACTTTCGGAATCCAATATAATCGAACAGATGCTGTCAGAAAATTAGAAGGAAACAGACAGACACACAGGGGGGGAGAGAGAAACAGAGACAGAGACAGAGACAGAGACGGAGAGACGGAGAGACAGAGAGCCAGAGAGACAGAGAGAGACACAGACAGAGACAGACAGAGATCTCGTTGACATCCGATTATACTTATAATGTTAGTCTGCGTGCACACCTTTAAATAACTATTAAGCGACGCTATAAAGAACATTATAAACGCAGCAAGTTTTGCTTTGGAGTGTAACAAGGAAAGGAAAGTCGATTGATGAAAGTTTTTTTCAAAATCAACTTAAATTCAGTGATAAGGTTCAAAGACGTCAACGGCCGTGGTAGTCAAACAGCCGTAAGATGTCGTGAATCATTGTAATCTATGCAATGTGCGATTAGCATCGCCCTCCTCCTTCTCCCGGCTTGGGACTGGCACTGTCAGAGCACAAGCAGTGGCGGAGTTATTCATTACGCTAGTAAATGATGCCTCAACTATCGAGAACGATTAATTTACTATTTGGCGGTGACTCAATCTATATATTGCATCATTTTACTATAGGGTGTCCAACGAGAGCGCTCTAGCCGTTCGGTTACCGTGCTCCAAGCCTATTATTATTTAATGTAATTGTAATTGTAATTACGACAATTTCTAGAGCATCGTCAGTAGCAAGCTACGTCTAGGATGCTTTACACACACACAATGTCAACTGTCAGCACATTATGCTAAGAGCTCGATAGAATGTACAGTTTTAACTGTTTTTAAAAACATGAATCATTGCATTGTTTGACAAAAAAATTAAGGTATACTGTGCCATACGAGAGAGACAGACAGGCAAAGAGATGAACAGACAAACAGAGACAGAAACAGAGAGAGAGAGAGAGGCAGAGAGAAACAGACGTGTAAGAGTGTTGAAAGGTTTGGGAAGGCGTTGTAGGTAAGGGATACAATAAAATTATTTGTAATGGATGAAAATACCTACCGTGCAAGTGACTTTGTTATTCAATAACTTATATAGCGCCAGTGTAAACCGAATAAGGCATCAAACGGTGGCGTAAAATATGAATTACCTAGAAAAACTAATTTAAGATGGGGTCAATATTGAAATCAACTCGTATAGACATCTAAGACTTTCTTATTGCAATTGGCAATTTATGTAGCAATCTACTAATAGGATACTTTACAGGACTGCCTACTGTCAGCGCAAGTGCTGATACCACGAGTAATGTAACAAGTGCATTTTTAACTGTTTCTTTTAAACAGAACGGCTTTTGCTTCCCGAATAGGTGTCGGAAGACTTTTCCAGGCAAATCGGCCAGTGACACTACAGGCCCCAAAACCGGTTTTAAGTTCAGTTATTGGCAAGAAAACAACAGAGGACTTTGAAGACGCAGCCGCGACCTATTAGGATCGTCCGATAGTGTCCAGGTGTTGTCTGCGAGGTAGCGTGGTGCGCAGTTGTTCAGACATTTATGCACAGCACCAGGATGCAGAGTTTGAATTTGTGATTTTAACGATGAGCTGCATTGGTCTCCCAGTCACTTTTAGTACCTAAAGTGAAATAAAGGAATAGTAGTAGTAGTAGTAGTAGTAGTAGTAGTAGTAGTAGCAGCAGCAGCAGCAGCAGCAGCAGCAGCAGCAGCAGCAGCAGCAGCAGCAGTAGTAGTAGTAGTAGTACTCTCTCGTCGTTAAAGTGTTAAAGAAACTGTCTTCACACCTCAGCTTTTCAGTTCAAAACAATTACTTAGTTTTCCCTTATGTCTAGGAAAAAATGAAGTTTAAATGCAGACGTTTCTCTGTATTGACTGCATGGCCTCGACCATGCTCAATGAATTGATCGGGTGAAATCCTTCACAACCGCTGTCCGACGAAGTAGCCTCAAGTAGGTGCCGGTGCCACGACATTTAAGGTCACCGTGTATGGACCGTGCAGTCCGTGCTATTAGTAGATGTTTCTTTAATGAAATGACGTCGACATCTTTCAGAACGGGCTGATAATAATTATCTCAAACGTTGCGCGATTCATAAATATATATCTTCTGTTGAAACCGTTATAAAGGTGTCTAAGTAGAGAATTGCGTTATCCAATTGTCACCCTATAACTGGACAACAGTTCTACTCAAAAGCAATTAAATAGTTAATATAAATTTAAGCGTTTTTCTAAAGCGACCGTATGGCCTCGACCCTGCATGCACATTTTGCAGTGAATTAATCAGGTGAGATCTATCACCACCACTTTTCCTTTGAATGGATGTCATCCTGTTTAAGGTCCGCTTGTAAGGACCGTGCTATAGCCAGAGATTAAAATATCTGAATTAAGACGCGCACAAAGGCAAGACATGTACTCTAAAGCTAAGCGTTGGGCACCAGCTTATTCACGAGCGCTGTGTCGTAATCCAACCCAATCGCTGCTGTTGTATGAGAGGGGTTGTGTCCAGAGAGCGATGTCTGGTGGAGTCCGATTGCCAGAGACACGAGGCAGAACAGCTGCCAAGGAGGGTTTTGGCGAATAACATACTTACTATAATAAAACCGGTGTCCATTAACATATCTTTGAATCGTGGTTAACGGCGCTATATGTATTCAAATTTTCTTTCAATTTCTCTTGAACTGCTGTATTAATAAAAAAATAAAATATGTCGACGTCAATGACCTTTGTTGCCATAAGATGTCGTTAACCTGCTTAATACCTAGTTAATATAGAGTAGAAGGCTAGGTCGACTTTTACTACTTTTGTAACTCCGCTACTACTGCCATTCTCAAGCCTGGATGAGAGAGAAGGACAAAGATAATCTTCATAATCATCTAACCAATGGATTAAGATATGGATTAATTGTCAAAAGATGTCGTTAACCTATTTAATCCAATCCAATCGTGGCTGTGCAAGGCAGGGACGTAACTAGCGTTGGGCTTGGGGGGGGGGCTTAAGCCCCCCCAAACGAAGCTGAAGCCCACTAAAAATGAATCAAGCCCCGGCTTCAATATGGGCTCGGGCTACCGTACTCGCCATGTTCAGGGCTTAAAGCCCCCCCAAACGAAAAGTCCTAGTTACGCCACTGGTGCAAGGACCTGTTATACACAGGACTGGAATCTCCTTATGTAAGCGCATTGGACAGAAAATGGCGGTCCATTGAGCCTGGCCACCTAGCGACAAAGGTGTAGAACCTCGTGTTTACCATGCTAAACGCCTATCTCCGTAGTTTAGATTATTTAACTGAACGTCATTAAAAATAGCTTTACATTTATTATTATTAACCTTTCTTTGATCCTTAGAAACTGAAAGAAAAATAATCCTGATTTGATTTTCCTCAAATTCGTGCAATTAATCGCTGAACAACACATCGGGCCCTCCATGATTTTTTACTTCCAAAGACCCTTCTTTCACCCGCATCGCCAGGTGGTGCCAGTCTTGTAGCCTTAAACCGGAGATACACGATATTTTCACGAGTAATCAATCCTTTAATATAGAATCATTGGTGGCTGTGTAATCACTACCTAGTTAATATACAAAGCAAGGCCGACGTTAACCATCTCCGCCAATTCTGCCAGTCTCAAGCCTGGATGAAAGAGGAGGGCAAAGTTAATCCTGCGAGTTATGATGCAGCATTCTTAAACAACACATGACAAACCCAATAACCACCCTGCCAGTCGAAATATGTCGTCAAACTCTCACATATAATAACAACGTTACACACCTTTAAATCGCTGTTAAGCAACCCTACTTAAAATGGATTTCGCTATCGACGGCTGATAAATGATGAAGGAAAGGCAATGCTAGGAATAGGTAAATGGAAGACAGTTTTATAAAAATGAACTGAAACTCAGTTATAAAGTTAAATGACGTCGATGGCCATTGTTGTAGTAAAACTGTTAGATACGAATAAGTGACTAGTGACAAGATCTGAATGGTAGGTCTCTGAATAACCACAATACTAAATAAACATAATTTTAAAATATCGCGAAAAACGAGAAATAACCGATATTGAACTTTGTGTTACATATTTGGCACATTTACTAAAGACATTGTAGTTCAATGACTAAAGGCTGCAAGTGAGCGTGTTTGGTATGAATCAACTAGCAATTAATGGATGGATGGATCCACAGTTTAACGGCAGCTTATGACAACATAGGCCGTTGCAGCCGACAAAGATTTTTTGGCATATAATAGCTCTTAATTAACTAGCAATCAATTGTAGGTATTTTGAATATAATAGTGTGACGTAATTTGTGTGACGTAATTTGCGACCAAATGGCCGCGAGCAAATTGGTCGGTTGCAAAAAGGCCGGCGACCAAATGGCCGAGAGCAAATTGGCTGGTGACCAAAAGGCCGGCGACCAAATGGCCGAGAGCAAATTGGCTGGTGACCAAAAGGCCGGCGACCAAATGGCTGAGAGCAAATTGGCTGATGGCAAAAGGCTGACGACAGCGATTGGCTGGGACTTTTTGCTGGTACGCGCTGATTGGCTGGGAACATTTACTCGACAAACTATAAATAGAGACGCCTGTTGCGTCGGTTGGTCTGTGTGAGTTAGGGTCTGTGTGAGTTAGGGTCGGTGTGAGTTAGAGGAGTGTGTGAGTTAGTGTTCAGAGAGTGCTAGAGTTGAAGTTGTAGTTATCTGAAGCTGTTGATTTGACGTTAACAATAATACAATTTACTGTGTCGATCTGAGTTGCTGTCGTCTTCCAAGTTAACCTAGTGTTAGGCATCGTCGGTGGCACCAATAAGTCCTTTGCCCGACGGGAAAGGCCGAGTTCAGCGGACGAGCAAAGAAGAGGGAAGATTCCGAAGACGCTATCCTGGTGACCGAAGAGAGATACCGGAGTCCCGCCCGACGGCCAGTTTCGCCACAATAGTGTCGGAGGTAACCGTTACAAAGGTGTCTAAGTAGAGATTTGTAGGCATTTAAGGTCCTAACTACACTATGCCTGGGGGTCCATAGTGTAGTGGCAACATCACTGGCGTGAAGAGCAGTAGGTAGCGGGATCGCTTCCCGTACCCTCCCAAAGGTCCACTCAGCTTATTCATTCGCGAGATGGCGCATTGGCAAAATTAGATGTAGGACGTGATGGGCGCCTTGCATGGCTGCCGTATAAAGTTAAATTCGACTCCTGTAATAACTTGTAATCATCCGTTCAAACTGATTTGTTATATACTGCGTAATTGTCAGTTTGAAAATATTAAACGAAGAGTATTATTATTCTAGAAATATACTGCCTCAGATGTTTCCTGGTTGACAACGATCAGCATGCTTCTACAGGTTCAGCGCACTACGTCAAATGCTGCCATTTATAGTTCAAGGCGAAAAATACGCTGTACAAAAGGCCTCTACCATATTAGGCGTCCATGGCCCCCGCCTCCGTCAGTCAAGCCCTGAATGCAATCGTACAGATACTGGCAGAAAAGTCGAAGGTAAGATACAGAAGATATAATTGAAATGCAATAAAGATACTGGAAAAGAAAACGTAGAATAATTATTACCCTATGAAGACGTTTAACCTAGAAATTGGCTTAATCTTCTCGATCTCAAGGTTAGATCGACGTCAACGGCTATGGCAACCGTAAGATGTCGCTAATCATTGAAATCTCCAAAAAAATGTGGGATCTGCTTAGACACCTTTAAGTAGCTTTTCACAGATTCAATATATTCACAAGTGACGTTCAAGCAGTAACCAAGTACTCTAAATGGAATAATATGTAAAGGTCGACTTGAACGGCTGTGGCAGCCACAAGATGTCGCTAAACAACATGTTATGCAAACTCCATTTTCACATAGTTTTGAACTTTTTCATTTATGTTATATATTCAGCAGTCTGTTATCCTGTAGCTGTGGTGAAGATGCAAACTACGCTACTATTCTGGCGGTGCCAGACCCAAACCTGGATAAAGGAGGAGGGCGACGCTAATGATCCTTGTTATCACACAGTGTCGTTAACTAAAATATACTAACTGTAGCTTTACAAGGATGTATTAAGCCAAAGTAATTTCTGTCGACGTCAACGGCCTTTTTTTGTCTAAATATGCCGTTAAATTCTCCACCCATTTAGACACCTTTAAAACGTGTTTATCCGATATTATATAAAGATGAAACGCGGTAGATTCCTTACATGACTTTGATCCGAGAATTCAAATATTGTTAATAAGATTGACGAGAAAACAGTATAATAATGATTTATATGAATAAGAGATCGACAACAATCACCTGTCACAGCATCCTATCAGAAATGGAATCCAAGCCAAGAAGAGAGAAAGCAAACTGATGATAGACAGTATACGAAAATGAACTTAATCCGTCAGAAACTTTAAATATGTCAACATCCTATCAGAAACGGAATCAAAGACGAGAAAAGAAAGAAAAGAAAACTTATGAGAACATTACAATAAAATGAACTGAAATACATCAAAAACTTAAAGACGTCAACAGCCTTGTAGCTATAGGATGTCGTTAAATATTGGATTAATAAAAAGATTCCTTACATAAATGACGTAATTCAACACTTAAGCCATGGAAAACACAATATCAAGCCACTTAATCAGCAGATTAAACGATTTCGTTTAGAGATTAAGCCACAAAATGCAATGAAGATGCATGATTTAATCCATTCAGTCAACGTATTAAGTGAAATGGAAATGTTGCAAAAGAAAACGTAGAATTGTTTTCCAGGGAATGCGTTAAACCTTGAAATTGATAGAAACGCTAAGGTTAAGTCGAAGTCAACGGCCATGGCAGCCGTATAAGATGTCGCTAATCATTGACTCCACAGAAGCTGTGACATCCATAGGAGATATGTTGCTGCGTCTGTCTGGAAGACTATTATAAAGTGTAACTGTAGACGTTTTTCTACAGCGATCGAATAATTATGTCCTCGACTCTGCTCTCTCTCTTTAATGAATTGATCTGGTGAGATCCTTTACGACCGTTTCCAATTTGAATGGGTGCCACGCCATTTACCCTTCGCAGGACGAAGACATTTTACGATACACGGAGGACGAAGAGGGGTAATTTTTACCCCAAAGCAATTTTTAATATCTCAGCTCATAGGTAAGGTACAATAAAAAATGAAGTATCAATTCTTATAGTTCTAAGGTCAAGGAATCGATCTATCCTAGTGAGAATAGTCTGTCAATACCACTTTTCCAAGATGGCGGTCAAGATGGCTGCCAAAACACAGAAATATGCATATTTCCGCTCATAGGTAAGCTACAATGACAAATGAACCCTCCAATTTCATAGTTCCGAGGTCAAGGAATTCATTTATCGTAGTGAGAATAGTCTGTTAATACCACTTTCCAAGATGACGGCCAAGATGGCCGCCAAAACACAAAAATATGCATATTTCAGCTCATATGTATGCTACAATGACAAATGAACCCTCCAATTTCTTAGTTCCGAGGTCAATGAATCCGTTTATCGTAGTGAGAATAGTCTGTCAATACTGATTTCCAAGATGGCGGCCAAGATGGCCGCCAAACTCAGAAATATGCATATTTAAAAACAGAGGTACATGTAGGCTACAATGACAAATGGACCCTCCACTTTCATAGTTCCGGGGTCAATGAATCCATTTATCGTAGTGAGAATAGTTTGCAAATACTAATTTACCTCTAAGGGATGGCCGCCATCAATTTTCACTAGATTCCTTGACCTCGGAACTATGAAATTGGAGGGTTCATTTGTCATTGCAGCCTACCTATAAGCTGAAATATGCATATTTCTGTGTTTTGGCGGCCATCTTGGCCGCAATCTTGGAAAGTGCACTCCCAAAATTATTGCAACTATTGAAATCGAATTCCACGGTAGATTCAGTACTTTATTTCTGATTACAGGTTACTTATGAAAAATATCTTTGAAAAATGCAATTTACCATGAACGACGTCGAGGACGAAGAGGGGTAAATTTTTACCCCAGGACACTTTGAACTCAAAAATCTTCTTCCCCAACATGACATTTTCCTGGCTTTGGTGTAGGAATATGTCAGAGGTATTAACTTGTAAACACATGGAACGTCAAATTATAACTGCCAACGGTTGCTCCGCAATCAGCATTCAAACACCCCTGGGGTAATTATTTACCCCTCTCCGTCCTGCGAAGGTTAAGCAAGCCCTGATGCAGCCATGGGTATTCAGTGTTAACGACTTCATTTTCTTAGCCTCGGCATTTGAGGGCGTGTGGCCAGTCCTCTCCCTCTCTGTCTTATCTTCCCACTGTCAGTGTACGGTCAATGTACTCATTATAGCTGAGTTGGCTAGGTGGTGAAGGTGTCGCACATAATATCTCAAAGTACAAATCTTTCAGCACTGTAAGCTTGGGTGCGGTGTGTCATCCTTGCGTTTGAATTGCAATAAACGAATATTATTATTATGATAATGATGAACCAAATTTCTGCCCTGGCGAGGATTTTACAACATGCCTCGTATCAAGGTTCGAGGGTAGGATCATCCGTGGGATTGGTCGTATTTCGGGACTGAAGTTAAATGACGGGAAAATGTAGTGCCAGTCCCAAGCCTATGAAAATGAGGAGGGCGATGCCAATCATCTTTGTCATGACACAATGTCCTATAACATCATTTAACGAACCAACCAAGATCGACGGCATTGGTAGCCACAAGATGTTGTGAAACGTTGAAAAATCAGTGCCCGCTTAGATACCTTTAAATCGTTTATTACAGGCGCTATATATACATATTGGATTTTGCGTTCATTCGTTCATTCGTTTACTATTACAATCACAATGAATATAGGAGCTTAGTTCTCCGTCTCAATGGGAAAATAATTATGAAGTGTAAATGAAGACGTGTTCTATGTCAACCGTAAGGGCTCACGATGTTCATTTTTCGATTAAATGATCGGATGAGATCTTTCAACACCGCTTCCAGTTTCAATGGGTGCCACGCCATTGGTCTTTTGAAATCTCGCCTGTCACCTCTTCAATGGTGCTAAATGCAGCTTCTCGTCTTCTCGCTTCTCACATATTTGTCAACATTCATGATTGAGCACTTACACTGGCTTCCGCTCATTGCCCGTATTCCGTTTAAAGTTCTTTCCTGACATCCGGAGCGTTTTTGGACCAGGCTTCGCGTTATCTTTGTGATCATTTCCATTTTCGGCTGCCTCTGGTCGCCCTCTCTGTTCTTTAGACCGACATGACCTCTTGGTAACTCGGACTGCTATATTGCGTCTGTTGGCTCCTTTCTCCGTATACAATCTCCCACAATGACTCACTCTATGATCTAAACTAGTGGTACTTCTGTCTCTACCAGTACTCTTAAGACTTTTCTCGCGGGACTTTTTGCACTGGGAGAGCCTCTGATTAGGTTGTACTGTGAGAGGCTCTTTAGAAATCCGCAAATACATTACAAAACGATACAGTTTAAGGACCCCGTATACGGCTTGTGTTATAGTAGATTTTTCTTTATTTAGCGACATCTTGTGGCTGCCATTGACGTCCACATTACAATAATACAGTTGAATAAGCAACTTAATCTTAGCACCTCGCTTTCAGTTTAAATAAATCTGTAGAAACAGTTTTAAAGGTGTTTAAGTAGAGCATGAATTTCTTCATTGTGCCACCGTATAGGCTACTGGGACAACTAATTTATTTGCCACTGTATACTGGGACAACTACCGAGTATTTTTTTATTAACAAACGATAATTTTATAGTAAAAATAATTTTATGCGTTTTTATTTCGATTGTATGGCCTCGTCCTTGCTCTTTTCTCAATGAATTGATCCACTGAGATTCTTCCCCACCGCTGACCCGTTTGAATGGTGAGCACTCCATTTAAGGTCATTGTGTACGGAACGTGCTAGATAGATAATGTTATAATCTCTTATTTAAGACACCATCGTTATGCCTTCAGGCATCCTCGTGCACAGTGGCAAACGGGACGTAATCGTAAACTCCACATTTCTAAATCGATACTCTAAAGCTAAGCGATGGGCATCAGCTTATCCACGAGGGCTGCGTCGTATCAGAGGGTCTAGAGAGCAATGTATTGCATTGTATGTAAAGATTTATATAGCGCCTCTCTCAGAATAACTATTCAGAAGCGCTCTCAGCAGGAAAACCCCGGGGAAAAGAAACGTCTTTAAAGAACGAGAGACCAAAGAGGAAAAACTAGTCATATAGCTTAGCCCTTAATGAGGGAGGAAGGTCATTCTAAGTAGAAGGACCAACCACAGCAAATGCCCGGCGTTGAGCCAAGGCAGTCCTAGTTCTAGGAACAAAAAGATCTAGCCAATCAGCAGAGCGCAAAGAACGAGGTGAGGTCGCAGATAACGGCTTTCGCATATAGTCAGAAAGACACTTCGGAGCACTGGATATACGAGTCCGGTTGCCATAGAGAGGAGGCAGAGCAGCTGCCAGGGCGGGTTTTGTCGAGGGCGAGAAAGCTTGGAAGGCAGAGACTCGGATGGCAGCCACAAGGTGTCGCTAAACGATGACTAATAGACTTGCTATAGAAAACTAAGAATACACTTAGATACATTTAAATCGTTTCTAAACGGCGCTATAATTATGTATCCTGCATTTTCTTTTAATCGCTACGTAGGCATTTCAGTCTCTTCAAATTCTTGAGCTGTATGATTATACCTGATACGGACGAACAGAACTGGCCATTCAGTAATTCTTTACGCAAGGAACTTTTAACCTGAGTCATTTATTACGCTGGTAAATGAGATCGATTCATTAGGCTGCTGTGTGTGTCCACAGTTTAACGGCAGCTTATGACAACATTGGCCGTTGCCGCTGACAAAGATTAGTTTTGGCATTATTACAGCTCAATAGTATTATTCAAGAGGGTGTTAAAGGTGTCTAACGAGAGCGCTGTAGCGGTTCGGCTTCTGTGCTCCAAAAAAATCTAGCACTATTTGACAAAATTTGTAAGGTCTACTATGCCATAGGAGACAGACAGACAGACAGACAGAGCGACAGACAGACAGACAGATGAGACAGAGAGAGAAAGAGAGAAAGAAAGAGTAGGAGAATGGAGGAGATTGGTCGATGTGGTTAAAACAATAAGAGTAGAAAACTTCGCCACAAGTCGTACTTTGTCAGTGCCAGTCCCAAGCCTAGATGGAGAAGGAGGTCGACGCTAATGATCTTTGTTATCACACAGTGTCGTTAAACTGAATCTACTACTAACGAGAGTAGAAAACGTTATAAGTTAATGATTGAACGAAAACGTCGAATATGATTGTATCGTCGTTTACAAACGATTAAAGGTATTTAACTGGCATTGGTCGACTCTGCTCATAGTAATTCTATTATTCACCGTTTTGCGACATCTTGTGGATAATATTGCAGTTGATTTTAGTTGGTCGGTTAGCTGCTGTTTAAGGAAACTGTCATAACAAATATAATTAGCGTAGCCCTCCTCATTTCCCTATGACTGAGACTGGCTCAACCAGAGTACGAACGAACTGTGGCGGAGCTTCCAGCGCATGATTAACCCACCTTACTTATTAAGGTGATTCAGCATTTTTTAAACGTATGAATTTTGATGTCATATGACGACGTTTAACTTTGCAATAAAGAAATAACCAGCGGAAACGTCAACATAGTCGTTCAATCGGTCATTTTCACTTCGCTTTTCAGAAAATTTAGTGAAAATTTCTGCGAATGAAGTCAATGGCCCTTGAATTTAAGTCAGTCGATCAATTAAGCCACCAGAAATACAGGATCAAGCCACATAATTCAGAGATTAAGCCACAAAGTAATTGGTAAACTACATACAACCACACGGTAGATCATAAATACATGATTAAGCCAATCAACCAACAGATACAGCCACACAGTTGAAAGTTCTTCAAGTCCTCGGTTTCTGCAGGTAAGAAATGAACGCAGAATTAATTTAGTCAATTAAATTAAATTCTGCCGAATTAATAAAGCACCATTTACAACTGCACAATTGTCATGTAAGTCCATTGAAGACAATCCCGTAAATATGCAATGGTTATGTCACGCGGCCTGTGTATAATCCACAAGGCATCAACCGATGGCATTAAACATAAAGTAATTTAGATGAATACTAATTGAGAATTGGGTCAATTATAGAATATGCAACTTGTACAGATATTTGAAGAAACTGTCTTTACGTCTCAGATTTTCATTTCGTATGTATGAATGCATGTATACCTGTATCATGTATCTATTATACTTAATATAGCGCCTTTTGAGTACCTCACAAAAGCGTTGCACACGTGACATCCACAGGAGATGTGTTGCTGCGTCTGTCTGGAAGACTATTATAAAGTGTAACTGTAGACGTTTTTCTAAAGCGACCGTATATGACCTCGACCCTGTTTAATGAACTGTCCAGTTGAGAACCTTCACCACCAAACCATTTAAGGTCCCCGTGTACAGACCGTCCGATTATAGTAGATTTTACTTTACTTAGCGACATCTTGTGGCTACCAGGGCAGTTACGCCGACCTCAATGGACCTGGATAACTGGTAAACGGTCGTTTTCGCACCTTTGATGAATATATTGCATCAAAAAAAACCGTTATAAAGGTGTTTAAGTAGAGCTTTCCATTATCCAATGTGTCACCCAATATCAACTAACAAGACCTCTGTTTAATTAAAAACTGATTATGTAGTAATTGCAAATGTATTCGCTTTTCAATAGCGACCGTGTATTGTATTGTGTTGTATTGTATCTGATCATTTATAAAGCGCTTCTCAAAGCCTTTCAAAAGCGCTCCCAGTGCGAGGTACTCCGAGGAAAAAGGAAGGTTTTAAGGTGAGAGAAAGAGGGAGCTATGCATATGTCATCGAACCTGACAATTTTGACAGAAATGATCAGATAAGATCCTAAAACGCCACTCCCCCTTGAATGGTTGTCACACCATTTACGGTCCTCGTGTATGAACCGTGGTAGAGCGACCGTATTTACTTGACCCTCGTCATTTTTCAATGAATTGATCTGGCGAGATCCTTCACCACCTCAAAAACTTGTTCCATGTGGAATATAATTTTGATAATTTAGGTAGCTGTAGCAGGATCATTTGCGCACAATTTGAGGTAAACATCATTGTGACATCTCACGCCATTCAAAAGTTACCCCGATATACATGAGGTGCTCAGGTTGATACGACCCCCCTTAGTTTTTCGTCTATAGCGTACTCATTTTTCTTCCTGGAAGAGAAACAAATATACCATTCTTTAGAGAGATGCAGGGCTTCCTTTGCAAACTTAGATGTTTGTCTTTTTGAAAACCGGAAGTGATCAAAATAAATAATAATACGCGTAATATGCGTGTAAAAATAGCTGAATGGAAGGACTCCCCCTTAGTTTTGTCGGTAGCGTATTCATTTATATTCCTGGAAGAAAAACAAATATACCATTCTTTAGAGGGAATGTAGGGCTTCATTTGCATACTTACATATTTGTCTTTTGAAAACCGGAAGTGATCAAAATAAATAATAATACGCGTAATCTGTGTGAAAACGGCTGAATACAACAACACAACGTAAACCGATATATATGTATGGATATATATGTATGGATGTATATTTATACGTATATAAACATATGTAGGGATGTATGTGTATCTTGGATACATAGATCAGTTCAAAACACACATAATTTTATATTTGTTTATCCAAACGAGTACAAAATGTGCGCAATAATATAAAATATCGCTAATTTAGGGGTTTCGTTGTTAAAAGTGATGTAATTTCGAGGTGCATTCACATAATGTACAACTAAATATACCATTCTGTGCAGAAATGAATGCTGAATCCATTGATATATTACAAGTTATGATATGTGAAACCAAACACGAAATCCAGGGGGTCGTCTCAACCCCCCCCCTTGGTAGCCGATGTCACAAAAAAGCTTGGTAGCCCTAGGGTTAAGTCTGGATAAAAAGGGAGGGCAACGCTAATCACCTTCGTTATAATTCAGCATCCATAAACAGTAGAGAACTGACCCACGAACCGCCTTACTAGTTGTAAGATATCGTGAAAAGCTCAATAATATAATAATGGTATAGTCTGCTTATACACCTTTAAATCTGTGTAAAGCAATGCTATATAAAAGTTAATTTTGTTAAGCGCAGCAGGTATCACTCACCCAAAAACCAAACAAAAGAAAGCGGAAGAAATGTTTATCAAAATCAACTGAAACTTAGTAATAAAGTTTAAGACGTCAGTGACCGCTGTAGTCAAACTGTTGTATACAAATACAATCGTAAGTTACGGCCAGAAGAGTTGAGGGAAAGATATTAAAGATATATTAAACTATGTACTTACTTACTTTTACTTATACACGAAATGCCTCAAAGACGTTGCCAGAGAAATCGTAGAATTTTCTCCCAGAGACGATGCTTAACCTTAGAACTGTCAAAATCGTCTCCATCCATTATGAGGTCGACGTCAACGGCCATGACAGCTTGTTAAGATGTCGCTAATCATTCACGTCTACTAACAATGTGCGATGGGCTTAGACACCTTTAACTAGCCTTTCACCGAGTCTATATATTCAACGTTTCCTCTAAAGTAGCAACTGAAGAGGCATCTCACGTGCTAACTAATAATAATATGTGTTAACTACTAATTATGTAATGTGAGGTCAACGTCAACGGCCATGACAGCCGTAAGAATAATAGCGGTAGATTGGACAACATGTGAGTACCAGTAAAAGACTAATTCAATATTTCAGATTTAACTAAGATATTAAACTATTTACAATAATAAAGCTGCAAATATCTATTTACATATCTTTAATTATTAGACCAATTAGCTTATGCACTTCGTTTTACAATATATTTATTGTTAAAAGGTTTTAAATGGTAATTGCGTTTTTATGTAATTGCCATTTATTTCTTAACAACTTAGAAATGTCTTCTATTTACTTTCAGGTAAGAGGTGATGAATAGTCTGTTAAACCTGGCAGGTATGATATCACATAAAATATAGGCTACTATTATTCGATTCTTCTAATCTAATCTATCAGACGTCTGTTGTTCATTAGACTTTGGTTGGTCAGTTGATGTTTAAAGACACTGTGTCATAACAAAGGTTAGAAATATGCATGCAGTTAGAGGGGGGTTTGGTTGGGGGTCCAGTCCCTGCCGCTTAAATTAATAGAGGGAAAACAACGGTACGTTTGTGTGATGCCGGAATAGAACCCTGGACCAAGAACGCTATGCACAGCAGTTGTAAGAATGGAGCGAAATCATCTATAAAATTCTTAAATAAGAATGGCGGCAGTTCACAGGAATTGCACTTAGAATCCAGAACTAGCTGTCGAATGGTTGCTAGTTGAAGAGGGTCCCATGCTGAGAGCGAAAAAGTCGTGTGCTGAAATGACAGCGGTGGAACGTTGAACGTTGCCTGGCATGTTGCGTCTCTCTTCGATTGTAGGAAATTCTTAAAGTCTGAGGCCGTGAACGCAGACTCAGTGAAAGTAGACTGGGTCGGTAGTCGAAGGGTAGATGAGCGACAGAGTACATCAGAGAGCGCAGTCCAGAGCCGACGTGAATTCTCCTTCTCCCGCTCGATCGGAGCCGCCCAGCATGCAGTCTCCTTGTCATGGAACTCTCGCTGCATACTTCTCAGGTGGTCGATCCAGATAAGGTGTTCAGCTGGATTGTGTGTGGGTCGAAATTTGCGCTCCAATCGTCTGACATTCCGACGCAACCATTTGTAGTCAAGTCACGGCTGTGTATTGACCTTGAGTAGAAGCGATGATGATAATGGAGCGGAAGGATAGAGTCGTCTCAACATAGAGAGAGAAGAGGTCGCGTCCTGTTTAAAATTCCGCCACTGTCCGTACTCCAGTCCGATTCTGCATGGAGGAGGAGGGCGACGCTAGTAATTGGTTATAACATAGGACCGTTAAAAAGAGATACTACGACTGAAACAGCATTAATTAAGGAAAACTTAACGTTTTCTGAATTAAGAGGAAATCTGAAACGCAAAATGCGCAAAAAAGCCACCGAGGTGGTCGTAACCCGCACGAACTATGTAATCGTAATAAACAGCTGCTCGATCTGCGATTGATTAGAGCGCTGTCTTTAGACACCTTTAAAACGGTGTAAATCAATATTAAGTAGACATAAAACACGGAAACTGATTGGTTAATATGCTCTCTTTAGACACCTTTAAAACGTTGTTCCGTGATTCTATATATAAGCAGAACCCTGAAAGCGCTTTCACCTTTTTTATTAATATGAAATGGTAAAAGCTGGAATTTAATTGCTGATGGAATCAAAGAAAAAGGTGTTTAGCGTTTATCATTAAAAGGACTACAGAATCTGCCTTTAAACAACACACAACACATGGATTAAGACAACAGAACGAGGATTAAGCGGATATGATAACATAATAAAAAGTTAAGTCAACGGTCTCACCAAAGGATCAACAGATCAAGATCCTTAATCATTGGATTAAAACACATGTCATAGGTTCAAGCCTCTCAATGGATTAAGGCACTCGATTCATTAAACCACTCAATGGATTTGCCCATTCAACCAATTGAAGCCACTCAATGGCTTACGCCAGCGAAAGTATTGCGACGATGTCAATGACTCATTGGATCACCCAGAAAAGAAACTCAATCAACAGATTAAATCTTCAAATCTCCGGTTACAGGTAAGAATTCAACGCGGAATGAATAAAATAAATTCAAGCTAATTCTGCTAAATTAATACAGCAACATTTACAACTGCAACGTCATCTAATAATAATAATAATAATCTTTTCTTTATTAAGCGCCTGACAAACGCACTGCGCTAATGAAGACAATTCCATAAATGTAAGCTACTATTGTTGTTGAGCACGTTCTGTTGCAGCCTACAAAGCATATCCGCCCCCGGGACTCGAACTCGTTACCTGACTTACCTCTCGCTCTCTATGCCAGATGTTATCCAATGCGCTATGTTCAATTTTCAATATATTGACCTTTTGAGATCTTTCACCATTTCTCCCCTTTGAATGTGTGCAACGCCGTGCAACGCCGGGTTAACTTCCCGTGGCGGACCCTGCGGTTGTAGAGTTTTCTTTATTTAGTGACATCATTTGATGCTAGGCTGGGTACATTCACCCGAATTCAACTATTTACCAAAACGCGTTGTTTACCTGTGGGTGAAAATATATTGCAAGCGTGGATATAGTTAGAAAGGTGTTTAAATAGAGCGTTGCGTTATCCAATGTTTCACCCTATAGCGGGACATAATTATAAGTAAGTAAGTAAATAAGAATGTTCTTTATTAAACGCAAGCAAACGCTCATCGCTTTACATACAAAGTCAGACATAATTTATGTACAAAGAAAACGACAATTAGAGGAAAATTAAGTCAACTAGAAAACATATGTCTAACTGTACAACATCCTAGCTAAGAAGCCACGCCTGGTAAGGGAATCAAATCTAGGGAGAACACGGTTATGTGAGCGTGGGCGCAGGTCATGACCAGTGCAATTGACAGGGGAGAAGGTCGTGGAGGGTGTGGCTAGTATTTGTTAAGATGTTTCTAAAGAGGTCTATATCAGCTTTTTGCAAAGCTCCTCAAAGGTGGGGAAAGATTTAGGTAGGAAACCAAGGCGTACCAACTTGCGGACCAGCGCGCTCAGAGAGTCAAGTTCCTGCTTACTGGCGAAGCCCCACCATACTTGGGAACAGTATAGCATGCGGTTGATAGTGGTAGCCCTGACCATATCATGAAGCCTGACCCCCGAAAGCCCATGTGAGATCAAAATACGATGGGCATAAAGAGATTGCTTGGCCCGAATGCAAAGTCTTTGAACATACTGGGAGAAAACCGAACTTTTCGGTAATCTCAATGCCCATATAATCGAAATGCAATAAAGATACTGGAAGAGAAAACGCAGAATTGTTACCCTGGGAAGACGTTTGACCTACAAACTGACTTAATCGTCTCGATCGCAAGGTTAGGTCGACATCAACGGCCATGGCAGCCGTAAATTGTTTTTAGTCATTGAAATCTACAAAAAATTTGGGATCTGCTTAGACACCTTTAAGTAGCTTTTCACCGATTCAATATATTCACAAGTGACGTTCAAGCAGTATCCAAGTCGGGAAAAAAGAAAGAAAACTGATAATAGACATTATACGAAAATGAACTTAATCCGTCAGAAACTTTAAAATGTCAACATCCTATCAGAAACGGAATCAAAGACAAGAAAAGAGAAAGAAAACTTATGAGAACATTACAAGAAAATGAACTGAAATACATCAAACACTTTAAAGACGTCAACAGCCTTTGTAGCTATAAGATGTCGTTAAATATTGGATTAAATAAAATAAAAGCAGTAACCAAGTCATTCTTTATTTGGAATAATAATTATGTAAATTTCGACTTGAACGGCTGTGGCAGCCACAAGATGTCGTTAAACAACACGTGATGCAAACTCCATTTTGACACAGTTTTGAACTGTTTCATTTTTGTTATAAATTCAGCAGTCTCGTTATACTGTAGCTATGGTAAAGATGCAAACTCCGCCACTGCTCGTACTCTGGCAGTGCCAGTCCCAAGCCTGGATAAAGGAGGAGGGCGACGCTAATGATCCTTGTTATCACACAGTGTCGTTAACCGGAATATGCTAACTGTAGCTTTACAAGGCTGTATTAAGTCAAAGTAATTTCTGTCGACGTCAACGGCCTTTTCTGTCCAAATATGCCGTTAAATTTTCCACCCATTTAGACACCTTTTAAACGTGGTTACCCGAAATTATATAGAGATGAAACGCGGTATATTCCTTACATATTCCTTGAACTCCGCCACTGATTGCTTTCTGTCAGTGCCAGTCCCAAGCCTGAATAAAGGAGGAGGGCGACGCTAATGGTCTTCGTTACAACACAGCTAGTCGTTAAACAGAAAAACCACCACTATTCCTTACATAAATGACGTAATTTTATAACTTAGGCCATGGAAAACACAATATCAATCCACTTAATCAGCAGATTAAACGATTTCGTTTAGAGATTAAGCCACAAAATGCAATGAAGATGCATGATTTAATCCATTCAGTCAACGTATTAAGTGAAATGGAAATGTTTCAAAAGAAAACGTAGAAATATTCTCAAGGGAAGACGTTAAACCTTGAAATTGATAGGATCGTATCTTACAAAAGGCCAAGGTTAAGTCGACGTCATCGGCCATGGCAGCCGTAAGATGTCGCTAATCATTGAAATCTAATTACAATGTGCGATCTACATAGACATGAATATTAATGTAGGCGCAAACGTAAATTTAACTGCAATTATAAAGAGTAATGCAAATAGTAATGTAATTGAGGATGGAAAGGAGGATGGATGAGGACGGATGGAATGGATGGATGAATGGATTTGTGGATAAATGAGTTTTTGTTAAACAGAGTCGCCATCTAGCGAATGTATGGCTGGGTGGATGTATAGATGACTGGCTGCTATAATTACTGACTGGCATAATGACTGGCTCAGTGGCTTTATTGTAGAGCCAACTTGCGCTTCTAAGCAATTATATAATGAATCAATTCATACCTGAGTTTGTGAAGTGGCATCCACTTGAAATATACGAAACACCAGCTTCAACTCCTTCACAGTTATAAATTGTTTCGGCTTAACGACACTTCTTCATATCGAAGATGATTAGTGTCGGAGGCAGAAAGCAACCTCGTACTCCACGTTTAAATTGCGACCGAGCCACCCGCAGTAAAGATCCGAGAAATTAATCTCTGATAAACCGACCCGACCGGGAAGCGAACCCGGGGCGCCGGCGTGACGAGCGGGTACCAACCCACTCGGCCACTCAGGATCTCCCCCTTCACAGTTGAAGCGAATGATGGTTAACTATGGGGTGCCCTACTGGAAGACAATAAGGGCAATCCCTCGCAGAGGTCGTAAATTTACAATCGTATTTAAACCATCGCTTGCGTGGCAATGAGGATTAAACATACCCGCGTTAAGTGTGAAGGAATGAAGAGTTAAGTGGGGCACGCGGAAACGACGTTTTGACCATTATTAGATCGCCTTAGGGATAACGAGTCACCCTAGCCGTGGCTGGATGAATAAACTGTGACAAATTACGGTAAGTTAAAGTAGGGTCGACGTTAATTACGTGGATAACCACGAAAAGTTGTAAAATAGGGCCTATTGATTATAAATAATGGTTAGTTGGCGATGTTTGCAATATGTTATAATATAAATGGTGAATAAGATCTCATAAATGAATGAGTGAAGAAAATCTCGACCATAATTATAGCGTCACTTACAAACGATTTAAAGGTATTTAAGTGGACACTGTTTTGCTTATAGTAATTATGTTATTTGCCGTTAAGCGACATCTTGTAAATAATATTGCAGTTTATCTTGCAGAGTTCAAAGCGATTAAAAATTTTTCAAATATACGACGAAGGTTAATAACTTTCTAAAGGTGTTTAGCATATCCCAACACTATTTGTAACATTAGCGTCAGCTTTCGGAAGACAGGGTCGTTGACGTCAACCTTTCTTCAAGTTCTCTGCCCCTGTGTAGATTTGAGCGTCCAATGACGCCACTCCTCTCGATGATGATAGGCTTTCTCCTTCAGTTTGTGGTATCCATCCACCATCATCCAATCAGGAATTATCTGTCTAGGTCTACCCCTCATTCTCTTTCCCTCCATGATAGTTCTCAGTAGGGATTCCTCTCAGTGTGTGATCAATCCACTTCCTCTGTCTCCCTCTTACTGTAGCCATAAGAGATCTTTCCTCTTCCACTTCATACAACACCTTTTCGTTTGTTTAATGCTCAGTCCAAGTAACCTTCCTATCCTGCGCCACATCCTCATCTCAAAGCCTTCTGATATCTTCTTTCCCAATGTTTACCCATTTCTCTTAACCGTAGTACCATCCCACACGTTTCTTAAAGGATTCTCAGTGCGTCTGTTTGTCTGTCCCGCTTTAAATGTATTGTGTCCCTCGCTTTGAAACATTCCGTATTTTTCTTCCCGCTACAATTCCTCCTATTTTTAACCCAGACGGCGCATGGACATCGAAAACAATATAAATTTATTAGTAGATGTAAATTTGATTAAAAATGCAACTATGAATGTAAAATTAAAAAGTATTGTTGTGAATATAAATATACATCAAAAGTAAATGTAGCATAAATGAAAATGTAAATATCAATTTAAAAATATCAATTTATCGATCTAAATAAATAAAATAAACTCAATGTTAATAGAAAGATAAATATAGTCGCAAAACGTAGGTATAAATAAAATTGTAAATAAAAATACAAATAATAATGCAATTGAGGATAAATGGATGAGGATGGATGAATGCAATGGATGAATAAATGGATAGATGGATGT
This sequence comes from Aporrectodea caliginosa, assembly GCA_020284085.1. NCBI lineage: Eukaryota > Metazoa > Annelida > Clitellata > Crassiclitellata > Lumbricidae > Aporrectodea > Aporrectodea caliginosa. Next base: position 40,931 of record JACEVL010000151.1, on the reverse strand, counting down.
AATGGATGGATGATGGATGGACGGACGGATGGACAGATGGATGTATGCTTGAGTGAATAGCTGGTATGTTGGATGGCTTAATGACGGAACCAGCTTGGGCTTATACCCAGCGCATCGTCCAGGCGGTTGCAGTATATATACACATACATGAGTCAATTCATACCGGCTTTTGTGATTAAGGCCACTTCAAACTATTGATTGAAAAAATAATAATTAGGCGATTCCGCTTACACACCTTAAGTTGTCGATTGGTACGTTATATATAAATGTGGTAACCATTTGTACGTTATATTTAAATGTGGTAACCACTTAATAATCACAGACAGTATGAGATGAACTACTTTATGTTGCAAAATTATTGAATATTAGTTAAATTGTAAAGCTCCGTTTGACACTTTTAATGGTGTCGTTCGGATGCAATAAGTTTCTGGTTCTGATTGTATTGTATATTTTCCGTATTGTCGTCAACGGCCTTTGATGTCATAAGACGACGTTAAACTATGGTTAAATAAATAATAATAACAATGTCATGATAATGGATGGTAACTGAATGAGATTAAGATGAACTGAAACTCCGCCACTGCGCGTACTCTGGCAGTGCCAGTCTCAAGCCTGAAGAAATGAAGAGGTCGACCGTAATCATCTTTGTTATAACAGTGTTGTTAAACAGCAAGTAACCAGACGACCAAGATCAACTGCAATAGTAGCCACAAGATGTCTGTAAACGTTGACTATTTGTAGACTTACTATAAGAAAACCAGTGTCCACTTAGATACCTTTAAATCGTTTGCATCCAACGTTATATATTGGATTTTCAATCCAAACGTTAATACCTGTGGTCTTCGTCTTCATCATCATCATCATCAATAACCATGGGCTCAGTGGTGCCCGTCGGTGTCCGAGGCCTTCTTCACAATAATCTCTCCATTCGACTCTGTTCTGAGCCGTGTGATACAGTTTTTGCAGATCTGTTCCACACCACTCTTCAATGTCATCTGTCCATTCTCTATGCGGTCTGCCTCTTTTGTTCGTACCCTCCATTATTCCAAACATCAGGGCCTTGATCTTTCTGTTCTCTTTCATTCTAAAGATTATGTCAGAACAATCCAAGTTTTCGCTGAATAACTTTCTGTATGAGGTTCTCAGTCATTTCCACTCTTTTGTATACCTCTTCGTTGCTGACTGACTTACTTACTTACTGTGCCATAATAAAGATGATTAGCGTCGCCCTCCTCCTTTCTCTAGCCCTGGAGTACGAGCAGTGGCGGAGTTGTGTGTGTATTTACTTTTTAACGACTAGCTGTGTGGTAACAAGACCATTAGCGTCGCCCTCCTCCTTTATCCAGGCTTGGGACTGGCACTGTCAGAAAGCGAACAGTGGCGGAGTTAAAGGTCCTCGTGTATATTATACGGACTGTTCTAGGCCTATTATGTGTGCTTAGTTCCCTCTCTATGGAATTGACTTTCTCCTTCTCTACGCTCTACAATCCTCTCTAGTAGCATCTCTACCTCTTTCTCTCACCTTAAAACCTTCCTTTTCTCGGAGTACGCACCGGGAGCGCTTCTGAAAGGCTTACGCTATGAGAAGCGCCTTATAAATGATCAAATACAATACAATACAAAATTATAGTATATGTTTCTTTATTTATCAGTATCTTGTAATGGTTAGGTCCATTGACGTCGACAAACCTAAACCTCACGAAACAAAGCAGATTTGCCTAAGTTATAGCGCTGGTGATATATATTCCATCGGTAGGAAACGTTATAAAGGTGTTTAAGTAGAGCATTGCGTTATCCAATGTGCCAGTATATAATAATTATTATATCACAATTTCGTGTGAATAATTTCTTCTCATTCATTTCTTATATCATAATAGCCTAGGGGTTATGTCCTAGCCTGGGGCGTTTTGTCCGGGGGATTTATGTCCTGGCGATATATGTCCGGGGGTAATGACCGTCTACCGTTACTACCCCTTCTACCAGTTCAAATCAAATGTGATCTCAATTTTTGATTGTCGAAGTGCTTACTGGACTTGTCCTGTTAAGCAAACTGATCAATGGAAAACTGCTTTTGTTACTCACAATGGACTGTACGAGTTTACTCGTGTTCCTTTCGGAATGATCAACTCAGGAAGAACATTTGTTAAAGCAATTAACATGGTTTTACAGCCTATAAATGAATTTGCTGAGCCCTATGTAGATGACATTGCTGTGCATTCAGATGATTGGAAGATTCATTTACAGCATTTAGATGCATATTTAATGCAAATGAGACTGCATAACATTACTCTGAACTTAAAGAAATGTATCTTTGGTAAGAGTGAGGTAAAGTTCATCGGTCATGTGGTTGGTTCTGGAACGATTCAAATGAATCCAGATAGAATTGAAAGTTTAATTAATTTGAAAACCCCAGAAACGAAGAAACAAGTTAAGCAATTGCTGGGATTTTTTGGTTACTATAGACAGTTTATCAAAGATTTTGCACAGATTGCGAAGCCTCTATCTGATTTGACAAGCAAACATGTTCCAGATAAGATTGATTGGACTGATAGACATCAACAGGCATTTAATTTACTTAAAGATGCTGTACGCTCTAAAGTTGTTTTATATGTTTTTGATGTTGGAAAACCTTTTAATTTGTACTGCGATAGTAGTGATTTTGCAGTAGGAGCTGTTTTAACGCAGATGGATGATAAGGGAATAGAACGCCCTGTGTCATTTATAAGTCAGAAATTGACTGACACCCAGAAGAGATGGGCAACTGTAGAAAAAGAAGCCTATGCTATTGTTTGGGCTCTAAATAAGTTAAAAGAGATAATCATTGGATCTAAAGTTCACATCTTTACCGATCACAATCCTTTAACTTATCTGACTGAATCTATGTCTAAGTCTGCTAAACTGGTGCGTTGGGCTTTAGCACTGCAAACTTTTGATGTAGAAGTTAATTATAAGAAAGGACGATTAAATGTTGTAGCAGATTGTTTATCTAGATTATAAGATTGTTTATTTTACTGTATTATATAGTATTAAGTTTATTGCATAATTTAGTACCTGATGATTTCGCAAATTTTTAAGTTTAATTTGCTCAATCCAAAGAAAGGGAAGGAGGTAATGTGAACTAATGTTTTGCATATATAATGAGCACAGGTGTTCCTTAGGTTGATATATATATATATATATAATGTGTATTCGATTGTTAAGCGTTTTAGTCTTAGGCTTTAGTTGCGCTGTCGGCTCGTGGGCGCTTGGCCTAAAGTAGCCTAAACTTTGGCTGACGATAGATTCTCTACACGTGCAGTTAGCGCGCCAAACTTAGAAACTGCTGATGACAGTGAATTTGAACTATACAGTGTAGTACAGTTGTTGTAAGGCAAGAGTTGAGTTGTTGTTATTAAAACTGTGTTTGAAGAAAGAAAGAAACATTCAAAGAACTGTGTCAATTTAATTCTTAAACAGTTAGAAGACGTTGAGCAATTTATATGTAGAGATAAGGAAAGTTCTTGAGGTAGGTCACAACTAAGAAGAAGAAAGAGTTGGTGACAGTGACCCTATACTCAGTTTTCAATGAATTGATCGGGTGAGATCCTACGCCACCGTTATGCGTTTGAATGGGTGACAGGCCAAATACCTTGCTCTAGTTGCTGCCTAACGACATTTGGTTGAATAAAGCATATACTTACTTACCTACTTACTTACTAACTTACCTACTTACTCACTAACTGTGTCATTAGCGTCGCCCTCCTCCTTTCTGTAGCCCCGGGAGTACGAGCAGTGGCTGAGTACAGATTAAGATCAACTGAATCTCCGTCGTTGCTCGCACTCTGGCAGTGCCAGTCACAAGCATGGAACAAGCAGGAGGGCGACGCTAATGAACTTTGCAATGGCAACGTGTCGTTAAACAGCAAATAACCAGCCAAAGAAGAGCAACTGCAATGGTAGCAACAAGATGTCGGTAAACGTTGAATAATAGGCTTACTATACGAAAATTAGTGTTCACTTCTTCTTCTTCCGGTTCTCTGCCTCTCAGGCAGGTTCAAATGTCCGACGTCGCCACTCCTCTCTTTGTTGAGCCTCTTCTTTCAGCTTCCTGTAATCGTTTGTCATCATCCAATCCAGCATCATCTGTCTTGGTCTTCCTCTTGTCTTCCTCCCCTCCATTTTTCCTTCAATGACCGTTCTTAGTAGTGAGTCTCCTCTCAGCGTGTGCCCGATCCATTTCCTTTGCCTCTCTCTTATTGTGCGTATAAGGACTCTTTCTTCTCCAATTATTCCCATCACTTCTTCATTTGTTATATGATTCTGTCCAGAAGAAAAAAAGAATAGGACAATGACAGTGTGATTCTCCTTGCAGATTTTATTTTAGTTATAGTTACAGTTATAGTTAATGTTTTTTAATTTTAGTTATAGTTATAGTTATAGTTATAGTTAGTATTATTTTTTAGTTATAGTTAATGGATTTTATTTTAGTTAATTTTAGTTACTACTTAGTTACAATAATTAAGGCTATAAGCAAAACTGTGCGTATTAACACGCTGTTTCACAATTTGCTCAAAGCCTTTGAAGCATGGATGCATTCAGCTTCATGAATACACGAGTTTCCAAAGTAACTGACAAATTGCATAATAAAAATATCGCATTTTATCGTTCTCATTTATGTCGAATCGTCCATATTGCACTTCCTATTTTTATTTTTTGAATTAACGAAAATAAAGATGAATTTTCGTTATTGTTATTTTCGTTATGGTTATAGTTATAGTATTTAATGATATTTTTAATGATATTGTTTAATGATATTTTTTAGTTATAGTTATCGTTAACGAAAGCATTTTATTTTCGTTAAAGAACATTTTCGTTATCGTTGTCGATAACGAGAATCACACTGGATAGTGAGAAATATTAACTAAGCTAGAGTCAAATATAATTAGGCGTTTTATCTCGTACAACAATCGACCTATAGGAGCTTAAAGTAAAAATATTAAAACGGAGATAATATGGAAAAAGTAATAGCAAATGAAACTGAGAGAAATTAAAGTAAAGGAGATATAAAGTGACACACAGAGGCAAGGAGGGAGAACGAGGATGAGGGAAACAATAGTAATCGTAATAGTAAAAGCGAAGTTACAGGCGATCAATCTGTAACGTAGAGAGAGGACGGAGTTCGAGGTAGGGAACAGTGAGCTAGATGTGCAGAAACAGAAAGAGAAGTTAAGACGAATGAAGAAAAAAAGAAAACCTCAATCAATCATCATCCATTATCCCTCCTCCTCCTCCTCCTTCTTTTCTTCATCTCCTCCTCCACCTTCTCCTCCTACTCTTTAATAGTCCCATCCATCCTGTTCTGTTCATGACTTTCCCTCTCCTTATTTCATCTGCAATCGCCCTCTTCCTTCCTCATCCCTAATCATCTGCTTTTCTCTTCCGAAGTGGTCAACAGCTTCAGAACTTTTGACTGCCATGACGGACTCGGCATCATCCATCCATTTCATAGACTCCAACAGCAGCAGCCGCAGCCCCAACAACAGTGAAAATGGCGTTCACACACAAGCAGTCCTACTTGTCTTCCAGATCCTTCTCTGTCAAAGCCTCCAGCCACTGTTCGCAACCCCTCCCACTTTCTTGTGGTGTCCCTCAAGGCTCCGTCCTGGGTCCACTGCTCTTCATTCTGTATACCACACCATTAAGCCATCTAATTGAATCCTCTTCTGTTGACCACCATCTTTACGCCGACGACACCCAACTCTACATATCCTTCTCCCAGAGCTCTTTTTCCACCTCCATTGCAAAACTACTCAGTGTGGTTAACCTAGTCTCTCAATGGATGTCGTCCAACCTACTCTGCCTCAACCCTTCCAAAACAGAATTCATCATCCTAGGTCTTCCTGACCAAATCAAGAAAATCCCTGACCCTTCAATACACCTATCCACTAATTCTTCATCTCTTACCTTCACCTCCGATGCCCCTGTCCGCAATCTTGGTGTAACCTTTGACCCACATCTTTCCTTCTCTAATCACATCTCCAACCTCTCGCGCTCCTGCTTCATGCACATTCGTGACCTCCGCCGCATCCGAACCATGCTCGACTTCAAAACTGCCTCCACCATCGCTACCTCCATTGTCCACTCAAAGCTCGACTATTGCAATTCCCTCTTTCTCAACCTTGAATCCACCCAACTAAAGCGTCTGCAGCTCATCTAAAACTCATTAGCCAGAGCTGTCACCAGAACACCCAAGCATCATCATATCACTCCCATCCTCAAATCACTCCATTGGTTAAAAATCCCAGAGCGAATTCACTTCAAAGTCCTATCACTAACCTACAACTCTCTACAACACTCCCAGCCCAGATATCTCCGCGACCTCTTCACCATCCAGCCAACCCGCTCTACCCGATCATCCTCCGTTCTCACTCTCTCTCGACCTCCTGTCACTACTCATCTCAAGTTCTCCAACCGAGCAATATCCAACACTGCACCACGTCTCTGGAACGACCTACCTCCTGAATTCCGCACTTTTTCGGTTCCTCCACCATCATCTTATTTCGCAATGCAAATACGGATGTTATTACCAGAAGTAACTATGTAATGTAATTTAATGTAATGTAGTCAAACATTTATAAAGCGCCACTCAGAAGCGCTCAACACGTGGCCATCAAACAGCTGAAAATATGCGTCTTTAAGAGTTTAGAGAAAACCATATAGCCGCGTGCAGCACACACAGACGGCGGAAGAGCGTTCCAGATCCGTGGCGCCGCAATCGAGAAGTCCCGACGAGCACAGGTGGTGGTTCGAAACGAAGGTGTCATCAAGTCATTTCGCGAGGCAGACCGGAGACCCGCCGACCAGTTTGAGTGCCAACTGGAAGACACAGTTCAGCAATGTAGTCCGGAGCAGTACCAGTCATAGCCTTCAAAACCAGCAACTGGAAGCCAGTGGAGATCACGTCGCATGTAGTCAGATATGTGTGAATATCTCGGTAGATCAGCCGGAAGTCTGCTGCTGTATTCTGAACGAGCTGAAGTTGATGAAGACGGAACTCATAATACATGATCGTTACCAGACCGTATGATGGTTATCTGTCACAGCAGAAAACTTCATCATCCAATTATGATGGTTATCTGTCACTTCAGAAAACTTCATCATCCAATTTCAAGTAGATCCGTTTTAGGGTCTTGGATTTCCAAAGCTTACCCTCACCCGTCTCCACATTTAACCATGTGATTATTAACACTACACAGAACTTTTCGCAGCAGTATCTGGTACCGAATAATTATAACTGCCCACGCAACAAAATTTGAACAGCTGGGTTTACATCCTACTAGTATAATTATTCCGTTGAAAAGACAACAACAATAATAATAATAATAATAATCGGTCACTACACCGTAATGGGCCGTACATCTGGGCGTTCCACTTTCCAACTTGGATGTCTTGAGACCAGATGCTCAGAATTATCTCTGGCCTTGTCGAGACTGATAAGTGTCACTAAACCCGATGCTCTCATATTATTAATGTGATCACTCAGAGCCTCTAAACCTATGCACATCCTTCGCTGTCGCCTCTGCTCAATAGATCCTCTTCTCGTATATTATGAGTCACTGCTGAGAACCGGTTTACAATCGAGAAGGTAAGCGAGACAGAGGAGAGAGAGAGACAGAGTGAGAGTGTGAAAGAGAGCGACGGCGTAGAGGACAGGGTGGGAGGAACTTAGCTAAAGCAGAGCGAGAGCGTGCATGCGAGCGATAGTTTCATCTGTGTATAATTCTCCTCATTAGTGTTATATCTTGTCACCTGACAGTAACAGACTAATCGCTCTCAGTCGGACGAGTTGTGCAGTCGCAACATCATCACCAAGCAGACATTCGACTTCTTGTTTCAACTGACCGACCTACAACTCCTCGAATGATGGCCGACAGTTTCACGACGAACTTTCCGAAGAACGATGACAATGTCACGGTTAACCTCTACGACAACTCGACTAACGATTTCCAATTTAAAAACTTCATCTGGACCCCGCAGACGATCGCCATGGTCGCTGTTTTTCCCATCATCTTCGTTGTCGGCCTCATCGGAAACGCCACTTTGATCTTCATCGTGCTGCGTAATAAGCCAATGCGTACGAAAGCAAACGTCTTGATCGTTAATCTGTCGATCGGTGACTTTCTCTTCATTCTCGTCTCTGTCCCGTTCACTTTGGCCAGAGTTATCTTCTACGAGTGGCACTTGGGCAACGCCATCTGTAACCTGAACTACTTCATGCAGACCCTGTCTCTCGGGGTTTCGATCTTCACCCTTGTGGCCCTCAGCGTAGACCGTTTCATCGCCGTCGTCTACCCACTGGCCTCGTACAGCTCGCAGTCGTTGACCCGCGTCATCGTCGCCTCAGTAGTCATCTGGGTCATGTCGACCGGACTGGCTCTCATGGATCTAGTGGCGGCTCACACCAGCCCTTGTATGGATTGCGATCCAAAGATTCCAATCTGGTACTTGTGCCCGGTAAAATGGGGCGAGTGGTACCCGAAGTTCCGAATCCTATTTCACTGCGTTGTGTACTTCGCCGTTCCAGTGATCGTGATCGCCTGCCTCTACGTCATCATTGCTATTGTCCTCCTACGTCAGTCGTTTTCACCCAATTCCCAAATGGGTATCAACGCCTCCTCGTCATCATCAGCCCCCTCAGAGTCCAGAGAACCCAGGATCAGACAGCCCTGGGAAAGCGTTGCTATGGTGAAGCAGAACGAATCGCGCAAGAAAACCGCCAAAATCGTTCTATCGTTTGTCGTCATCTTCATCCTCTGCTGGCTGCCACATCACCTACTCGACATGTGCATCCTGTTCATAGATGATTTTAAAATTAACATGGGATGGATCGCCCTACTGGTCGTCGGATCCTGCCTGATGTTCATCTATTCAGCCATTAATCCTTTGGCGCTCTACCTACTCAACGCAGAGTATAGGCGCTACTTTCGTCACTACCTGTTTGGCTGCTGCTACAAACCATTGCGCCTCACAAACATCGGCAACCACGGAAACCGTCAGTGACGCATCGGGTTGCAGAGGATGATAACAACCACTATCTCTTCGATCGAAGACGACATTCAGAAGAGCGCTGAAATAGATTCTTCGACTCTACTTTAAAAACTAATAATAATACTAATAATGCTCTTTGTTTAATATTTTCATAATAATGTTAGTCGGCTTACACACCTTTAAATCGCTCTTGAATGAATTTATATAATCTGAATTATCGGTAAATGCAGCAATTATTGACGAACTAAGTGCAGGAAATAAAGAAAATTCGATGGAAGCAAGATTTATCAAAATGAATTGAAATTCAAATAAAGTCGTCGGATACTGCCACAAAAGTTGCAGAAAACAGACATACGGACACACAGAGAGGCGAAGAGAGAGAGAGAGAGACAGAGAGGCAGAAAGAGAGACATAAGGACATACAGGAAAGTCAAAATGTTCGTTGAATCGCAACTGAAGATCCTTATTGAGCAAATATTTCTGTCGACGTCAGCTGCTACTGTTGTCATAAAACTCTCCATCAATAGGGCCTATCAACGCTACTGAGTCTGGGTTTTTAAAAAGGTGCGTCTATAAAATAATGTGAAAACAGTGTTAAAAAAACCTTTCTGCAAATGACGTCAACGGTTTTTAATGCCATAAGATTTCGTTAATCTAATTATATCGCTTCTGTTTGTATAGCTTCTGTTTAACGACACTGTGATAATTAGCGTACTCTTGCTCCTCCTTTCTGTATGCTTTGGACTGGTACTACCAGAGTTAAGGTAGTGTCGTCGGGTAGTCGCTGCTGTGTAATCGTTAATATAGAAAGTAAGGTCGACGTTAACCGTCCACCTTGGCAACTCCTACTGCCAGTCTCATGCCTGGATATTGTATTTTCGTTTATTGATCTACTCTAGCTGTCATAACGCAGCTAGTTACAAGAATTCATTCATCGATAGTTACTGTTGGCTACAGTAAAACGTGTTAAGGCTTAAAGAGTCATGCTGGGTCAGGTAGATAAGCTTGGCTTTATTGTCTAGATATGGGACTCTAATAAATGAAAGAGGGGGCAACGCTTATTATCTTTGTCATGACGCAGTATCCTTTAACAGCAGCTGACTAACCTACTAACCGCCTTGGCAGCAAGAAGACATCGTCAAATAATAATAAATATGTTAAAATCAGAATACACACCTTTAAATCGCTATGAAACGATGCTATATAATTTGATATTCCGTTACCGCAGCAGATACCACTTCGATTAGAGCAAAAAGAGGAAAGTCGATGGAAAAAGTTATATCGAAATGTTGCAACAGTAAACGTAGAATTGTTTCACAGGGAAGGCGTTTGACCTTCGAACTGACAAAATAATGCTAAAATCTTATTGGACATCTAAAATAGCAACTACAGGAGGCTATATAACCTGGATTTTGGTAACCTCAGCAGCAGATAATAATGTTTCATGCGATGAAAGAGGAAAGTCGGTGGAAGAAATTATTTCAAAATGAACCGAAAATCAGTAATAAATTTTAATGACATCAACTTCCATAGCAGTCAACTGTTGTATTCAGTTACAATCGTAAGATACAGCAAGAAGTCGAAGCAAAGATGCTCAAGATATCGAAAATGTTGCAAAAGAAAACGTAGAATTCATTCCCAGGGAAGATGTTTGACCTTGGAATTAACAGAATCGTCTCGATCCCTTACGAAACGCCAAGGTTAGGTTGACGTCAACTGCCATTGCAACCGTAAGATGTCGTTAATCATTTAAATCTACTAACAATGAGCTATCTTCTTAGACACCTTTAAGTAGCTATTCACCGAGTGTATAAAAAAAATTATATAAATTCAAAATTTCATTTAAGCTGCAAATGGATGACCTTTCAAGTGCTAAGTCATGTAATGTAATAATAATAATAACAATCTTTTCTTTATTAAGCGCCTGACAAACGCACTGCGCTGTACATTTACATGTTATGCAATTGAAATCTTAACTACTAACAGAACAGACAGCCATGTAATACAACGGCGCTAATAGCAGCCTACAAAGCAAATCCGCCCAACGGGGGCTCGAACTCGGTACCTCTCGGTCTCTGTGCCAGCTGTTATCCAAAGCGACGCGGGCCCCCCCGTGTAAGTCCTATGTCAACGACCATGACAGCCATAAGATCATCGTCAAACTATTGCAATAATAGCGGTAGCTTGGACAACATGCGAATACCAGTAAAAGACTAATTACATATTTACAGATTTGACTAATATATATATATATATATATATATATATATATATATATATATGGGGGCGGGGGCCAATAGCGCATTGGATAACATCGGGCGTAGAGAGCGAGAGGTACCGAGTTCGAGCCCCGTAGGGCGGATATGCTTTGTAGGCTGCTATTAGCGCCGTTGTATTGCAGGCTGTCTGTTCTGTTAGTAGCTAAGATTGTTTCAATTGCATAACATATATATATATATATGCATATATATAACTATTTACAATAATAAACTTTTACAATAATAAACTGAAAATTTGACCATTATTATTGGGGGGCCGATAGCGCCCCCCAATGTCGCCCTGTAGAGAGCGAGAGGTACCGAGTTCGAGTCCCGTAGGGCGGACATGCTGTGTAGGCTGCTATTAGCGCTGTTGTATTGCAGGCTGTCTGTTCTGTTAGTAGTTAAGATTTAAATTGCATAACATGTAAATGTACAGCGCAGTGCGTTTGTCAGGCGCTTCAATAAAGAAAAGATTATTATTATTGTTATTATTTACACACCTTTAAATCGCTGTTAAGCGACACTATATAAACTGAATTTTCCTAACGACTGTAAGTTGATTTGATGTTAGTGCGTTTGCAGGCGGTTCAATAAAGCACGTACTTACTTACTTACTTACTTAAAAACAGTTTTAAGAATAGGTATAGTGATAGAGCAGTAAATGGAAGACAGTTTTATCAACTGAACTGAAACTCAGTGATAAAGTTCAATGACTTCACCAGACGTTGTAGTCAAACTGTTGGATTCGAATACGTGACTAGAGATTAGATCTGCGTGGTAGGCCTCCTCTGAATAACCAGAATACTAAATAATCATAATTTTCAAATATCGCGAAGAACGAGAAATAACCGAAATGAAACCTTTTATGACATATTTTGGCACATTTATTAAAAGCGGCAGGCGATCGATTTCAGTATGAATCAACTCGCAATTAATTGTGGGCATTCTACAATATAATACGGCCTCAGATGCTTGCTGATTTATAAGGTTTAGTAGTGGCTGCAAACTTTCTTCTTTCTTTCTCCTCCGTCAAGTATTCGCTGACGACGAGGCTCTAACAAAATTTCTCCATTTCGGTCGGTCTCTTGCGAGTTCTATTGCCCTTCTTAAGTCCCATCCTCTGTCTTCTATGTCCTCCAGTACGTTATCTATCCATCTCTTCTTCTGACGTCCTCTGCTCCTTGTTCCCTCCACCTCTCTTTATATTTAACGCCATAGGTTAAATAGCAGCATATGACGTAATGCGCTGCACATGCAGCCACTTCCTCCTTCTTTCTTCTTCCGCATCATACGACAACTCTTCGTTTGTTTTATGCTCAGTCCAATAATATTGACCTTTTCTATCCTGCTCCACACCAACATCTCAAAACCTTCTGATATCCTCTTTCCAATGATGGTCTATGCCTCTGATACATGTACGTGCAAAAGCACAATCCATATCATTGGTTCAAGCTTAACGCCAGCCAAAATTCACCTATAACTTATATATCTTCTTTTAATAGAACAGACTGACAAACCGCAGTGAGTTACATAATGGAAAGGCAGACAGATCTAATAATTATATGGGGTATAGCTGCTGAGGGTACTTTACTGTTTATTGAAAAGCCTAAACTAGAGTATGTATATTAGGGTGGTCCTTAGCTCCATGTAACAGAAATTTTTGATGAATTTTAAAGGAGGCACCCTTCCAACTTATTGATTTAGGTACAAAAATATGTATATTGAAAAGTTTGTAAAGATTTTATAAGTTTTAGAGGTTGCTACCGGACCGAACATATATCAAATTGTAAAAAATCCGCTGATAAAACATTGAATATTGTATAGTGTGTACTATTCTTATGCAAAAATTCAAAAAATTCTGGTGGACAGTGGTATTTACTATTTGGGTCAATAGACATAAGTGAACATGAAAATGTTGAGTTCCAATTAATATCAAATAAATTAATGCTTCAGTGTCTTTTTGTTCCTGTCTGGATATCTTTGACGATATTCCTTAACAATCAACCGCAGAAACTGCTTCTGATCCTCGCTATTTGTTGGAAGCTTGTAATACTTGCACACGAGTGCCACTCCACGCTCTGCTATGTCACTCATAACTCTTATTAAGCTGGCGGTGGGTTTTTACTAACTTGCAGTTGTTATCTTTTGGTCAAGCATCAACATCTTGTTGAAGGAAACTTGATGGAATGCATGTAATGCTGAAGAATATTCTAGTCTTTTCCCTAAAAAAATCTTCCAGTTGCTTCGAGCTGAATCAATGTTCTCTTTTGAGGATGTTGATGCCAGTTTTGTCCAGATCAGCAACCATTTGGTGCTTGGTATCATTGGAGTCATAAATGTCATGAAAGTATGCATAAGCCAGCAATTCCTCCGACAGATGCCAGAGGTGACCCAGAAATTTTTTCATTGCAACCTCTGTAACTGCGCTATTTTTCTCTTTGTATCTGTCAGTGTCCTTCAAGAGTTCCAGGTCAATTCGAGAAGCAGATGGTGCATACGGTGCTTGAAACAAGACTTTGACATACAGCATTACAGTGAACAATCAGATGTTAGCTATCCTCTTTTCTTCTCTTCTTGTCAACTTGAACCGTCTCTTGAGCATCCAAATCTTAAGACTGTAAATACTCCAGGCCATTCACCTCGCTCTTCGTAGTCCAGCTGGTGCTCTGAATGGTATGCCCCTGGAAGGCACTACGCCCAAGACGGTTATGGTCAGCTCCACCAGTTCGCGATAGTCGTCCGTGGTTGGTATTGTTGAAGTTGACTCTCAACAAAGGCAATAATCTCTTGATTCACAGGAAATTGCACCGTGAAAAACTCATTGGCTGTTACTGTTTCCTAATTTGATCTGTCTATAAGTTCCCAGCTTTTCTGGAATCTCTTGAAAATCGTTACCGGTATGTATGGACCTTTGGATGGATCACGAGAAAGTATGACCAATGCCTCCAAATTATTTGTAGTATGCTATGAGATGGTGACATGCACACCACAACATATTCTTGTCAAGTGTCTGCTCCAACAGGATGCAGCCAGCCACCATTTTTGGTCCAATGTTTACATTCCTTTTATGTACAGCACTGTCTCTCTCTTCTTGCCAAAGTCCTATCAACACAACACATCTTATCTGGGTCCCCTGCGTGGGCTGTGTTAATAGAAACAGTCTGCAACTTCAATGCTGCTATTTGCAAGGTTTGGGCATGTGCAATGTCACACAAATCATGGAAACCTGATTCTCATTCTTCTTCTTTATTCTTTAGTACTTCTGGTTGTTTTGCTTGTTCTCCTTATTTCCCTAATTTTTTAATAGGTTTTGAAGAAACCTTCAATTTTTCTTAGAAGCGTTGGATGCCTTTGCGCAAACTTCGAGAACATGACTGGCTATACAGAATTGTATTGTATTGTATCGATCAATTTATATGACAAGCATCTGCTAGTAGGCCTATTTGATTGATTGTTTTATACAATCATAAAACACTGTCAGGATTTCTTCTTTGCTTTGTAGCTTTGTATTACTGAATGTATTATTCCTGACCTAAGTCACACACGTGTCTTTGTATCTTGTATCTTACAGTGTATCCAATTAGCTAAAACCTAATTCTATTTCAGCATTATTTTGCTAACTGATATAATATATTCGTTCGTAATGACATTTAACATAAGCTAGCGCAGAGAGCGCCTCTGAATAGATATCTCGAAGGGGCGCTATATAAATGTTCAATTACATTACATTACTATACTTGCAAAAATCAAGTTGACTAGATACAAACCATGCAAGTCGTAACATTTTATAGCATAATCATTTACAAGCGTCAATAACAATGACTATTCGCTTGTATCAATTACCGCTCAATGTTAGCTGTCCATGGCAAACTTTCAGAGCCGGTAGCGACCTCTAGATATTATTATTTTGAGCTGAAAAATTACAGAATTGTTTTCTCATTCTTAGAAACCAAACTAGAGGGTGCCCCATGAAAAAAGTCAAAGTTGATAACTAAGGACCACCCTAATGTATATGCTATGGTATTTTATAAAGAATTCTTGGTATGAAATTTCTGTCGTCTTTTGCGGGAAGTTGGAAGGGGTGAGACCTGGGGCGCATGTTGTAATGGCGCTGAGCAGTGGGCGGAAAGAGTCTCCGCAAGACGTGCGCTGAAGCCAAGCCATCCTAACTGCATTAAGTAATTATTATTGGATTAAGTAGTTTCCATTGTCTAATGACATCTTGCGGCTACCTATCTTTTAACCCTTTGGAGGTGAGGTGAAGCATTGTAACGTTTCAGGTGAGGTGGGGTCTGACATACCCCAATACATAAAATTACTTGGAAGACACAATATCAACTACATAACATAAATTGTGAGCTAAACTATAGTTATGTAACCAATTATCGGCTAAACTGGTGATTTTCAGGAACAAATAACAGTTTTCAATCATAATTGATATGGCCAGCGTGGTGGCGCTCAAAATCAAAGCGGCCCTTTGCAATGGCATCTTCGTGGCCCTCGAAACATGTAACATTTGGGAACACGTGACATAATACCAGTAATAATGGATCAATTTTGCATCGATGCAACACTATATGCAGTAATATCTTATAATCGCACAATTTTTTCGGCACTGTGCCGTAACTTTTTTTAATTAATTAAAATCAATATGTATACGAAAAATTATAATTTCACTTTAATATGCAAGAAATAAAAAAATGGCGTCCAAAAGTACCTGAAAGTGTCCTAAAGTGTCCGTATTTCACATTCATTAAGGTAGACAAAAATAATCCAAGCTGGCTCTACGTTTTCCGTAGAAAAAGCAGCGTAGAATAGCTATGGGGTATGTCATACCCCACCTCACCTCCAAAGGGTTAATTCAAGCATGATATCGAGTAAACGAAAACGCCTATATATAGCAACAGTTTTAAAATATATAAAGGTGTTTAAGGTCGTCGTCCCATAATTTGTTGTATCCAGCGTTTTCCTTGCATATTAACAAGATGCTACTCATAGTTTCATCTTCTTCTTCTTCTTCCTCCCCTCCTCCCTGCTCTTCAATTCTTCCTTCCTGCACTGTCCTAGGGAGTGAATTTTCTCGCAGTGTATGGCCAATCCAGTTTATTTCTATCCTCTTTATTATATTATTATATCTCTCTTCCTCCTCTCTTACTGGTCGCTCAGCCCTCCGTTCCTCTTCTTCTTTGGTTCCATTTGCCCGCACTGCTACTATGCAGTGCCGAGCATTGTTGGCCCAGCAGCCTGGAATGACTTCCCAACTTTCCTTCGCCTTTCTCCTCGTGTTCACTCGACTTCCTTTTCTTATCCTCTTCTTCTTATTTCTCGTCCATCAGTTTCCCGACGATGAGGCCCTTATGAAGCCTCTCCAGTGTTCTCTATTCCGTACTATGCTGCCGATCTTTGTTATGTCTGTACCCCTCTTCTGTAGGTCTTCTTGGATGTTGTCCATCCAGGTCTTCCGTTGCCTTCCCCTGCTCCTCTCTCCCCTCCACGTGACCGTGTAGCGCCGCATTGGGCAGTCTATTTCCCGCCATCCGTCTCACGTGTCCGTACCATCCAAGTCTTCGTCTCCCAATTTTCTATATCACCGTCTCCTCCGCTCCGAGGTCTTTTCTTGTTTGAACATTCCTTATTTTGTCTCTCCTGCTTCTACCCAGGAAGACTTCCTTTTACGCCCTATTAAAGACTTTCCTCTATGATCAGGCCTGGCTCGCGAGCGCTTCTGAGTAGAGCCCCTTGAAGAGGCGCTATATAAATTCTATGATTGATTACCCATTGACCTCTCACACCTCGTTTGTTTTATAATTTCTCCAGCTGACCCTGACCATTCTGCTCCAACGGCTCATTTCAAATGCCTCTAGAATAGGTGGGTAGCTAATCCGTTAGCTAATCGTTTTGACAAAGAACTAATTCTAATGCTAATCGATTAGCTAGAAGATTGTGTTAATTCTAATCGATTAGCAATTTAACTAATCGTGCCCATATCTGGCATGTATAATTGTATACAATGTCATGTAGCTTCTCCATTTCTGCCTTCCCTCGTACTCTGGCAGTATCAGTCCCAGGACTTGAGAAAGGCAAAGGGCGGCGTTAATTATTTTTTTATCGATAGTGACGTTAATTAAATAGCAACTAACGAGCCAACCAAGATCAACTGCAATGGTACCCATACAAAGATATCAGTAAACGTTGAATAATACTATAAGAAAATCAGTTTCCACTTAGATACCTTTAAATTGTTTGTAAGCGACGCTATATATACGATATTTTCGTTTAATCTTCATTTGTAAATCTGCGGTTCCTTGTTTTAACTGTTTTGCACATTATTGACGAATTGTCATATTATGAAGTCAAACTTTGAAATTAAAAAAATCTACTGGAAACGTCAACATTTTCGTTCAATCTCTATTGACGAGATGTATGAAGCCGAACATTTGTCGTAAGATGACTTTAAAGTCTGGATCCAGTCGCTATTGAACGACAATGTCGAATAAATAGCGTCGTTTAAAACGATTTAATTGAGAGCTGTAGCCTATTAAACCAAAATAACTTCTGTCAGCGTCAACGGCCTTTGATGCCATAAGATTTCGTTAACCTGTTGAATACAATCCAACCGTTGCTGTCTCTGTGTAGTTCCTGTTAACGACACTGATTATCAGGGTCGCCCTCCTCCTTCTGCAGGCTTGGGACTGGCACTCCCACAGCTAGTGTAGTGCGTAGAGTGGTCGATGCTGTGTGGTCACTGCCTTGTTATCTAACATAGAAGATACGAATCATACGATAACGATAAGTATATTCTTTAATTGTCCAATTGCTATCCGAATGTTTGCGTACAGACATGGTAATAAACATAAACATTCATCAATCATCCATTGAGCTGATCATAACAGTTAAATATTCTAAAATCCCACATATTATTCTATCTAAGATCCGATATACTGATGAAAGTTGTCCTTATCATGCCATAATACCGGAGGGATTGTGCGGTTATGGGCCCGTGGGCGTATAGGTTGTAGAAGGTGGCTTTGATTTGCTGGAGCAGGTCATGCAGTAAATGACCCCCATTAACCAGGACAGCAGTAAAGAGCCTGGATTCCGCCCTAGCACCTAGCACTTAGCTGTTCAGAGCAGGGAGTATCCTCGTGGAGGTAATGGTATTGTATAAGGCGGCGCATGATCGACTTGAACCGATCCTGGTAGCCCTGGCCAATAAAGCCACACCAAGCTGAGGAGGCATATAGCATCCTGGACAGTGTTGTGGCCCTCACCACATGGTAAGAAGGTAAGGCCGACATAAACCACCTTGGCAACTTCTTCGACACTTCTGCAGTCTCAAGGCTAGACGAATGAGAGGCAACGCCAATCATCTTCGCTATAACGCAGCGGATGACTAACAATTTCTCCGTCTGCTTACACACCATTAAATTGCTATAAAATGACGATATAATAACATTGATTTTGGTAAACACATCAGGTACAGCATAGAGCACTACAAACTAAGGGAAAGTCGACAAAAAAGTTTTATCAAATACGATCGATCGTCAGAAAAGTCGAAGGAGACAGACAGACTTACAGACTTACAGACAGACAGACTTACAGACAGACAGAGAGACAGACAGACATGTCGACAGACTGACTGACTGGCTGACTGACTGACTGACTGACTGACTGACTGAAAGAGAGAGACAGAAAGAGAGAGACAGAAGGACATACAGAGAGACAATTGATCAACAGATTAAATCTTCAAATCTCCACCTACAGAATTTATCTAATCAATTCGATTTAATTCTGCAGAATTTATATAGCAAAATTTATAGTAATGAAGACAATTCTGAGAATGAATCCCATATAATATGTGCTATTGTTATGTATCAAGTTTTATAGTTCCACTGTCTAGTAAGTAAGTAAGAATATTCTTTATTTGACTACCAGCAAACGCACAGTAGCTTACATAAGAAATAAATAATACAAACATTTATGCAAAGTCATATAATATTCTCATAATAAAACTTCTTTTAGCAAAGGCATCAATTCTAGGTAGGGTGAGATCATGTGGTCTGGGTCGCGTATTGTATGGAGTGACCTTGCGGGGAGGGAGGAGGTCGTGAAGGACGTGACAAGGGTTTGAGAGAATTACACGGATAAGAGTAGATTCAGCTATACTGTGCTTCCCAAGCTTGTCAGTGTCACGGACCGGCAGGAATTTACCCACTGCAGGACCAGTGCCAAATTTATCAATTATTTCTCTGTTTCGTTTTCGATCACCTAAATTCCTCAAAACATTGATTTAAATGCATGTTTAGCCAATTACATAACTTTATTGTCCTTTAAATGCTATCCTAATAAGTCTTTTTGTTATGACTTTTAAAAATATAATAGTCAGTTCTTGATTCCGAGACAGTTTGACCAGTTTCTTGACTCGTTTTGCGGACCGGCAACTGAGGACTCGCGGACCGGCACCGGTCCGCGGACCACCACTTTGGGAAAAACTGAATTAATAGAACAGAGTTTTGCAAAGGCACCAGCCATAACATTGCTTGAAGCTTAATGCCAGCCTAAATTCACATATTCAGAGGCCAAGACATCCCAACTGCATTAAGTAGTAATATTAGAATAAGTAGTTTCCGTTATTTAATGACATCTTGTGGCTACCAAAGCCGTTCAAATCGATCTGTCTGAGTTTCAAGCATTATAAAGATTATTATTATTATTAATCCAATATTTAACGACATCCTATAGCTACAAAGGCTGTTGACGTCTTTAAAGTTGTTGATGTATTTCCGTTCATTTTCTTGTAATGTTCTCACAAATGTTCTTTCTCCTTTCTCGTCTTTGATTCCGTTTCTGATAAGATGCTGACGTATTTAAAGTTTCTGACGATTTAAGTTCATTTTCATATAATTTCTATCAACAGATTTTCTTTTTCTTTTCTTGGCTTTGATTCCGTTTCTGATAAGATGTAGACGTATTTAAAGTTTCTGACGGATTAAGTTCATTTCCGTATAATGTTAATAACTGTTTTTCTCCTCAATCTTATTAACAATATTAACAATATTTGATAGATACATATTATTTGATTTGATACATATTAAAGTATTGTATCTCCGTTATGTTTGGCCCATTGGCTCTTTTTATTGTAATTCTTTTTTAACATCTTTTTCCTTTTTTTGTTTTTTTTTTTCCTTTTTCTCCTTTTGTTTCTTTTTTTTGGTGGCTATTTCAGCTCTTTTTTGGCTATATCAGCTCTTTTTTGGCTATATCAGCTCTTTTTGGCTATTTTAGCTCTTTTCAAATATGTTTACAAAGTTATTAACAGTACTTCTTTAAGTTTTCTAAAATAACATGTAATGCTATTTGCAAACAGAAATTCAGCACAGATGTGTAATATATATACATGTATTATATACACATTTTATTTTAACATACATCTATTTACAAGAATGCATGTTAACAATTAATTACATTATAAAGAGTACAAGAAAATGTCTTATATATAGCGCCTGTTTTCATATATAAAGGTGTCTAAGGTCGTCGTGCCATAATTTGTAGTAACCATTGTTTTCCTTGCATATTAACAAGATGCTACTCATATGGTTTCGATGGACGGAGAGCTTAATATTCTTCATCATAATCTTCTTCCTCCTCCCCCTCCCCTTCCCCTTCCCCTTCAATTTGTTTTATAATCTCTCTAGCTGCTCCATTACCACATTTCAAATGCCTCTTGCAGAGGTGAGTAGCTAATCGATTGGCTAATCGATTAGACAAAGTACTAGTTCTAATTCTAATCGATTAGCAACAAGATTTTTTTATTCATATCGATTATCAACTTTCAGTAGCTAATTCTAATTCAAATCGAATAGCAATTTCAGTAATCGTGCCCCTCTCTGGCCTCTAGCTTCTCCATTTCTGCCTTTCCAGTGGTTCTTGTCTCCGATCTCTCTTGGTTTTAACACAGTTGATGGGCATGATGGTCAGTTGTTTAGAGCACTCGGAATGTAACGCCTCCACTTAAGCGGTTAATTACAGTGTATGGACTTGAGCAAGTCCTTAAGTCACATTTGCTCAGCGCCATCGATGTTCCCCGTCGTATGGTTATGTGTGCAATTGTGAGCATTGCAAAGAGGGCAAAATCAAATGCAGTTGCATTATATGGTATTCCATGCAGTTGCCATACTGTGCCTGTGGATAGACCAGAAACCTTTGCGGCTATACCAGAATGCAACACGAGTAGTTTTATCATCTTCTTCCTTCTTAAAATCCGTGGCCAACTTCCAACTTATATGACAATAGTACTATCAAATGAAAGATTTTCTCATATATAAGGTACATAACAAAGAATTTACAGGTGTGCAACGTACCATGCCATAAATCGTAGAATAGCGTCATTGAAAAGCAATTTAAAAGTGTCACTGTATAACAGTTTATATGCTAACATCATTATTAGTCAGGCGTTTAATGACATCCTATAGCTATAGCTGCCATGGTCGTTGACACGGGCCCTCTTCCTGGATAATGGGCATGTTTTACATGAGTTGCTTCCCCCAATTAAAACTTCTAAGTATTCCCTCCGCCCCCGGGCTCATGACCGTATCATTCCTCCCGCAGATAATTTGATGCGTAAAAATTTCATTACTAGGATGATATATAAGGTCTGATAAAGATGGCTGACTTTTTAGATATTTGCGGGACTATAATGATTGCGCACCAAGGTGCTGTTGGTTTATTAAGGGATATTGTCACTAACTTACTTAATGTGAAATACGTTAATTGCCAGGAAACTTTATAATTTTTAACTTTCTTAAAAGATGTCTGTACACCAAAGTGCGATTAGCAATTGGTTAATAAAGAATATACTTACTTACTACTTACTCTTCCTTTCTCCAGTTTTTGGAACTGACACTGCCAGAGGACGGGCAGTGACGGAGTTTAGACTGTTTTTGTTAGTAAGTTTCTGCTAAATGATGCCGTGTAATAATTTATATGTATGTATATCACTATAGCAGTCGGTTGACGCAAATGCACACACACACACACACACACACACACACACACACACACACACACACACACACACACACACACACACACACACACACACACACACACACACACACACACACACACACACACACACACACACACACACACACACACACACACACACACACACACACACACACACACACACACACACACACACACACACACACACACACACACATATATATATATATATATATATATATATATATATGCGCTTGACTCCTCCCTCACGTTCACGGAGCACATAATTATCTAACCTGACCCGCTCAGTATATTTAAGATGTTCTTGTATGTATGTATGTATGTATATGGCCATTTATATAGCGCCTTATAAGAAACTCACGAAGGCGCTAGATACATAGATCAGTTTCCTAGTAGTTCTGTCACAGGGAAGACGTCTAACCTAGGAATGACAGAATCTTTTCCTACGTAACTCCTATAGGTCAGGTCGACATCAACGACCATGGCAGCCTTAAGATGTCGTTAATCATTAATCGTTAATCACTAGCAGTGTGCCATCTGCTAAGACACCTTAATTAGCTTTACAAAGTGTCTATATATAAAAAATTCTTTCAAGGAGTAACTGCGCCACTGTTAGTACTCTGTCAGTGCTAGTTCCAAGCCTAGACAAAGGAGGAGGGCGACGCTAATGGTCTTTGTAATCACACAGTGTCGTTAAACAGTAAACAAGAAAGCAGTAACTGAAAGGAACAGTTAAATCGTATGCAATAATTATGTCGACGTAAACGGTAAGAACTGTTCAAATTAATTTTTGACAACGTCAACGGGTTTTTTCTGCCATAAGATGTTGAGCTCCGGATCCATCCAAGCAGCAACTCATTATTCTATTCAAGTGTTAAGTTATATGTTAAGTTATATGTTAAGTTATATGTTAAGTTATATGTTAAGTTATATGTTAAGTTATATGTTAAGTTATATGTAGTGTAAGGTCGACGTCAACGGCCATGTGAAGCCATAAGATGTCGTTAAAGTTTTGGAATGACAGCAGTATCAGCCTTGTGACAGAGCTGGTCAAAGGTTGGGTTGTCAACGGGGAGGTACCCCCCGGATCATCCTACTTATGATGGATTGGAACCTGCTTTTATCTTGCTGACGAGCAAATCCCACCATGATGGGCTAGCACCAACATATTTGACTACCGTGAACAATAACGTAATAATAATAATAATAATAATAATAATAATAATAATAATAATAATAATAATAATAATAATAATAATAATAATGATAATGATAATGATAATGATAATGACAATGATAATGATAATGATAATGATAATGATAATGATAATGATAATGATAATGATAATGATAATGATAATGATAATGATAATGATAATGATAATGATAATGATAATGATAATGATTATGATAATGATAATGATAATAATAATAATTACGACAATTTATAAAGCGCCGTAACACGGCCGTGCCGTTACAAGGGCGCCAACGTGAAGTCTTGTTTCATGTTGATATAGCTGCATGCCTTTAGATTTCGCTGCACCTATCACAGACTATGGACTAGTTTGTAGGCTATTGTTGCAAATAAAGCCTCAGTATATTTAAAATGTTCTTGGATACATAGATCAGTTTCAAAACACGCATAATCTTATATTTGTTTATCCAACATGGACAAGGTGTACGAATAATATAAAATATCGCCAATAATTATGGATCGGTTCCTTTGTTAAAAATTATGTAATTTCGAGGTGTATTCACGTAATTTGCAACTAAATATACAATTTTTGTCATTAATTAATGCTGAATCAATTGCGTACTGCGTCACCTTTTCCCGCCTACAGTCCATCGCCGCTACAGCCTCCGCCCTCGTGCCCATGAATTCGAACTACCACGCAAAGATGACAAGAATTTCATATCAAGAATCCTTTATAAGCGAATTTCTCTGTGACGCCATAAGCCAACTCTCTGTTTACTTAAATAACTTTAATTTTCATTCTAGTTTGTAACTGTGAGCTTGGGTGCGGTGTGTCATCCTTGAGTTTGAATTTATAATAAAACGAATATATATATGTATTACATAAAACCAAACACGAATTCGCGGTGGGGTGGTGGTGGTGGTGGTAAGATATCGTTGATCATTGAAATCTACTAATGATGTGTTATCTGCTTAGACACCTTTAAGCAGATTTCGCCGAGTCTATATATTTAAAAATTCGTTCAAACTGCTGATTATGAGCTCCCTTGAGTCGTTGTAGTTTCAGTTTAACGACACTGTGATTACAAAGATCATTAGCGTCGCCCTCCTCCTTTATCCTAGTTCGGGACTGGCACTGTCAGAAAGCAAACAGTGGCGGAGTTTTCCTATTGGTCGAATGATTTTATATTGATCGATGTGTGGTTTCATCCATTTGCCTTGAGTCATAATTGCTCAATAGCTATTAAAGAGATATTAAAATGACAAGAGCTCGAACTTCTTTGCTGAAGGATTCGAAGAAAAAGGTGTTTATCGTTAATATTTTAAACGGACGACAGAATCTGATTTTAAACAATGAACAACGCATGGATTAAGTCAACTGTACAAGGATTAAGCGAATTTGATTAGAGATTAGACAATGGTCTTACGAAAGGATCAACAGATCAGGAGCTTTAATCATGGGATTAAGTAATATGTCATTGGATTAAGCCACCCAATGGACTCAGCCACTCAATGGATTAAGCCATTAAATGGATTAAACCACACATCGATCAATATAAAATCATTCGACCAATAGATAGCTTAACCAGTAGTTCTAAAATCACTCAATTTTTAAGCCACTCGAACAGTAGGATTAAGCTAAACGATCAACCAATTTCTTAATCTAATCAATAGAATTTTAAGTCACTAAATGCAATAAAGGATCCAGCCATTTTACTAACAGATTAAACCATTTGATTAAGAGATTAAGCCACCTGGCCAACTACATACAACAGCACGATGGATCATGATGCAATGATTAAGCCATTGAATCAGCAGATTAAGCCAGGAAGCTGAACGTTCTCCAAATCCCGGTTTTGGCAGGTAAGAATTTCATGCAGAATGAACTTAATCAATTCAGATTTATTCTGCAGAATCAATACAGCAACATTTACAACTGTACAATTGTTATGTAAATGAAGATCATCCCGTAAATATGATATTGTTATGCAGCAAGTTCTATAGCGCAGATGTATAACACATCAACCGATGACTTTAAATAAAAAGTAACCTAGATGAGAACTAATCCAGAATTGGGTCAATATTTTAAACAACTTGTGTAGACATTTAAACAGACTGTTCACGTCTAAGATGTTCACGTCGTATGTGTGTACTAAGTACCTGTATGTATATATCTAGTTACTTAATATAGCGCCTTTTCAGCACCTCACAAAAGGCTAACATAACAAGTACGCCATCAATGCACAAGAGCTTTGTAACCGCGTGTATTATAAAGTGTAAACGTTTTTCTATAGCAACCGTTTGGCCTCTACATTGTTCAATTTTCAATGTATTGACCGGTTGAGATCTTTCACCACCGCTGCCCGTTTGAAGGGGTGCCACGCCGTTTTAAGTACCCGTGAACAGAGACCCTGCTATTGTAGAATTTTCTTTATTTAGTGACATCTTGTGGCTGCCAGTGCCTTCGATGTTCACCCTACAATTATACGTAGCGTGTCTTCCCAAAACAGTTAAACACGTCGATTACCTGCGGGTGAAAATATATATATTATTGCGTGCGTAGAAACAGTTTAAAAGGTGTTTAAATAGAGCACTGCATTATCAAATGTTTCACAATATAACGGGACATAATTATGTTCTTTTAAAAATCGATAATTTGAGTAAATTTAAATGTACAGTTTTTCTGCAGCGACCCGTGGCCTCAACCAAGCTTAATTTTCAGGGAATTTATCGGGTGAGATCCTTAACCACCGCTGTCCCTTTCAATGGCTGCCCGGGCCGTTGACACCTATAATAATGTCGACTCACTGCAAAGTTATTCAGTTGCGTATTTGCGGGCGAAGATATATGGGATCGGTAGGAAACATTTTACAGGTGTTTAAAAGAGTTATAGCATAATGCAACGTGCAGGTGTATAACTGGACAACTGTTCGATTGGATGGATGGATGGACGGATGGATTAATGGATGGATGGATGGATGAATGAATGAATGGATGAATGGATGAATGAATGGATGAATGAATTAATGAATGAATTAATGAATGAATGAATGAATGAATGAATGCATGGATCAATGAATGAATGAATGAAAGAATGAAAGAATGAATGAATGAATGAATGGACGGATATACGGATATACGGACAGATGGATAGATGTATGCCTGAGAGAATAGCTGGCTGAATGGCTTAAAGGCTTAATAGCGGACTAGAGAGTGACATGGGGAGGCAATCTCGTCCCCATCCCCGCCCCGCAACAAGTAAGTCTTCCCCATCCCCGCACGGTTTGTCCCCATCTCCGCCCCATCCCCGCAGGTTTCTCCCCATCCCCACCCCATCCCCGCAGGACGACATCACATTCCCCGCCAAAAGGTTTACACCAATTCAAATTTAAAAAATAACATTTTTTTAGCTTACAAATCTATTTGTATTGCAGACTGCAATAGTCTGTTATTATCTTATCGACAGTTTGCATTAACCAAGTCCTGACTATTTCTTACTAGTAGGCTTCTGGAAATAAAAAATCTCCTTATCAGTTCTCAAGTTCTTAACATCACTCGGGTTTATTCCCGGCTCACTCCCCATTACCGCGGTATTACCGCGAGAGTAAACCTCATTACCGCGGTATTACCGCAATTGCTGTCCCCATTACCGCGGTATTACCGCAATTGTTGTCCCATTACCGCGGGATTTACCGCGGTTACCGCGGTTTCCCCGCGGGGAAATTCCCCATGTCACTCTCTATAGCGGACCCAACTTGAGCTAAAACTGCCGCTGCGTCAAGACTGTTGTAGTATAAACGCCTGTATAATGAATCAATTCCTGCCTGCGTTTGTGATTGAGGCCACTGATTGGTTTGGTACACCACAGCAACTCCTTAAACTCGACTATACCTTTGAAACGTTTCCGCGTTTCACATTCTCATCTAGTGTCCGTGACTTTGGTGCCACTCTTCATAGCTGACGTCAGGGACCTTCACTGAACACATGTCCAAGCTTACCCGCTCTTCTTACTTCCAACTTAGGCGTCCCAGAGCTATCCGCAGATCTGTTTCATCCTCTACCTTCACCTCAATTGTCTGTTCGTCTGTTATCGAATTGACTATTGCAAATCTGTTCTTGTTAGCTTACCAAAGTTGTGTCTATCTCCTCTACAGTCCGTACTGAATGCTGCTGCCAGACTTATTATAGCTCGCCTCCCTCGATTCTCTCACATTTCTACATTTATGGCTGAACCACTTCAGTTTTCCTCATCATGACATCTGCCTGAGGGATTGCACGGTTATGGGCTCGTGGGCGCAGGTGGTAGAAGGCAGAGGTGGCGCCAGACTTTTCTTGTAACCAGGGCCTACCCAGTGCAGTCGTACATGTAATCAGTGTTGGGACAATTTATGCCCCAAATAAATTTTCGGCAGGGCAAATATTAAGGTAGCCTTGTGGCAGGGCAATGACCAGGGCAAAGGCTGTTTTTACTGGAGCATGAGACCTCGCTTGTCCTGCTGTAGCGCTGCCACTGGTAGAAGGCGTCTTTGATCGGCGGGAGCAGGTCATGTAGTTCATGGCCCCTATCCACCAGGAAAGATGTAAAGGACTGGAATCCGCCTCAGGAAGGCAATGAAATCGGATAAGGCAACGCATGATGGACTGAGCTGGTCCCGGTCGCCCTGGCCAATAAAGATCCACCAAGATGACCTTCCCCTCATTAAGGGCTAAACTAATGACTAGTTTTTCCTCCTTGGTCTCTCGTTCTTTAAAGACGTTTCTTTTCCCCCGAGGTTTTCGTGCTGAGAGCGCTTCTGAATAGTTATTCTGAGAGAGGCGCTATATAAATATTTAGATACAATACAATACAATACAATACATAGAATCGTGGCTAGTGTTGTGGCCCTCACCACATCGTAAGAAGGTAAGGACGACTTTAACCACCTTAGCAACTCCGCCACTACCGCTAGTCTCAAGCCTGGACGAAAGAGGGGCAACACTAATAATCTTAGTTATGACGCAGCGCTTGACTAAACCACCCACAGACTTGGCCAACATAAAACTTCGTCAAACACACAATTATACAATAATATCTCCGTCTGCTTACACACCTTAAAATCGCTATTAAACGACATTATATAATTAGGTTTTCCGGTAAACGCGCAAATAGTGTCTTGTAACTTTTCAAAGAAAAAGTCAATGGAAGAAAGTTTTATCAAAATGAATTGAAATTCAAATATAATCGGAAGGAAACAGACAGACACACAGACACACATGGAGACAGACAGACAGACAGACAGACAGACAGACAAACAGACAGAGACAGACAGAGACAGGGACGGGCACAGATACAGAGACAGATAGAAAGGCAGCCAGAGATCAGAGAGACAGAGTGAGACAGAAGGACATACAGTGAGTTAGACAAAGAGACAGACGGAGGCAGTCACCCTCTAAGGGTCAGTTGTGGTTGAGGGTAGAACCCCGACGGATCATCGATGCGATTGATCGTATTTCTGGCAGAAGTTAAACGACGATCAGGGCTACACGATTACCCTTCAAACACGACAGTGGCTGAGAATCTGTTAATACCACCTCATCTACTAGTGTTCCTCTGGTCGTCAGTTTGGGGTGCATACCGGTCCTGTTATTAATAAATTAAAGTCTTCTTTGAAATGTAGTGAGTTGCTTCATAAAAGTTACATTAATTTGTTTAAATATTACATTACTACGTTTCATAGCATCTCGTATTAAACTATGCCTAAAATTACATGAGCAGTCATTTGCAGAATAAGAATCTAATATCATAATTATAATTGTAATTAGAATTATATGCATTGTGCATTCGTAGCCGAAGTTGCTCTTTGTGTTACTTTGAACATTTCTTGTGTGTGACAGTTGTTGCTGAATAATGTTGTTTAATTTGCATCGAATCCTTTTGTCAGGATATGTGTATCATAGATAATCTCAGATGAATTACTTTATGTCGTTAAAAGTGTTAGTGAATATTAGTGACATTGTAAAGCTCAGTTTTGACACCATTAATGGCGTTGTTCGGACGCTATAAGTGTCTTTTTCTCACTGTATTTATTTTTTTCCCGTACTGTAGTAAACGGCCTTTGATGTCAAAAGATGATGAATTTAATCCAAACATTGTAAATTCACAACCTAATTAATGTACAAAGTAATATCGACGTTAACCATCTTGTGCAACTCCGCCACTACTGCCAGTCTCAAGACTGTATGAAAGAGGGGCAACACCAATCATCTTAATTGTGACGCATCGCATGACTAACCCACCAAATGCCTTTCCAGCCACAAGATGTCGTCAAACGCTCAATTACATAATCAGTAGATGTTTACCCGACCTAGGACGGTGAAAAAAACAATTTTCAAATGTGTTTTTCACTCCCCTTGCACTCCCCCTTCCGTTCCCTTTATTTCCCTCCCATTCTCTGCGCGTGTCTGTATCTGTCACTCGGTCGCTGCGCGTAACATGTTTATTGTTATTAATTATCATTGTACATGATCTCGCATTGTCATGACAACGTTTGTCATTAGTTATTGTTATGACGTAGAATGACGTAGGCCTAAGCCAGATTGTGTCTGGCACATGACGCAGTGAGAAGTGACGCTAGCGGAGGGACGGATAGGCCTACACGGACATTTCTGTTTCATTATAATTATTATTAATGTTACCGTTGCCTTGCACACCTTTAAATTGCTATTACACTACGCTATATAAAATAGCTTTTCAACGTAAAGTAGATGAAAGATCGTTTTATCAAAATGAACTGAAACTGGATAAAAAAGTTTCAAAGCGAAACTTTTTCAATGAATTGATCGGGGGAGATCATTCACAACGACATCCATTTTAATTGAGAGCCAAGCCATTTACGGTCCTAAAGTAGAATTATCTTTACCAACGACGATCAACTGCAATGGTAGCCACAAGATATCGCTAATCATGAGGGACGCTGTGGTGTTCGGTGCCTTGCAGCCGGAGGGTTGCGGGTTCGAATCCACCTCAAGCCGCCGCGTAGGGACCCTGGGCAAGTCCTTCACTCGCAATTGCTCATGCGCTTCGGCGTGAAACTCCGATTCAGTGTCCGCGCTGTAGTCGGGAGCGCCTCTGAGTAGAAATCCTGAAGGGGCGCTATAACAAGTGTTCATACTTACATACAAATGTTTTGGTAAAATGAGCAGTAGGACATATGGGCGCATTGCAAGGCTGCCATATAGTTCAATTCGACTTCTGTAACAACTTGTGATCATCCATTGCTTGTAAAATGTACTGTGTTCATGTCAGTTTTAATCAATAAACGAAGATTATGACTATTATTGTAAGAAAACCAGTGTCTACTTGAATACCTTTAAATCGTTTTTACGCTATGCTATATATTCGATATTTTCGCTATATAGCTTATACGTCTTCAGATCTATTCTTGGTCCTGTACTCTACAGTACTGTACGTGTGTTAACGAATTGTCGGTAACGGCTTTTCAAGCCGCATGATGACTTTAAAATTTGGAAGACGTCAACAATTTCGTGCAATCTTTTGAAGCGCCGTTTTAAGCAAAAACATTTCTGTCAATGGTCATTGTTGTCATAAGATGTAATTAAACTCTAGGTCCATCCAATTGCTGTTGAGTTTACTTTCACTTCGCTTTTTAAAAAGAAGTGTCTATAACTGTGAAAGCCCCTCAATATCTGGTTGGTGTAATTCTTCGGCCTCACTCAGCTTCCTCCCACCGTCCACTTCGTTCCTGCAATAGACTTGACCTCTTGGTTCCCTGTAGTAGAACTGCTATGGCTCAGGCTCGTTCCTTTGCTTCAATTGGTCTCTCTCTTTGGAATGCTCTTTCTCCTTCTGTTCGCTCTAAAATTCTCTCTGGCAGTCTCTCTTCTTCCTTCGCTTTTCTCAAAACCTGTTTATTTTCGCGGGGCTTAGCACAATGGAAGCGCTTCTGAACGGTTCACCCTACGAGAGGCGCTTTGCAAATACTTAAATACGATACGATACGAAAGCAGTTAAATAAATTTCTGCAATTGACGTCAACAGCTTTGAAGCCATAAGATTTCCTTTAACAGTTGAATCCAGCTGAACCTCTGCTGCTGTTTGTAGTATCAGTTTCACGATGCTGTGATGATTAGCGTCGCCCTTCTCCTTCTCCACGCGCATGGGACGTAAAAGTAATCATAAACTCCACATTTCTCAATTGACAGCTATGTGCAGGGAACCAACTTATTCACGAGCGCTGCGTCGTATCAGAGGGGTTGTTCATAGATGGATGTCTAGTGAAGGTCTGTGTCCAGATGCCAGAGAGACGCGAGAGAGAGGAGGCAGAGGATCTGCTAAGGAGGATTTCGTTGAGGACGAGAATGCTTCGAAGGCAGAAGATCGGATGGATTATAAGATGAATTCTTGAATGGGTGGGACTTCCTTTTGGAGTGGAAAACCTGTGGGTTAATAGGTCGAGGCCAATACCGTCACTCACGCACCTCATATCAACTTTCTAAGACATTTCTTCTCTCTTGTAAATGGCTGCGGTATGTCAGCAATTGATATCAATTAAACGAATATATATATATTGTCTGAGACAGATAACGGTGGGTAAGAGGAAGAAGCGAGGAACGTCGCTCTAAAGTCTAAACAATGTAGCCAACCGTTTGAAAATCTAGATTTATCGTTCTACACCGTGAGGCATAAAAAAGGAAGCCCCGACAAAATCGTTATTATTTTTAACAATATTCAAACAATGTCAATGAAATTCATGAAATTTATAGCTAAATAGCAGGCAATGTAAAAAAATTTACAGTTTGTACTCAAACTGTCCGCCTTTAGCTTCTACGCATGCGCGAAGTCGCTTGCGCCATTCATGCACCGCCGAGTCAATAATTCGTTGGTCAAGATCGTTCCAAGCTTGCATGATTCTCTTACGAAGATCTTCAACATCACGGTCCATTGCTTTGTACACCATTTCCTGCATGCATCCCCATATTTAATAATCTACGGCATTCAGATCTCGGCTGTTAGGGGGCCATAGTGTTGGAATTATGAAGTCAGGCGTTTCATTCGTCAGAAGTGCAACCGTTTCTCGAGCTCTGTGCACTGGAGCACCATCTTGCTGGAAAATGTAAAATTCAGAGAATTATCGAATTTCAGGTAGAAGATCTTCCATGAGTAAAATATCTCTGTAGTATTGGCCGTTGATTTTAACCCCGGTTCAACGAAGTGAATTGACGTGCGCTTCAGAGAAGAAACACCGACTGACACCATCAGGGATTTGCTAAACGTCGGACGTGTGCGTAAAAGGCGGTCGGCTGCAATATCACTCTTTCGAGTTCCAACTGCTACATACAGACGATAATTTTGAGCATTGCCAGGAGAAGCAACTGTGAATAATTTTTCGTCAGTAAACCAGATGAAATGCACTAGGCTAGCTGGGTAGCGACGCAACAAAGGCGACTGCGGTGCGTGAATGGTGCAAGCGACTTCGCGCAGGCGTAGAAGCTGAAGGCGGACAGTTTGAGTACAAACTGTAAATTGTTTTACATTGCCTGCTACTTAGCTATAAATTTCATTAATTTCATTGACATTGTTTGAATATTGTTAAAAATAATAACGATTTTGTAGGGGCTTCCTTTTTTATGCCTCACGGTGTATATACGTAACATGAACGTGAATGTTAATATGAATATTAATGTAGGCGCAACGTAAATTTAAATGTAATTGTAAAGAGAAATGTAAATAGTAATGTAATTAAGGATGGAAAGGAGGATGGATGAGGACGAACGGAATGGATAGATGAATGGATTTGTGGATGAATCAGTTTTTTTAACAGAGTCGCCATCTAGCGAATGCATGGCTGAGTGGGTGGAAGTAGGCTATAGATGACTTGCTGCTATTACTGACTGGTATAATGACTGGCTGCCTTAATAGGTTTATGGGGGAGTCAACTTGCGCTTGTAGCTACCGCACCAAGATTCCTCCACTAAGTGGAAGGATCTTGCCACCGCATCATCAAGGCTGTTTGAACATAAGAACCTAGGCTATATAATGAACAAATTCATATTCTGAGTTTGTGAAGTGGCATCCACTTCAAATATGTACACACCAGCTGCAACTCTTTCACAGTTTATAAGAGGCGATGGGGTTAACTATGCGGAGCCCTACTGAAAGATAATAAGGGCAATCCCTCGCAAGGGTCGTAAATTTACGATCCGTAATTAGACCATCGCAAACGGAGGGTTAACCAAACCCGCCTTATTTGCGAAGGAGTTAATTGGGGCAAACGGGAATAACGTTTTGAATCCTTTTTAAACCGTCCCAGAGATAAAGAGTCACCTTAGCCGTGGTTGGATGCATAAACTGTGACGAATGTCGCTACGAAAAGGTAGAGTCGACGTCACTACCCGAGTAACCACGAAAGTAGCAAAATATTGATTAAACGTAATAGTTATAATAGTAATAGTAATAGTAATTGTAATAGTAATAGTAATAGTAAAAGTAATAGTAATAGTAATAGTAATTGTAATAGTAATTGTAATAGTAATAATAATAGTAATAGTAATAGTAATTGTAATAGTAATTGTAATAGTAATAATAATAGTAATAGTAATAGTAATAGTAATAGTAATAGTAATAGTAATAGTAATTGTAATAGTAATTGTAATAGTAATAGTAATTGTAATAGTAATTGTAATAGTAATAGTAATTGTAATAGTAATTGTAATAGTAATAATAGTAATAGTAATAGTAATTGTAATAGTAATAATAATAGTAATAGTAATAGTAATAGTAATTGTAATAGTAATAATAGTAATAGTAATAGTAATAGTAATAGTAATAGTAATAGTAATTGTAATAGTCGGTGATGTTAACACACCTTAAGTTGCGTATTTTAAAAGCAATATGTAAAAGTAATTTGGCAAGTCGCTTAGATGTTAATGACTGAACGAAATTTCGAATATATTGCGTCGCCTTCAAACGATTTAAAGGTATTTAAGTGGCACTGGTTTAATTCTATTATTCACCGTTTAGCGACATCTTGTGGATAACAGTACAGTTGATCTTGGCTGGTTGGTTAGTTGCTGTTTACCAGCACTGTGTCACAACAGAGATAATAATCGTCCCCCACCTTTTTCTCTAGACTTGAGACTGGCACTACCAGAGTACGAGCAGTGGCGGAGTGTTAGTTGATGTTAATCTTACTAAGTTGAAATACATCATAATTCAGCGCTTTTTAAACGGATGACCTTTGATGTACTAGGCAAGCGTCCTAGAAGTAGCTTGCTACCAACGACGCTATATAAATGGTCGTAATTACAATTACAATTACAAGTTACAATTGACGACGTTTAACTTTGGAATAAAAAGAATAGCTACTGGAAAGGTCAAAAATTGTCGTTCGATCGCTATTGTAAAGTCGTGTTAGGCAACAATTTCTGTCTACGTCAACGGCCTTTGTTGTCAATAAGACGTTGTTAAACTCTCGATCCATCCAAATCGCTATTGAGTTTCGCTTCATTTCGCTTTCTAAAAGACGCCTGAAAACTCATTTCTTCAATTGACTTTAACGGTTTTGATGCCATAAGATTTCGTTAATCAGTTGAATCTAATCGAATCCAGTTTCTGTTTAACGACACTGTGGTGATCAGCATCGTCCACCCCTCTCTGCTTGCTACCACAGTTAGCTTCCTAGTTAACAAAGAAGGTAAAAGGTAAAGTCGACGTTAACCACTTTGGCAACTCCGCCACTACTGCCAGTCTCAAGCCTGGATGAAAGAGGGGCAACGCTTATCATATTAGCTATGACGCATCGCATGACCCCATCGCATGACCCCAACCGCCTTGGGGGCCATAACATGTAAAATGATCAATAATTATAATTATGATATCACCGTCTTTTTCACACCTTTACATCGCTCTTTAACGACCATATATAAAGTGGATTTTCGGAATTGATTCAAGACATAAACATAAATCAGAACTAAGTTTAAAGTTTACAGAAGACGCTAACGACCGTTGCAGTCAAACCGTTTGCAAGATACTGCCAGAGAAGACGGAGGAAACAGAAAGACAGAGAGAGGCAGACAGAGACAGAAAGAGAGAGAAAGAGAAAAGGACTTACAGACAGATAGAGACAGACTGAGAGACTGAGAGAGGACGATGACAAACGATCCTGGCAGCCGCAAGATGTCGTTAAACTCTTCTTACGAACGAGAAGAATGAGCGGTCAATGTAGGAACAACTAGTAGGCCCTGCTAATAATCAGTTCAAAGGCGTAATTTACAGTAAGTAAGTAAGTATATTCTTTATTAAAACACCAATTGCCTATCCGCACTCAGAATGCCTCGTTTTAGGGGCTGAGGGTTGAACTCCGACTGATCGTCGTTAAACGCTGCCTGTGGACAAGTACAACCCGTTCTATGAGCAACTAGACGGTCTATGAACAACTAGGCAATATTAATTATCAGTTCAAGGCGTCTAAACCCCGAATAGTTTACAACATGCTTACAACACTCATTCAACAGATACAGCCACAAAAGTTGAAAGTTCTTCTAATCCCCGTTTTTAACAGGTAAGAATTTCACGCAGAATTAATTTAATTTAATTAATTCAATTTTATTCTGCCGAATTGATACAGCACCATTTACAACTGCACAATTGTTACCAAAATGCAAAATAATGCAATGAAGACATTCTCATAAATGTTCTATTGTTATCCAATAAGTTGTATAGCGCCAGTGTCTAACAGATAAGCCGTACAAATAGTGAGCTAGACGTACTTATTTAGAATTAAGTCAATAGTGTAAGCAGCATGTGCATTGTGTAGAGTCTGTAGACATTTAAAGAAACAGTCTTAATTGTCTCAGATTTTCACTCTGTATGTATGTATGTATGTATGTATGTATGTATGTATGTATGTATGTATGTATGTATGTATGTATGTATGCATGTATGTATGTATGTATGTATGTATGTATGTATGTATGTATGTATGTATGTATGTATGTATGTATGTATGTATGTATGTATGTATGTATGTATGTATGCATGTATGTATGTATGTATGTATGTATGATGTGTGTGTATGTGGGTGTGTGTGTGTGTGTATATATGTATGTATGTATGTATCTATGTATTTAGATACTTAATATAGCGCATTTTGGGTACCTCACAGAAGCGCTGCACACATGGCTAACATGATAAGTTCTCCATCAATGCACCGGAACTTTGTTGCCGCGTATGTCTGGAAAAAATTATAAAGTGTAAGTCTAGACATTTCTATAGTGACAGTATATGTAATGTAATGTAATGTAACAAAACATTTATAAAGCGCCACTTCAGAGTCTCTCAGAAGCGCTCAACACGTGGCCAGCAAACAGCTGAAAAAATGCGTCTTTAAGAGTTTATAGAAAACCATATAGCCGCGTGCAGCACGCACAGACGGCGGAAGAGCGTTCCAGATCCGTGGCGCCGCAATCGAAGTCCCGACGAGCACA
This sequence comes from Aporrectodea caliginosa, assembly GCA_020284085.1. Lineage (NCBI taxonomy): Eukaryota > Metazoa > Annelida > Clitellata > Crassiclitellata > Lumbricidae > Aporrectodea > Aporrectodea caliginosa. The sequence goes on along the minus strand of JACEVL010000151.1, from coordinate 3,935 downwards.
GGTGGTGGTTCGAAACGACGGTATCATCAAGTCATTTCGCGAGGCAGACCGGAGAGCCCGCCGACCAGTTTGAGTGCCAACTGGAAGGCACAGTTCAGCAATGTAGTCCGGAGCAGTACCAGTCGTAGCCTTCCAAACCAGCGTAGCAATTTTGAATTGCACACGATCAGCAACTGGAAGCCAGTGCAGCTCACGTCGCATGTAGTCAGATATGTGTGAATATCTCGGTAGATCAGCCAGCAGTCTAGCTGCTGCATTCTGAACGAGCTGAAGTTGATGAAGACGGAACTCAGGGAGGCCCAGGAGGACCCCATTACAGTAGTCAAGACGTGTGAGGACGAAGGAGTGTATTAGCACAGCCGCAGCGCTTAGCGACAGCGTTCTCCGTATAACTCGGATCTGCCTGAGCTCATAATAGCTAATCCTGGAGATATGTGACACATGATCAGTCATATGGCCTCGACCCTGTTCAATTTTCAATATATTGACCGGTTGAGATCTTTCTCCACCGCTGCCCGTTTCAAGGGGTGCCACGGCGTTTTAAGTCCCCGTGAACAAGGATCCTGCTATTGTGGAGTTTCCTTTATTTAGCGACATCTTGTGGCTGCCAGACCCGTTAACTTTCACCCCTCATTACTTGGAATTTTTCACGAACAAATCACGTCGTTTACCTGCGGGTGAAAATATATTGCTTGAGTGGAAGCAGTTGAAAAGGTGTTTAAGTAGAGCGTTGCATTTTCCAGTGTTTCACCCTATTACGGGACATCTATGTATTCTATAAAAAGCAACGATTATATAGTAATTGTAAATTTAAACGTTTTTTTATAGCGCCCGTATTATGGCCTCAACCCTGCTCATATTTCAGTGAATTGATCTTGGTTAGATCCCTCAATGAGGCTGCCCGTTTGAATGGATGCCACGTGTACAGACCGTGGTAGCCAGACATTCAAATCTCTGAGATAAGCCCCACCAGGATCCCAGCCAACATCCATACAGCGACTAATTGGAAGTGATCGTAATCATAAACTCCGAATTTCTAATGTACAGCTATTAAGCTAAGCGCAGGAAACCAGCTTAGTCAAGAGCGCTGCGTCATATCAGAGGGGTTGTTCAAAGAACAGTGTTTTATGGAGGTCGGAGTCCAGTTGCCAGAGAGACCGGAGGTCGACATTAACCACCTTGGCAAGATCGATACTTTCGCCAGTCTCAAGCCTCTGTAAAAGAGAAAGGCAACGCTAGCCATCCTAGTTATGATGCCGCACCCTTAAACCACTGCCTAAGCAGCCATAAGTCGTAAAACACTAAATTATAATGGCAATGTTAAAATCAGAAACACGCCTTTAAATCGGGAGGAAACGGTGCTATACAAGCTGGATTTTCGGTACCGTTTCGGATAGTGCGAAAACAGAAAAGTCGATGGAAAAAGTTATATCGAAATGTTGCAAAAGAAAGCTTAGAATTGTTTCACAGGTTTAACCTTCGAACTGACAAAATTGTCTCGATACTTTACGAAACACCAATATTACATCGATGTCAACGGCCATAGCAGCCTTAAAATGTGGTTAAAATATTGAAAACTACAAGCAATGACCCATGGGCTATCTCCTTAGACACCTTTAAGTAGCTATTTACCGATACTACATAAAATAAATTAATTCAACATGCAAAATGGTTACACAAGGGCAAAACTAACCATCAACGTCCACTGACATTATAAACATTACAACCTAAAAAACTTTTCCCTTACCGATAAGGTTGACCAGCCTAAAGACTTCACTTTGCAAGCAGCCCTTGTGTAGACATTTTGTTGTTAGGGTGTGATATGTGAATGCGTTGTGGGTTTGTTATTTTGAAGCCATTTGTATATAATTGTGCTAACATTGCTTGTTTGTAATGATTAATTACCTATGTAAACATTTATATCTAAACTAAAAATTTCATGTCGAAATAACATATATAATAAATTTTAATAACCATTATACTGAAGTCAAAAATTGAAAGTGAAAGATTAAGACTCTCAGGTCAAATTACAATAATCTTTTCTATTCATATCTATAACATATGATAAAGAACTGTCGTTTTCAATGTATGCCTATGCATGTATTTTATTTATGATGTCTGGTTGCATTGAATAAAAAAAAAAAAATGTTTGAAAATTAAAATTAAAATATAAATTTCATATAATAATTTCAGGTTTTGTAAACTTCAAAGTTACAGGTTTTGTAAACTTGAAACCAATGCTGTTATATAATTGAATAGCTGGATTTGGAATCTCATGTACAATATTGCTGTTTATCAGGAATCTTTTCATTGTACATTAAAAAAAGATTTGTGTGATAATTGCTGCAAAACAGTGTAGGCCTATAATTTGTCTGAAAGACCAACTTACAGTATGTTATCTTATGCAAGTAACATTGACATTAGTATCTTAACTGACTATAATATTATGCTGCTAAACAATTAATATTAGTGACATTATAAAAATACTGTTTAGATGCCTTTAACTCTATCAATTTTGTTTCAATTGTACTGTACATAATATTGAATTGTCGTCAACGGCCTTTGATGTCATATGATGACGTTAAACTGTGGATTAAAAAAAATGCAAAATGGTTAATCTTTCAAGTAATGTAAAGCAGGAACCCTGAAAAAGCTGGCAAACGTGGGCGGCATCGCCGCCTTTGATACCACAAGATAGTGGATATCAGAGCCAGTCCTAAGCCTGGAACTCTCTTCAAGGGAGAAGTGCGAAGGTCGAACGGATGGGTGCCAATACTCCGTTCGTAAAGAAAAAAATACGTATAGGTCCTGAGTGGCCGAGTGGGTTGGTAGCCCGCTCTCCACGCCGGCGGCCGCGGGTTCGATACCCGGTCGGTCGGTTTATCAGAGATTAATTTCTCGATCTTTTACTGCGGGTGGCTCGGTCGCAATATAAACGTGGAGTACAATACAATACAATACAACACAACACAATACAACTGGGGGCGCGGTGGTGTAGGGGTATGCTCGGTACCTTGCAGCTGGAGGGTTGCGGGTTCGAATCCACCTCAAAGCCGCCGCGTAGGGACCCTGGGCAAGCCCTTCACTCGCAATTGCTCATGCGTTTCGGCGTGAAACTCCGATTCAGCTTCCGCGCAGTATTCGGGAGCGCCTCTGAATAGGAATCTGGATGGGGCGTTATAACAAGTGTTCAAATACAATACAATACAATACAATACAATACAATACAATACAATACAATACAATGTATGAAATTCAATGTAAGCATTGGACTCCAACGGGCCTCGGCCCATGGATCCGATACAAGCGTTGGACACCTACGATCCTTCGGCCCATGGATCCCGATGATGATGATGATGATGATGATGATGAATGTAAAGTTGACGTACACGTCCGTGAATCGTCTACATCTGTAAGATGTCGCTTAAACGTTTGAAATACTAGCGGTAATTGGACAACCGAGGAAAGGAGAGGATGGAGAAGAATCGTCTACAATGCAACCAACCCTCGTATCGAGGACGGTTGGAGAGAGAGAGAGAGAGAGAGAGAGAGAGAGAGAGAGAGAGAGAGAGAGAGAGAGAGAGAGAGAGAGAGAGAGAGAGAGAGAGAGAGAGAGAGAGAGAGAGAGAGAGAGAGAGGAGAGAGAGAGAGAGAGAGAGAGAGAGAGAGAGAGAGAGAGAGAGAGAGAGAGAGAGAGAGAGAGAGAATTTGGGACAACATGCTAGTGCAATTAGACTAATTAAATATTTACAGACTTGACTAACGTATATTACTATTTAAAATAATAAACTGAAAATTTGACCATTAGATTATACACTTAGATTTACAATGTATTTACTGTTAAAAGGTTTAATAGAAATTTCATTTCATTTTATCTAATTGACATTTATTTCTTAATAACTTAGAAGTGTCTTATTAACATCTAAATAGGAGGT
>JACEVL010000150.1:3978115-4121230 GCA_020284085.1 Aporrectodea caliginosa | reverse complement strand
TGTAACGCATTCTGGGATAAAATAAAAATCCACAACTAAACAAAATGCAGTGATTAAATTCAACTGTATCCCTCGAGACCTTACATCTGGCAACTCTGATTGTAAATCTGTCACCTGATCTATCACATCCACCGCTTAAAAGAGAAGACTCGACACATTTTTTTTTTAAAAACAATGATTGACAAGATGCATCATGCTTTGCACATTTTACGTTTACTCAAACAATGAATAGCAAGTATCGGTTATAGGTTCGTCAGATGCCATTAATTAGGTTTTACAATTGCAGATCCTCCACATCTGGATGTGTATTGTGTAATTTAACCACTGACAAAATGCAATTAGATTTAGTTAATTCACCTATTCCTATATTTCAAGTCAGTTTTTTTAAAAACAATGATTGACAAGATGCATCATGCTTTGCACATTTTACGTTTACTCAAACAATGAATAGCAAGTATCGCTTTCCAGTCCGACTATCTCAAAAGGCCTTGACCCTTGCAGTATACAAAATGGCGAAATCGGCGGCTTCAAAAATAACAGCAGATCTGGGCCTCTAGTGATATATTTATATATTATACATCTCTATGGTCAAGGCCAATAGGCCATGCGCGATGCATGCGCTAACCGTTGAGAGTAATTTAGATCTTATAGCGCAATATCTCCCAAGCACTTGGTAACTACCGTAACTAAAAAGGTTAAATAAATGAATTGTTGCAACAATTGACCTTTATTTATATATTTAAACTTAAAATGTTGCATAGATATCTATTCAGTTTCCAATAACTAATTTTCATTTGAAGAATTGGTAAAACGCTAGCCATAAAATTACGAATATTAATTCATAGTTTGCAGTAGTGACAGAATTTAAATTGACATAATTAATTTAGTTCTACTAGTCTTTGGTCTCCAACAAATAACGTTAGGTTTTGTTGCAAAACATATTTAGCCTACTTCCTTTTATCTGGCTTATATAAATAAATTAATTTTAATTTTGGCGAATATTATAGGGCCTATTGCGCGGCAGGATAGGCCTACTTAAGGAATATTACTCAGGTCGGTGTTCTGAAATTATCAGGCATAGAGTTACTTTTGATGTGAAATAAGTAAGGAAGGACGCTAAAGATCAATTTAGAACGATACGATTAAAACCGTCTGTACCACTTCATTGCAATGGAGCTATTCATATGTCCACTATAATATCTAAACACCCTTTTTAAATGCCAGGTTTTTCGAACCCTGCTGCCCTCTGCAATAGCCGTGCTTCAGAAGCACGCAGAAAATAATCTCGAGATTATGATTATAATTATTAACAGACGCTAAATCAAAACAATATCGATAGGCAGGTATGGTGAAACGTGGCTCCAGGTCAAGAACTAAAGGTCAGACAGAAACAGCAGTGTTGAGTGAAAGACCTGTCGAGATATGGCAAGAGGTGAGGTTTTGAGATAGAACGTAGGCCCTGTCCCTTTTTCTATTAGCACTGACAACCACGAAACGTTAAAATATACTGTAGAAGTACTTAATAAATTAAAAGTTCCTCTGTAAAGAAAGCCATCAAATAATTACTGTAAATAAGTTTTTACAAGAGTGTCCATTTAAAAAATAAATTAGAAAAAAACTAATTAGTTTATATCGGGGTTACAACATGCGACCTCTAAGTTTAGAAATTTACCCAACGCCGTTACCGGATGAGCTAAACGTCAATTGCTACAAGAGGACATTAAAACTCATACTAAAACCCTCACTAGAGTCATTTTAGAGACCTGTATTTAACTGTATCTGCTTAAATGCCCCACTGTTTAGCCCTCATTGTATGTCCGATTGTCATAATTATGCTGATGCAAAATTTGTCTTATGGGCTCTTGCTCGTTTGATGTATTAAGCAATGCGGCTGTTCATACAATTAGAAATTATGCTATCGCTCCACGTATATTTCAGTTGTAGACAAAGTTCAATGGCCTAAGTTAAAAGTAGCCTACGTCTGGAAAGAAAACAATAAATAAAGTACTTAATCTTTATAAGCGCTTGCTATAATTTGATTTATAATAAAAAAATAAAAAGTGATTGGACATGAGTTTTGAACCACCGACTTCTGGTTCATTGGGTAACAACTCAACCAGATGAGCTAAAGTACACGCATGTATTAGTGGATATTAAAACCGCTATAAAAACCCTTAGTCTAATAGTCACCAATCATCGTCGATATGACGGCGTCGTTAAATAAACGTTATTAATTGAATTCGCTAAATTTGTCTCAGTGGTATTTGGCTGTTTGAAAATAAGCATAAAAATTCTTTGTCTTGTTTTCTGTCAGCTTAAGTGTTGGCAGCTTTGGTGCTTTGTGTGGTACTACTTTTATTAGGCCTTTGTGTGGTGACGACCCTTTGTTAAGGGTTCTTGCGCTATCGAGGTATTAATGCGCATTCCTAAGTAATACGGCGGTTAGCCTATGAGCTCCCAATAACAATTTTCCATTTATACTTTCACTTGTGAACAAAATAAAATTATAAAACAAAATGTTTACTCACTTGTTATAATTATTTTGTAATTTTATAGGCGGCTATTACAAGATCTGTATGATTTCAGACTACATAACTTTAACCTTCCTGACAAGGACTCACGAAATTTTATTTCTCGTATGTTATTCCTGAACTCTTACTAAGCTATTATTAATTCATACTATAATATTAGATGTAGTTTTTTCTATGTATACAGCGTTATGTCTGTTGTTAACACATTAAACGAATATATGATGATGATGAGAACTACATATACACTAATACAAAACTACTCCGTGCGCAAACTGTCCAGAAATGGGGTGAATAAGCCGTAGAATAACGGTAATTTGATCGTCAATGAATTTACGACGATTTCTCGTTATTTTGCGTAGAAATATCGTATAAATACGTAGAATCACCGTTTAAAAACGTAGAATCTCCCTTTAAAAACGGTTTCTTTTTACAGTGTATGTATGTATGTATGAATGTATGTTTGTAAGTATGCATGTATGGATGGATTATGTATGCATGTACGTACGTATGTACGTACGTACGTACGTACTTACGTATGTATGTATTGACTTGTTATAGCGCCCCTACCAGATTTCCCATTCAGAGGCGCTTCCGACTACTGCGCGAACGCTGAATCGGAGTTTCACGCCGAAGCGCATGAGCAATTGCGAGTGAAGGACGTGCCCAAGGTCCCTACGCGGTATATATATATATGTATGTATATATAGGCCTATGTATGTATGTATGTATGTATGTATGTATGTATGTATGTATGTATGTATGGATGATGTATGTATGTATGCATGTATGTACGTACGTATGTATGTATATATGTATAAGGACAATTAACATAGCGGATTTTTAAGTATATCACAAAAGCGCTTTCTCTGCGCTAGCTTATATGATGTATGTTAAATATCATTTATATGTAGACTATAACATCAGGTAGCAATAGAATGCACAGTAAATAAGAAAACGAGTCACCAATGACTGTTTATCACTGGCATCAACGTCGGCGACCTCCGATCTTCTTTTTGTTGGACTAGGAACTAAATCAGACATAATTATGTGGAAAAGCTTTGCGACGGTGCTAAATGGAAAGAGTCACCCTGTTAAACTGTAATTTGACATCCATTAAAAAATGCCAGGTTCACGAAGGGCACAGACAGATACTATGTGTATATGTATATACAATTATAAGTGTATATGTATGTGTATAATGTATGTGTATATGTGTATATGTTCGCTATATATTTCTATAAATTATGTATATGCGTATACGTATGTATGTGCGTATGCCTAACAATATCTGAAGGCTTATATGTATATACATCGAGGACGGCAGAAAAATAGATGGGGAGAGATGATACAATAAGATCTGAAGTCTCTCAGATTGAAGAAAGAAGACACTGGAGACAGAAACAAATGGAAAAGAAGGAAACTCGTGGCTGGGTGGGATTAATTCAAGCCTGAAGTGTATGTATATATGTGTACATGTATATGTATAATTTATATGAGTATATGTACATAAAGTATATATGTGCACACGTATATGGGTATATTTCACAACCGGAAGCATGCAAATTCAGAAATAGAATTTTAAAAGTCATGCAAAATTTAAAAACTTTCTTACACAAATATTTTCATGGCAGTGCTGAAGCATACTTAATACTGGGCAGAGCTTAAATTTGACAGCTTTGGCCTAATTTTTCATTTTGTTTATAATGAAAAACAAAATACTTTGATTCCTAAATATTTACAATTCCATTACTTTATAAATACACAGTTCAAAATGCCGCCAGTGCTTATAATTGGTAATTAATTAGTTTTAAGTATGCATTAAAATATTACACAGCAACAAAAATTGTTATGACGATAAATTATATCAATGTACCATCAAATAAATTCATTTTAATAGAAATATAAAGTAACGGAGTTGTAGTAACTGAGTTGTAAAATATTCCTAAGTAGGTCTCCACGCTGACCGGACGAGTTAAGATATGAAAAATAGTTAGTTTATAGTGGCCAGGCTGTCAGTTTCAATATTATTTCTGAAAGAAAAACATATATATATTATATATGTATATATATATACGCAAAATGCAATGATTACAGTCACGGAGTTGTAAATTGTTTTTATACTATAACATTGCCGGCTAAATTTCCGAAAATTGTCAACAGAAGCAAACATTCGTATTGATTTCTTGTTGGTAAAATCAGTGCAGACATGTTCCCTGCTATCGAAGATGTCAATTTAAAAAAACAGAGTTTTCAATTTATTCCACAGATGGCAGAAACCCATTCGTAACGGTGTTGTAAGCAATAATTGAAGACAGAGGGTTTATTTGCTTTTTAATAATGTAGTTTGTTAATAAGTTAATAAAAAATATAGAGCAATGGATATATGTATAAGTTAATGATCTAAAAATTATAAAACATCAGCTCAGCGCTTCAACTGTTACTCTAACGTAACGTTGAATTACCTCACCATTAGAAAGAACAAGGCAATTTCGGGTTAAAATTGGACTTTATAATTTTTTCTCATACTAATCATCTATATAATATAATAGAAATATTTTTTTAAACTAACTCATGCCTTGCACTGTATATAAAAATTATAAATTATAATTTTACTCTTTGTGTGAGCCATACAAAGGAGAAGACGGAAATTTCTCTAATTTACTGCCGGTTGTGAAATATACCCATATAAGTGCATATGTATATGTGTATATACTGTATATCAGTGTATGTATATAATTATGTGTATATATGTACACGTGTTACGGAATATTATGGCAATAAGATTTGGGACGTGGAAGTTATCCTATAGTACAGTGTTTCTTAACCAGTGTTCGACCGAACCCCTGGGGTTCGGTGAGCCAGTGCCAGGGGTTCGGCAGAGGTCCTCTGAAATATATACAATTATACATATTCTGGGTCAGTGAGTGTGAGTGAAAAATCATTTGCTATTTTAAACGGCAACAACAAAGGAAACATTAAGATGCAATTGGTAGTGTTGGTACGGTTAGTTAACTGTTAGTAGTTCATGTATTGAATGTATTAATATTGTATCACATTTTGGTACAATTTTTCCTTTTGTTCCCATTAGTTACAAAATTATTGTTCAAACTTGAGGGGTTCGGTGAGTGGTCATGGATTTCTCTTGGGGTTCGGCTCCCTTGAAAAGGTTAAGAACCACTGCTATAGTAAGTCTTTGACGGTGCAAGATTCACTATTATATGTAACGGTGACAGTTTAACCTCAAAACTTCAAGTCGGTACGGGTAAAATCGGGCATACCTGTACCCGTGATGAACCTACCCGTACCCTCCCCGACCCGTGAAAGGCGTCACCCGATCCGCGGGTACGGGTCGGGTACGGGTAAACCCGCGGGTCCGGGTATATCCGCAGACCCCTACCGCACACCACAATCGCATCACGCCAGTGTTTAAGTTATGGCACAGTTTTAGTGCATTTTGTAAGCTATCAGGAAGAAAAAGCACATTCGACAACAAATATCAATTTTATAAATCAGATTTGCCGAAATACGTATGAAAAGTAAGTGCATTCTTGATTGCTTTTGTTCGAAGTCAGTGAAATGAACACTATCGTTCCGCCTGAATGCTGCTCGTTCCCGTTCAGTTACAACGGAACCATTTTCTACACCTGCGCTAAGAATGTCACGGACCAATCGGACATCGGATGCTTTAGAGCGAAGCGCTCCTGGGCAACCTGCTTATCTGTGAGTAAGTAACATGATGTGCTTCTAAGAAATATTTCGAGTTTCCCTTGTAAAAATGCACATGACGCAGATAAGGAAAAGGTAGATCAAAAGTACTTGTTTACGTGCTCTTAAAGCAAATACTTCGAGGAGTTGTTCCAGAGTCAAATTATCTTTCAGCTGAATGAAAAGATCGCTGAAAGCTATTGAACAACGTGATGCTTTCATTTGTTCTGATTAATTTAATTAATTGACCTCTGAGGACTGGTGGACGAGTTGGTTCACACGGTCTGTCTGGTATTCCATAGACGGTCACCTATCCAAGTAGTAACCTTACTTGTCATTGCCTAACTTCAATGTGATAATTATGTCCTTCCAGCATCGCCTTCATAGCCCAAAGCCACCACAATCCGTTGTGAACTCTTATCAGTTACTTAGGCTCGTGGAATACGACAAGAGTAGGCATCATTTTCGATGTTTACGTCAGCAGAGTCAGTAGTGGATAAAGTACTGGCCAGCCTACCAGGCCCTCACAGAAGAGTACTGGCCAGCCTACCAGGCCCTCACAGAAGAGTACTGGCCAGCCTACCAGGCCCTCCCAGAAGACTACTGCTCAGCCTACCAGTTCAAAGGTCAATCGATGACATCAGCGTGAAACACACACCCACTAAAGCAGTGGGAGGATCATTTCAAGGTCGGTCGTCTTCTTAGGGTCGGTGCCTGCCCCTCATCCCTTGCAAGGTGCCCAAGCTCATTGAATATTCATTAACAACAAAGTGGGCAGCTTTTTACACTACAGCCGCCCATTCGGTTTGGGCTATTATCCTTTCACACATGTATAGGCATGCTGCCAATTTTTACTCGCCAGCCGCGCAGCAATGCTCATTGAATATTCATAAACTACATTTTGCATTGTTTTACTATACATGTAGCACCTTTTTAGGTACTAGCCTACAACTACCAACCATGCAACTCAAACTTCTTTGGCTTGCAAGGTGCCCAAGTACTTTATCCACTACTAGAGTCCTACTACGTTTCAAACGGAATAGCCAACGCCTACACATTTTTATTGTTTGTTCTTTTCTTTTAATCGCATTGCGTTCTGACAATGTGTTATGAATAAACGAAGATTCTATTCTATTCTATACATTCTTATTGTAACGCTAAGGATGATGCTTCGATTATTCACTCAGATGATTATTATATCGAGACAATGAGCAGGTCAAATAAGCGTAATTCCATAGCGCTATCGATTCACTGTTTCTTAGTAATTGGCTGAAGTGTCATCAGAAAGGAAGGAACATATAAAACACAAAAGAATCGCAACGTTCGACCGTAAGGCGATTTTTAAATATTGCCTAACTTTATAGTCATAGGCCTATGCTAAAAAGAATAAGGCCTATGTGATATAACCATATTGCGTAATTCCTCTAAGTACTAAATAATATCTGAAGATAATTATAGCTGTTATTCACACAAAAACGCACAAGGAGAAAAGATTTTTGGCGAGAGAGCAGTTCCATTCCTTTGTCGACAGTTTGCTGTGAAATGCAAGAGTGTTGTCTAGCCCAGAGCTCGAGGGTACGCGTACCCTAAAATAGAATACGTTAAAATACTTACGTACCTTTCAAAAAATAGAATACGCGTATGGTACGTATCATACACGAAAATTTTATTTATGGTTTACTCGGCGACCCATAGCCTACGTGAGTCATTTTCCGGTAACATGGTAAATTCACAAATTCAACAAGCAAAAAAATATTTTTTTTTAAAATACAGTTTTTTTTCTTTGGAACAAATCTTGAATGTTTCTATTTCACAAATATATATTTGGTTTTGCACTAATATGTAAATGTAAAAAGTTTTTGGTAGAAAAAAATAGCCCTACTAAAATATTTGTCCACTCCGTTACTGTATACATATGAGATCTGTTTTATACATTGTACAGCTTCTGTTATGTATTTTGACATTCCAATAAGTATCTAGTATTAATATTTATAAAATAGAAATAAAAGAAATTAGAAAACTTATAGTGATTTGATTCCATCAGAGTTTCATTTATTTAGAAAAAGGTCCACTCCGTTATGGAAATAAAAGCATTTAATGTTAAGTTGAATAAATATTTTTGCCCAAACAACTGAAAAGAAATCACTTGAGCGAATCATTCCCAGTGATCGAGTAGACAGAAAACACTAAAATATTTATGGTATTGTCTTAAAAATCTGCTCACAGCATCAAAATACCACACCATTTAGCCTATAATAATTCCACTCCGTTACTATCTTTCGAGTGTCGAACACAATTTTTCCACTCCGTTACATAGCTGTCCCATGCGTTACCAAATAAATGTTAACGGAGTGGACAGGTAACGGAGTAGACAATTTGGGTTGCAGCACGGTAAATCGATGTGGACGCTCACGCGTCCACGTCGATCGTTGGTAAAATCATTATTTTGCTTATAAGCGTTATATTACAAATATTATTGGAATTAGATTCATTTATAATCATGGCAAAAATGCAGTAACGGAGTGGCCGTGTAATAAAAAAACACATCTGGTAAGAAATAAATGAAAATTCGTATGAAATTTGTCGGACCATTTATATCGTTGGTGAAGATATAAATAGCTTACATAGATTACATAGAAGAGATGAGTCTAGTTGCGCGACCGCAAAATTGAATGGTTCTGAGATAGAAGATTAATTTTTACATGGTAACGGAGTGGACATAATTCCTGGGGACAAGTTTTAAAAATTTTCCTTTAATTATGCTGAAGATCCGGTTCACCAAGTTGTATTTTAAAACATACACAAATATATAATACATAAGAAACACGTGAATTTTTGGCTCAATACAAATCATTTCGAAATTGTAGACTAAAGCAATAAGTACTAGAGCCTAGGGACAGTAACGGAGTGGAACATTTTAAATTGAAAATAAATTTTAATAAATTAGGTTATTGCTTTAAATTACTTTCAAATATCTGGAATTGTTGACTGATCAAATACATTTTAATATCAACACTTAGCATAATCAGACTAGGTATAGTTTTTCGAGAAATGACTGGGGACAGCTGAATTCTGAATTTACCATGTTACCGGAAAATGACTCACCGTGTATAATCTGACGTCAACAGTATGCGTCATTGAAACCTGCATGTATACATAGCCTACACGTACCCATGAAAATAAAATAATCTCTATTGTCCTTGGTTAGGTCTAGCCTTAGATTGAAGCTGGTAATACTTGTTTTGGCAATATTAGATTCTGACGTTTCCATATTTATAGTCTGAATATCGCTTATCATATTCATTCATTCATTCATTCATTTAGGCGCATTTATATAGCGCCTCTTCAAGAAGCTACTCAGAAGCGCTTCCGGCCCAGCCACGACTAAAGAAAAAGACTTGAGGGACTTGTAGAACCCTGCCGGATGGTTCACAAGTAGAGAGCGGAGCTTAAGCGGGAGGTTATTCCAGATGGAAGGTCCCACAACCGAAAAAGCACGGCGCTGCTTAATAGCCAAGCGTGCCCGTGGAACTAGGAGCTCACCCCTCGTCGTAGAACGAAGTGCCCGACGCGCTGTAGCGTCGGACACTGGGAGGCAAAGATCACGCAAGTTAGATGGAGCACAGCCAAGAACGCAGCGAGAAACCACAGCAGCAGTGCGGTATGAGATCCGCTGAGAGATAGGCAGCCAGTGCAACACAACACGTATTTATGCAGAGACAGGAGAGAACTTAGGAAGTCGTCCAATACACATTTTATGTTTCGGCGGCCATATTGGCCGCCATCTTGGATAGTTCTATTCCCACACTATTGCCAATGCGATAGTTCGATTCCTTGACCTTGGAACTATTACAATGGACACTTTATTTGTCATTCTAGCTTATCTATGAGCATAGATATACACATTTTATGTTTCGGCGGCCATATTGGCCGCCATCTTGGATAGTACTATTCCCACACTATAGACAATATAGAACTATCAAGATGGCGAGAATATGGCCGCCAAACTCAAAATGTGTATATCTACGCTCTTGACCTTGGAACTATTACAATGGACACTTCATTTGTCATTGTAGCTTATCTATGAGCTTAGATATACACATTTTATGTTTCGGCGGCCATATTGGCCGCCATCTTGGATAGTTCTATTCCCACACTATTGCCAATGCGATAGTTCGATTCCTTGACCTTGGAACTATCACAAAGGACACTTCATTTGTCATTATAGCTTATCTATGAGCTTAGATACACACATTAGCGGATTATTTTATCCTTTAGGGCTGTCCTGTTGACGGCATCAGCAGATTAACTCTTTTTTAAAATGACCGATTGTTAATTAATTGTGCTGTTGTTGATTCAATAAACGGCTGATTGATTGATTTTGAGTAATATCTTCTATAAATACATCTTCATTATGAACGAAAAAATTGTAACGCCGAGGCCGAAGTGGGGTAGATTTCTACCCCATGACACTTTGAACTGAAATAACTTTCTCAGACAACATGACATGATGATCGTTTTGGTGTGGGAATATGTCGGGGGTGTTAACTTGTAAACATGTGGAACGTCAAGTTATGACTACCTACAGTTACTCCGCAATCAACATCCAAACACCGCTGGGGTAGAAATCTACCCCACTTCGGCCTCCGAAGGTTAAATGGAATTGAGTAAACTAATTTGCAAGCTAACATAGTAATTACTTGGTGAAAGGAGAACAATTACAACTATCGAAAAAACTTCTTAAATAATAACCTTCCTTGATTTCTGCCTCGCAAATTCTTCAACAACATCATCAAAATGCATTTGTCGAAGGGCGTCTGATTCGATGCACATCAGGCTAAGCGAACTTTGTTTTTCCTGGAGCATGGTGGATTTTATATTGTTTTTATTTTTTTTTAGCTGAGAAAATGATCGCTCTCCCGTTCAGTTTGTGACATTCAAACTCAAAATAAATTTCATGCCTACTTGGATGTATGACCCCTTCATTATAAATGCCACTGGCGGTTCACTTTTGAGAATGTAATATAAGTGTTAATGATATTACGTTGCATTACTGATCACTAAATTAGGTCATTTTCGAATTTCACCCACTTGCGCCCGTGTTAACATTGTGTCAGTGTGGTCGACAAAGAGTGGGAAATATTAGAGTTTGGGCTTCGAGCCTTTGCCTTCTGCCGTCGGTCACTAGGGGCACCTGTACAGACTGTGAGTGTGAATCTGCGACAATGGTCAGTATTCAGTAAGTAGTAACTAAAACTTACTAACACTGAAAAACGTTTCAGGGTAAAGCTCTAAATTAGTTAAAATTACACAAAATTAGGAATTTGCTACAATAATTTGATTTAATTTCTCCGGATTTTGGGGCCCTCAAAAACTTGCGGGGCCCTAAGCCATGGCTTATCTGGCTTATGCCTTAATCCGGCACTGGGCTTGAGCTTACATGTCGAGGTTTCATCATATGAGGAAAACCACCTTACCCGGGAATGTGGGGTCTAGAGCAAGTCATATCACAAATCTCAGTTCATACAATTAGCGACGCCAGACACAAACTTAATCCTTAGAATATATTAAGTGCAAGAATAATAGATGAAAACATCTGTAAGGCATGTTTTCAGAGATTCTTTTAATTTATTTAAATAAGAATTCCGATCCTGCCTGAGAAAGCCCTCATGCAGTCCTGAGAATTACTTTGTAAGACACGGACCCAGAAATGGGTAAAAAAAATTAGTTCTTTGCATATTTATTTCTTTTTATGTGTCAGCTATCAAACTGTAGTTTTTCGGCCTAGGTATTGATGTTTTACATTTTATTGTGATGCACTAGAACAAAAAAACTATCTCATCAGTCTCCCGAGCCCTGATTTGATTGAAGTCGCATGTGCTAAGTACTGTGCCGTTCACAAAATCATGTGAAAATTTCTCTTATCTGGCTTTTTTGGTGATTTATTTGGTGACAGCTTAAGTGGTGTATAGTCACAAACAGTCATAACTCTCAGTGTAAACACGTTTCAAGATAACATTTACATTTCTTTGCCGGTTCTTTGCGATTGATATTCGTGCTTAAATGTCTTATTGTTGTGTATGTTTTGTGTATGGTGGTGTTGACAGCTTAAGTGTATACCATAGTCACCAACAATCATAACTCTTAGTGTGAACATGGTTTCAGGTTGCATTGATATTTCTGCGACATTGGTTGACGGTATGTAATTGTTAAGGTCTCCTGAGTATCTGTAATATCTGTATATGACCTGATGGTTTACTTGGACCTCATCATTGAACATTCTAGTGGCTATATTCAAAATAAATAGTTCTTCAAATTTCTCTGGGAGTGGATAATAGAAGATCATTGTCTTCTGCCTATCTCATTTTATCACGTGGCCTCCCACAGCTTTTGTGGGGACGGAGTGGGATACATGTGGTCTCCTGAATACTTGATATGGTACGCGTAAATTACATGTATGTTACATATCTTGACCTCAGCGTTTTGAGGTTTTAAATCAAATATAAATAACAAAAAGAAAAAGAAAACGCATAAATTAATCCGTATGCCAAAGTTCGACCGTACGTACGGAACGTACGCTATTTTTTCTGCTGAAATGCGTACCGTACGCGTACGCTATTTTTTGGCTAAATTAATAAATAGCGTACGCTAATTTTTATATTTTTTTATTATAGAATTAACAAAATAAAAACAAAATAATAATTTACCTCTTCGCTGAAACGGAACTACAAATAAGAACTGTAAAGTGACGTAATAACGACGAGAAAAAAACGACGAGAAAATGAGGAGACAAAATGTGACGTCACGAGAAGCAACTAATATTAAAGGCTGCTCATACGTACGGAATACGAACGTACCGTACGCGTACGCTATTATTTTTAGTAAATTACGTACCGTACGCGTACGCTATTTTCTGCTGTAACGTACGGTCGAACTTTGCCGTATGCCATTCTTAAGATGATGGTTAGAAGCTCGTTTCATGTTCCCTGTTTATTGCATATCTGATTGCCCAGGGCTCCCGTGAAGGTACAGGATGGTATCCTAAAATCTTCTGAGCATTTAAATTAATTTTAAAATGAGCCTGGTGAATAGTGTATGTTACACGTCAGGGAATCAACAAGACTGGTTTTTATACTTTGTTTGTTCTAGTAATTTCACCTAGTCAGTCGCCTGTATATGGCACTATGAACTTCGTGCACTTTTATATATCTGTCAAAAACAACCATTTGCACTCAACGACTGTCAGTGATCCTTGGATATGAGTACAACTGAGTGCTTTTGCTAAACCTAATTAAACGATGTTTATGTCTCATGCTCTAATTTCAGATTGTCAATGACAAGTTGTCTAAAATTTACTCAAAGATGTTATGTTCACCTGCTTGCACTGTGTTAAGTGTTTGAACTTCAGGCTATTTTAGCAATTGCTTAGTCATTTGATATCTATGTTTTATGTTAAAATTTGTAGTACATTTAGTAGATGCGATGCGTATATCTTACCTATTTTGCTAATTCCTCTGGTCACCTGGTTGTTTTACTATTGCCTTGAAGGGTAATTTTGAACTCGCATGCACCTGTCTTGGTCAGCCTTCGTGTCATCATAATTAACTATGTCAAGAGTGGATAATTGGATATGCACTAAAATCTGTGATGCTTAAGTTTATATTAGATTATGCTCTTCCCCGCAATGAATTCCAATGAAGAATGTGTTTCATGTCCAATTTCCTTGCTTCAAATAGATATTGGAAATACCATGGATCTCGCGTCATCTGGTGATTGGTATGGTACCGGGTATTTGAAATCCTCAGTTAAAATTTATACGCAGCTCATTCCAATTATACTACTAGCAACTGATTCAACTAAAACTGGGAAGGAGATGCAAATTATTGAATTATAATAATTATTTGTTTTTCATGTCTTATGCTTCAACAAGCTCAGCATTCAATCACTTCTTGTACATTTGAATGTGAATTAAAGTTCTAGAAATAACCTAATAATATTATAGATAACGAAAAACTGGTTGCATCCAGTTAATTTCTGTGATTTTGATGATACTTCGTTGAATGTTGCTCACGTGACGTCCTATGGTTAACTACAACTCTACGTAGCTAGTTACATCTTAGTTTGTAGACAAGTAGATGCATATAACAAGAACTGAACTGACTTTTAATAACAGTCTTGTGCATTTGAATATGAGTAAAATCTATGGATATGACCTAATATTATAGGAACGAGCAAGCTGGCATCCAACGAATTTCTGTGATTTAAAAGTGCACCTAGTCAAATGATGGTCATGTCCCATGTTCATTGTTCAACTGTAGCTCCTTTTTAGCCGGTTTTATTTTAGTTTAAAATAAGTTTTCCAGCATGAACTGTTGCTAACAACATCCAACAGAAGTACACGACCGAAGTTGTAATTAACTCATGGAATTTATGCTTATTATTACTCTATCTGCTTTCTAACTGCCCTATTATCGTATAATTAATATGCTTAATTGGGAATGTATCACTTTTCTTTGGTGTGCTACATTTATTTTCAATTTATTGACATTGATGTTGTTGGATCGCACAGAAAAGGCTTTTGTAATTTAGCAACCTTTTCATTCCTGTTTATCTGAATCAAACATAGTTAAGTGTTGTTTGTGTCTACACCGAATATCATTGTGCACAAAACAATTGTTTGTGTAATTTGTGTGAAGGGCTATCACCAGGCTTGTCAACTAATTATATTCGCTAGTGTAATCGATCTCTTCTCTTCGTGCTGCCCACATTGTTTAAAACTCTCTTTCTTTCATCCATATTGTTAGAAATGATCAAGATTTTGTTAAGTGTAGGCCTACTAAAGACATTTCTAACGCGCCCCTGTCAAATGTGGTATACTGAGTATTGGCCCAAGACTAAAGTTATACACGGACGTTCAAAGAATTGTCCCTTGACCCTCAACTACGACCTGAACCCTGATGACAATTATTTTATAAATCGCCCTTTAGTTTCTAAGTACAGTATTCCCTCAGATCTCTCGACTGCTTTCTCTTCTACTGCACATGCCTATAAATTGTCGGAGTATCGTTTCTAGAACTTCATCGATTGCCCATCCTCTTCATCAATTATCCATAGATATATTCCGGCAAGTACTGAAACCTAACTTAGGCATCTACGGTTTACTCTATTCAAATAGCAGGTCATAAGTTAATATATGAGGATATGGGCTCGGGTCGTGGAAGGGGTGGGTTTTGCTGTAAAAACCACATTAAGTTAAGTGAAATGGACATTCCCTCCAGCTGTCATTCACACCATACTTATGAGGAGTTACTACTTCGGTTTCCTCAATTAGACGGATCGGAATATTATGATTGGAGTCATGTATAGGCCTACACTGTAGACCATCGGGGCAGTTCGTGGTTGTTTTTGACGACGAATTTGTACAGCTTCGTACTATGCTAACAATGAAAGCCAGATGTCTTAGATATTTTGTCATCTCACCAGTTCCAACCCTCAAGAACACAACCCATTAGAATTACTCCTTCATCCTCGACCCTAATTGGCAATATGTTTTCTAATAGAACGTAAAAAAATAATGGACTCATTCATACTTTCATCGGATATATCATCTGACCACCTCCAGATTCTGGCGAGAATTAATCTTACTCCAGATAAGGGAGAAATTGTCATGAGTCGATCTACTCGCAATATAAGCCTGGTCACCCGTGAGCCCATTAAAACACTACTATCTCAGATTGGGTAGTCTGTATTCTCTTATTCTTTATCTGGGAATGATTCCAACGGTTCTTATGATTTAGTTTAATCACTATTTAAAAGAGCGTATTCTACAGCATTTCCTTTTAAACGGCAGGAAATTGCGACACCTAGGGACTTAAAAAGTCTAGGATGATTCATGTAGTAATGATCTAACAAAACGCTTGGCAGATCATAAGAACACCAAGGATAGGAATAGAATTATTAGCAATTTCTGCATAAATCTTTACACAATAACAAATGGTGATGTTGTGTCAGAGATATTAATAACTATTTCGTTAGTGTAAGCTTAGTTCAAGACCTGTTGGACCTGTACCGGCTTCAAATGACTATATTCACCCATATCTCGATCCATCATTTCCGATATCCTTTGACATTTATCCGACTTCTCCTTCTGAGTTGATGTAAATTAGCCATTATTTAAACAATTCCCTTAGTGAGGGTTTAGATGAAGTTGATCCAGCAGTTGTGAGTCCTATGTTTGAATATATTGCTGCTCCATTATCTAATACCATCAATTGCTCGATGTCCTCAGGAATTGTTCCCTCTGCTCTTAAATATTTTTTAAAGTCATACCAAGTCTTAAATAAGGTCAGGAGGAGGAGGAGGAACCTACAAACCAAAGACCGATCTCCATCCTACCGTTCTTTTCAAAATTCTTAAGGTTATGTACTGACGTTTGTTTGACTACCGGTATATAAACAAAAGGAGCATTCCACATATCTCACAACATGGCTTTCAACCTTGTTATTCTACCTCAGCATCAGTATTGAACATCCAAGATAATATATCATCTATAATTGATCATGGCAAATTTGCATAAGGCCTATTTGTAGGCACTGAAAAAGCGTCCGACATGATGAAGCACAGCATATTGATCAGCAAACTACAAAATATTGATGTGAGGGGTATTGCCTTGGAGCAATGGTTCAACGATTATCTCAAAAACAGAATGCAAAAAGTTGTATGTAATGGCTGATCATCAGAAGTAAAACCAATGAAATGTGGTGTACCCCAAGGGTCTATTAGACTATTGGACCCCTTCTCTTTGTACTCTTTACCAGCGACATTCCCAATGCCTCCCTAATATTGCTTTCCGTTTTTTTGCGGTAGAGGTGTTCTAGGATATAATATTATATAGTTACAAATTTAGCCCTCTTTTTTCGGTTAGGGAAATGGAAACCAGTGTCATTTCGAAGGTTCATAAAGGTGTTGTATGGTTGATTTTGTGGTTTTGGTTCCGTCTCAGCGGAAGGATGTTTCTACATTGCAATCATGATTCATTATGAATTCAAACTAGGTGATGAATAAACGATTGTTATGAATATATTATTGCCCTCACAAAAAACTTATGTAGTTTTCATGTGAATAACAGGTATAGGGTATGGATAGTCTGATTTAGTCAATACTGTTAACACACATATATAGGACTACGACTTGCGTCTGTTTGGCGATGTGTTAGCAACACTGGCAAGACTAGTACAACCAAGCGATGCCCGTCACGGTTCGAACCACTGTAGATGATCGTCTTTCGAAAACTGAGATTTATCTTGTCGAAATCTGACCACAATCCCTTTATGGTATCATTCGCTGGTTACTGACGTTGACCTCAGGCTGCACCACCTCACTCTCTTTCCTGTGGAAATCACTTTTGAATTGCAGCGGTAAATGTACAATGTACATGCTCCGCCACGCTGATAGCCTAATATAATTATTAGGTCCTGCTAGAGAGAAGTTCGAAAGAAATTCAGAATCAAAATCTTAAAGCAGCGTTTCCTTTCATGCAGTTAAACCAATTCACTTGTTTAGTTTAAACTTTAAAGTTCATACAAACATCAAATAGACGAACTACTATTCACCATGTCAGAAAGACAAAATTAGATAACAACTAAAATGATTTAAGCTTATAACCGGTGTTTTCACTAATTCGGCTTGATCATCATTCGCCTTTGCAATACATACCAACTGAGCCAATTCGATACGCGTAACATACACGATGTCCAATTGCTGTTATGATCATTCTGTTGTACCAGTTTTTGCTATTCGAAGGCCTAAATATAATATGCTGTCTATCGAATCCAAGGTAATGATATTGCGGTTCATACAGAGAATGGCAACAATGGGAGGACTAGAGCCACCTAACAGAATCGTAATCGTAATCGTAAACTCGATATTTCTACAGCGCCCACAAAAGCGAAGTCGCGGGAACCAGCTTATTCAAAGGCGCCTAACCAAAACAGAATCGATAGGCAGGGGGTCAAAATCCAGAGAGTCAGGCAGGCAGACCGTCAGACGGCTAAGGTGGATGATGCTTAGAGTTGAAATGGCGAGAGAGGTGAGGGGAGGAGAAGGAATCGGGATAGGATTTGTGAAAAGCAGTGTTTTCAGTTTTGAGTGGAAGACCTGTGGAGAGATAGCAAGAGGTGAGGTTTTGGTGAGTTCGTAGGATGGATCGGATATTTGTCGTAGCACAGGCGGGAGTTTGTTCCAAAGAGGCGGTACAGCTATGGCTATGGAACGATTTGCAAATTTAAGCGATGAGGTGACGGAAGGGCGGAGCAGTGTGAGGGTGGAAGATGAACGGGTTGAACGAAGAGGTTGGACCGTGAACAACTGACGGAGATACGAGGGCTGAGAGGATTGAAGTGTATTGTAGGTGAGGGATAGGACTTTATATTCTATTCGTTCCGGAATTTTGAGCCAGTGGAGTGATTTCAAGACAGGGGTGATGTGGTGGTGTTTGGGGGGTTAAGCACGGTCATCCAACGTCTATTATAGTAACAGATGAGATCACAAAAGCTTAATAGCTATAGAACTAATAGACTAATAGATTGCTCAATGCTCTTCATTAGTCCATTTCGGATGTGACAATTAATCTTCACACTGATGGGAATCGCTAATTATTATTAGTTATTTATTTGAATCAATGCATTGCAAAGCTCAGTAGTTCAAGCATAACATATCAACCAAACAATGACGAAAGATGCTAAATATGCAAGTTACGGTGGACCAGGTCTGGGGTTTCAAAGTAGCAACATCAATTCATAAGATATAAACCATCAACTCACGAGAAGAGGAAGCAGAAACTGGCTATCAGTTCATCCCCATAGATAATAGAACCAGAAGAAAAAGTGTATACTAGAACCAACATAGATAATGGCCACATCAAATAATAAGAAATACTTATTGCCAACAATAATAATCTAGGGTAATAATATAGTAGAATTTTAGTAAAGATTTTAAAATATATTTGACATGTTTTGTTGAATCTCATGCATAATTATGATCTCGTTGAAGATCTTGTCGTTTATATCGCATCTTCACTGCATCAAAATTGGTCTGAACATACAGCAAAACCCCTTCTGTCCCATGCAGGGCCGTTTTATCCACTAGGCACAGTAGGCACTGTGCCTAGGGCCCACGAACATTTTAGGGGCCCACGAAAGTCTGAAAATGAGATATTGAAAAAATAATTTTGAATTTGACACGAAAATGAAAGAAATTTCAAATTCTACTTTAATAATTTTTATAATTGCACTTAAACAGTCTAACTTTAAGATGTGAACCTACAGTTAAGTTAAGCTGTTCAACAGCCTAAGTTATGTGAACTTTACGGCTCTTTGCATTAGCAAAATTACATAGGCCCCTATAAGATCTTCAAATGTCATTTCCCGCATTAACTGGTTTTCAATTGAAAGTAGCGCAATGGAAGATAGTCGTCCTTGTCCAATCGTTGACCGCAGATAATTTTTGATAAGCTTGAGTTTCGAAAAAGAACGTTCACCTTCAGAACTTGTTAAAAAATTGAAAAATAGATTCGAAAAGCATCATTTACATTTGGAAAACATTGTATCACTGCAATTATTCTCTTCAGAACTTCCGTCCAGTATTTGCACAATTTCTCCTTCTCCTTCTGCAGTTCTACATCAATTCTAGTGGACTTCTGGCATTGCAAAATCATTGACAGAGCAGCAATATATGGTCCTTCGATTTCTCATGTGAGCTAATCCTTGCAGTTGCATTCTTCCAGTCATCGAAACCAGTTGTAAACTGATTGTTATATTCATTGGCATTGCCAGCATTGGAACCGAATAGCTTGCACACATAGCAAAACACTTTACCACATGAAGGAGCATAAATAAGCCAATCTCTTCTGACAATTTCTCCATTTGTCAATTTTCTCACAAAATGTTCTTTGTGTGCATATCTTATCTTATCACCATATTGTCTACCCTTTAAGAGAACATCAGATTCCAAATTCTGTGAAGGGATATTATCTGCATAATAAGTTCTGAGATCTGCAGTAATCTACAATTATTGCATCATGACATAGGCTATTATTCTAGGGTTCTCATATAATTTTATGTTAGCGCTAAATTTGCTTGGCATTCCGCCAATTCTTAGGACCTTTTAAAAGTAAAATGCGTTAGGGGTGCAAATTACACATGTTTCTCCTATTGCATGAAACCTTATGGATAAAAAGTAAATTGAGATCTATAATCAAACTGGGTGCACATGTGTTTGTGAATCATGATTAAACATATGATGTCAATAAATAATGTGAATGCGTAAATTTGCGCTTAGCTTCAATGCAGAGCTGGGAGTTGGGGCCTACGAATGGAAGAGTGCCTAGGGCCTACGACAACCTTAAAACGGCCCTGGTCCCATGTTCAACTGTTTTCAGGTAAGTTCGATCCTTTCTTAATATTCTATATCCATCTGTAGCTTCCAAGATGATGGCATATAATCAGTGGCGTTACGAAGGGTTTCAGCGCCTAGGGCAAGAGTTGATGACTGGGCCCTTTAAAATTTTCTTGTTGACATCGATTCGTTTTTCTCTGTTCTTTGGTGGCAGTCTAATCTTCTGGGACTTAGATGCTGCTTGGCACATGGCTGATCGTGTCTGTCTTACAGAGACAGCGACGAGACGTTCTTTGTTTTGACGACTCTTATTTTACAAATCTATACACAGCGTATTTACAACCAGTGAAGTTGACATAACATAATAGAGTCCATGAACCTCTCGTATCAGTTGTAATTCGCCGAGCCCACGACTTAGCTAATTCAGGTCGTTTTTTCTAATGGTACGCAGTCCACGATCCTCCGATCCTACCTGCCGATAAAATGTAGAAACGACTGTTTCGTATCTATAAAGTCCTATCTATGAACCAACACGCTTCTTCTGTAGCCTAATCGGCCAAGTAACATGGAGTCGGGAGGTACGTTCCATCTCTCGGATCCTTCCTTCCACGTTCCATCAGCTCCTTAAGATTACTTTTTCCGCCTGGTATGTTTCGGTTGCGCCTCTGAGTAATGATCTTGAAGGGCGATATATAAATGTCGACTGATTTATTGTTTGACTATACTGTAGACCTGCACGCAGTTTAGCAAATACCCTCTTTCTATGACTCTCTTCTCTCTCTTTCTCTCTCTCTCTCGCTCTCTCTCTCCCTCTGTCTCTCTCTGTCTCTCACTGTCTCTCTCTCTTTCTCTCTGTCTCTGTCTCTCTCTCGCTCTCTCCCCCCTCTGTCTCCCCCTCTGTCTATCTCTTTCTCTCTGTCTCTCTCTCTCTGTTTCTTCTCTCTCTGTCTTTTTTGTCTCTCTCTATGTCTGCGTGTGTGTGGCTCTCTCTCTTACTTTTCTCTCACTCTTACTCCTCCCCTATCAACCTTTTTCATTCTTCTTCTCCTTCACCTGTCAAACCGTCATCTCTGCTCCAATGACTCTCCGAGCATTCACACTTCACATCCACTCTTCACATCCACTCTTCTCATCTGCCTCTCTGTGTCTAATTTGTGATAGGCTTGACCTTCAAATTTGCTACGTCCTCGCTCCTTACAGAACAGTCAGGATTAGTAGTAAAATGTAGGCCTAGAGAAAACTTAAAACAATTGCCCATATTTCACAACAGCCACTGCGGCTACGACGACAATAATGACGATGACCGCCATTGTCTCGTTTACAAATTATCCCTCTGGTGGTCTCTCGCCATCACCATGACATCAAGTAGAGCCTACTCCAAACAATCGAAGCAACCTAGTATGTAGTCCGCTGATCCGAATAGCTTAGGTTCGCACTTAGCACCAAATGTGTCTACCGATCTTCGCAGTCTTTATGGAGACACACTATACCGTTGATGTGAAAACAACTAACACAATGCTTTGTAGATATTAATGATGTCCCAATTTATCCGTTTCCTGATATGCGAAACAAATAATGCATTCGGTGACGCCCATGATATGGCTGGTTAATTTTTCAGCACCTTTGTTAGAAAAGACAAAACCAGAAAATCAATATCACCACGAGCTCTCCTAGAAAAACATTTCTAATAGGCTACATCAGGCACTCGGAAGAGCTGAAGGCAAGATATAGCAGTATAGTTAGTGGAATTGAAAGGCTTTCGTACAGTGTTGCATTTGCAAATAGTTTTCCACACGATTTCGTGTCTTCATTTAAAAATGTTTGCAGGTTACATCTGGATCATCGCCGGTCTTCTGAAGGTCTTCCTGGTGGAAGGAAACCTTTCAACCAGCCAATACACCCGCCTTACAGCTGGTGAAGATCAACCGGTTTGTTCCGTAAACGCGCCCTCTGTTGTCATCTATGGTGTTCGGCGTCGAGTGAGTTGCCTGATGGAACACTGTGTGCCAACCCAAGCCTGTCTTTCGGCGAACTACTACACAGCCACCGGGAAGTGCGAACTCTTCCATTACCCTCCAACCGATTTCCTCAGATCTGCTAAAGAATGCGTACACTACACGGTAATAGATATAGACATGCCATTATTACGCATTCATTAAACGCTACTAACTAATGACTAACCATCAAAATTGATTTGTTGATGACACCTAAAAGGTAATCTAAGGGAGACACTCACTAAGCGAGCACTTCTATCAACATGGGCGTGGACTGAAAAATATACCGGCCTTTCTGAAACACAAGTTAGGTGATCTAACAAACACTCCCGCCCGATAAAAAGCTGCAGAGCTGAAATTGTTATAGGTTCAACACCCGAATCAATAGTCTTGATGAAAGATCGATTCTCTGTGCGTGTTTTATTACCTCGGCTAGGCAAATCCAGAAATTCAGATTCATTAGATATTTTCAGGTCAGACATCTGGACTCTATAGTGCAAAATGGCAAGCCAGTGATGAAAGGCTAAAATAACACTGTTTAAGTTTTGCCACGTTTGACTGAGCTTAGGTTAGCCTTGTAGCAGGTGGCAATGCACATACTCTGAAAATCTACCGAAAATAGTTGACTGTTGGCTTGATTTTCCGCAGTCTTGCTAACTTGTTCATAATATCAAGCTCTGTCGCTCATATTCAACCGTAGTCGATACACTGTCAAGGTGACATTTTAATGGAATTCATTAAACTGAAAATACTGGGTTCCTTTCTGGTTCTTAATCGTACTGTCACCTCTGTTATCATCTAAAGTTCACTAGGTGCAGTGTAAACCCATTGAAGCACCCAGTTCTAAACGCAGGAAGTTTATCTGTTAAATAAAATTCTCAGTCCAAATTTTTAAAATGGATACTTTCTTAAATCGTTACCAACCGGTTTACGCTCTGAAATCATTATCTGTCGCGATCACTATCTCGGACTCCACTCGAACTGTGTACATAATGAGGATCACCCCATTCCTGAACAAAGCGTTCAAGCTTACAAATTTCCTTATTAATGTAATGTAATGTAATGTAATGTAATGTAATGTAATGTAATAAAACATTTATAAAGCGCCACTTAAGAGTCTCTCAGAAGCGCTCTACACGTGGCCATCAAACAGCTGGAAAAATGCGTCTTTAAGAGTTTAGAGAAAACTATATAGCCGCGTGCAGCACGCACAGACGGCGGAAGAGCGTTCCAGATCCGTGGCACCGCAATCGAGAAGTCCCGACGAGCACAGGTGGTGGTTCGAAACGAAGGTATCATCAAGTCATTTCGCGAGGCAGACTGGAGAGCCCGCCGACCAATTTGAGTACCAACTGGAAGGCACTAAGTTGTTTATTTTTAGTTGTTTAGGCCTAAGTTGTTTATTCACAACTTAACATTCGTAAAATAATAACAGTTAAAGGTAAGTGGTTTGTTCGGATGAATCTGTAGAAATTCCGATGAATCTGTAAAAACTGTCGAGCAGCATGATACCGACGGGATCGTAGATAATTCGGCTGAGGCGCAAATAAATTCTCAATAACCAACAAGAAGACTTTCAGAGGTCATTTTCAGGCAAATTATTCAACTGTTTCTCGTTCAAAGATGCTATGCAGGGTTGTTGGATGTGCCCCTTTTGATTCTTAGCAAGAAGACGGTCATACGATGGGCAGTGTAATTGTTATTCCAATGAAACATTAAGAATGTTTCAATTTAACATGCTGCAATCGTATGGTGCTGGATAAATTAAACTATCGGTTCAGTACATGATTGACAGGGATGAATGAGAGCCAATTAGCTCTCAGAGAAGCAAGGGTTGACCTCTTTCCATTCAATATCAGCTCAAGGGTCGAAAACATGTTTTCAACTGGTCCTGAAATGGCGCTCTTGGCAAGAGCTCCAACTACTCGAAACTGCCATTTCTCCAGATCATAATCATTATCTCGAGATTTCTACAGCGCCTAAAATTCCGAATTAACGAAAGCGATTGTGTGACGTCATCAAACGTAATTGAGATCACTCAGCCGGGTAATCAGTAAAGAACTTGTAATCCACACATGGACTGATTGTTAGACTGTTCGTCTAAGGCACTGACTCGTGCCTTAAAAGCAAAGCGTTGCTTCTGCCCAGCTGCTGATGTCTTCGTCAACCCGAAACTCGGTGACTGCGAAAAGTATTAAGTGAACGGTCAATAGAAGTCGATAGCTTGGCGAATGGCTTTGACATGAGGACTTTGCAGTCGTTGGCGTCGGCGGATGGCGGCGGTTCCTGAGACTAATCAGCATGGGCTATTTACATGTGTAATCTATTAGCGAATTCTAGAAGATGTTATTGTATTGTGTTGTATCTGAGCATTTGTAGAGTCTCTAGTAGGGTGAACCGTTTCAGAAGCGCTCGCAGTGCGCAAGGCCGCGCGAAAAGAAGCAGGATTCAAGAAAAGCGAGGGAAGAAGAGAGACTGTTAGATAGAATAGTTGAGCGAACAGAAGGAGAAAGCGCATTGCAAAGAGAAGGACCAATTGGAGCAAATGAACTAGACTGAGCTATAGCAGTTCCAGTACGGGGAACCAAGAGGTCAAGTCTGTTGGAGGAGAGAAGTGAAATCAGTTCTTGAACGTTCTAGAAGCTTGTCATGCGGTGACACATATCGACTGATCTTAACATTCTTCGCAGCGGCACATTGACATTTGGCGATTGTCTGTGACAAAGAGTGATGACCTGCAAATTCTAGTTGGACTGGTCAGAGTAGGTAGTATTTTGCAGAGGTGGTGAAGAAGAGTATAATTATGAATGTAGGCCCTGAGGTACGAAGAGCGTGGTGAAGATCCAGACAAACGAAAACTCAGACTGTCGCCATATAGGCCTACAAAAGGGATGCATGTTTCCATTAGACTGGTGATACATCATGTCTGTGGAACAATCTTCCTCTGAATTCCGGAAATTTTCGGATCCTCCACCACCATTATTGCCAATCACTCTATATCGTATACGTCTCAGGCTCCACTATCTATCACCGATCAGGATTTCTACTAGAAACTGAAGTTTCACCTCTTCAAGATTTCATAAACCGATTCATCAAATCCTCCACCGTGCAATCCTAAACGACACCCGTCTTGACAGTGACTCCGACCCTCAAACGAACTCGGACCTCCGTTGACTACCTTTGTTACAGCCCCTCTAGATCGCATATTGTAGAATTAAAAGAGATCTCCGCTATAATGTAATGTAATGTAGCCCAACAATCTATATAGAAATGTGCTCAGACCTACTCATAATGCAGTTATGAGAGGATTTTTTATGCGATTAAATTATGTTAATTAAATTGGAAACCTATTTAAAGAATAGTTGTTGTTTGTAGAGAAACAACTCATCCGCTGTCGATCTCTGCAAAGGAGGTTGGTATAACTATATTTGTTTATGGATAGTTTTGTTATAATTACATTATTACTGGAATATGTTCCTCTGTCTGGGTGTCTTTCTGAACCAGTCTGACCGAATGTCTGTCTCTCTATCTTTGGCTTTTGTGACTTCAGAATTTGGCTTCTGCTTGCTTTTATATTTAAGAAGATTGTCCGATATGAAAATTATGCCAAAACTGCTTGATCGCTCAAATACCACATGGTAAAAAAATTGGGGGCCTTTACTTCAATATCTGCATGCAAAATGCTTGCGCTTAGGCCTATGTCTTGTGGAAGCCACGTTTAAAATGTAAAATATTGACACAAGTAGGCTATGTAGGAACTTTTAAATTGCGTTGAAATTTAGAATACAGTTTAAACTGACGACGAATTTCTGTTTCGTTAAAGGAAAACACTAATAAAACTTAATGGTAATAAATTGTGGAGAAACAGATAGATTTGCAGTATGATAATCGTATTAATGCTCAGTATGGTAACTTTGCTCCACAACGTGGGGTGACAATTCCTCTTATCCATACCTTTCTCTGTGATACTGTCAACTACAACCAGAGGTATGGTGTTAACAATTTATGCAACATAAAACAATCGGCATTGTTAAATAAAATCAGAGATGTCGAAGCTTTTTTAATGGTGGACAAAAAGTAATATTTTCCAGGAAGTGGCGGGTCAGGGTGAAGAAGGCGGGTGAGCAAAATGGGGTGTCTGAGAGGGGCTCGGTGAACCGGTCCCCAGAAAATATTTGCTACTAAATTTCAAAGGGCGCGTTTTAGCATATAACCAGTCTTAATTTTGATATTCATAATAAAAAACCTCCATAGTATATAGAGTGAGGATTTAGTATTAACAGGCTTGTTGCCACCATTGTTGTTTAACATAATTTATGTTCATGTTTATTATTACCTCAAACCGACAAACCGCGGTATGACTACAAGTTTTAGTATGAAAAGATGATTTACTGCTCATTTACCAAGGCCAAGTAGTGAATGATTGACTGATGTCGATATTTGGGGAGTTGCGGGAATTCCTCTGCTTTTCGTGCCGATTTGTTACCATTCACCGAAACCCCGCTCCCCAGTTCGATTTCGCTACATACGCAGTTAGAAATGATAAATTTCGAACTTTAACCATCAGGCAGACCTCTCTAAGCCAAAAGACGTCGTCGGCGGGCTAAAATGTCCCGAAGGGTGGATCTTTTGGCACCTCTCCATTAAATTATAAAAAATCACCGCCTTTTATTGTCGTTGATTGAACTTACTTACTTCAAAGCAAAATAACGCTATCAGGTCACAACAACTATTTCAGCACACGTAAAAAATGTGTTGATGACTCTCAACACTAGAGGTCTGCGGGTAGAGCGTTTTTGCTACCCAAACCGTACCCGTAACATAAAAACCACACCCATACCCTACCCGTACTCAAAATTACTGTCCGATCCGACCCGTACCCGCGGGTATAACTGTACCCGTACTGTACCCGCCATTTATTATTTCGCTTCTCATAGTCCTAGTGCCTACCAGGCCAATACGCTCAATAGTAATCGTCTTCGTTGTGACACGGTGTTGTTAAACAGAAACCATTCATACACAATTTACTGCAATTTTTGCCTTTTGCCTATATATATCACATCATCGAAGGCAGACAGGCATATTGAAACAAAGTACCTCTCATTGAGTTTAAGTATAATTATCTCAGAGGTAAAAGGATGACAGACTTCGAAATATCCCTAGCCTCGATTGCGTCAATCTGTTTTAAAGAACACACGACTGTTCAACTGCAAGACTCGTTCAGTAAATCACGCGAACTCTGGCCTCTGGTTGTCGTGACTGAAAATTGGTTCATAATTATATATAAAAGGATTATGATTGTGTTAATGGAAACACGCAATTTAGTAACTGTAATTTTAACATCTATAAATGAATGCCACGTTCACTATGGTGCTCAGACATAAGTCAACACTAGCTTTTGGTACTTTGACAGGATACCGCAAGTTATAGTAAGTCTTTGAAGACGGAAAACAAAGTATTGCACGTAACCCAACAATTTCACGTCGGCCCGGGTTAACCCGGGTATACCCGTACCCGTAATACTCCTACCCGTACCCATCCCGACCCGTTAAACGCCTACAAGAACCGTGCCCGACCCGCGTGTACGGGTCGGGTACGGCGGGTACACCACCCTTTTTCAAATTGGTGGCCACTGGCCACCGCATACCACCATCGTACCACGCCAATGTTTGCGCTACAGAAGGATTTCGGTGAATTTTGTAAGCCATCAGTAAGAAAACGCACATTAGACAACTATTTTCCGAATCAGATTTTGCCGAAATACGTATGAAATATAAGTGCATTCTTGCTTTCTTTTGTTCGAAGTCAGTGGAACCAACACTATCGTTCCGCCTGAATGCTGCTCGTTCCCGTTCAGTTACAACGGAACCATCTTCTACACCTGCGCTAAGAATGTCACGGACCAATCGGACATCGGATGCTTTAGAGCGAAACGCTTCTGGGCAACCTGCTTATCAATGAGTAAGTAAAATGATGTGTTTCTAAGAAACATTTTAAGTTACCCTTGTGAAAATGCACATCATAGGTAAAGAAAAGGCAGGGCAAAAGTTCTCGTACTTTTAAAGAAGTGTTGTTCCACAGTCGATTCATTCTTTCTTAGCCATTAGCTATTGGAACCTTTAGGGCGTAAGAAGTGAACAAATATGATCAGGCCTGGCTCGGGAGCGCTTCTGAATAGAGCCCATTGAAGAGGCGCTATATAAACTCTATGATTGATTGATTGATAAAAACTATACTGAGTAACTTTTTAGTCATAGGCCTGTGCCAAACAGAATAAGGCCTATACCATAGAACCATATTGTGTAATTCCTCTCAGTAGGCCAACAAAATAAGGCCTGATAAGAATAGCCGTTATTCACACAAGAACGCACGCGGAGATAAAGATTTTGTATTTAAAACGAGATCGGTGCTCTTTATACGGGTTTTGGTAGTATTATAAAATTCTGACTAAGGACCTGCGAAGCTTAGATATTCTATTCGAAAATGAATCGTACGGCAGTATTCGATTCGATTCGAGAATGACGTCATGATTCGAAACATTTTCGAATCATGACCTTTTGACACGGAATGTGTTGTAAAATAATTGTTTTAAATGTTTACTGAGCATTGACTGGCTGTTGAAGTGCTGCGTGCAACGCGGTACAAGACGACTTTTTACTCATCAGCGGCTGCGAATGCCGCACACCAGAATACACTTATCCAAATAGCTGACAATCCAGAAATGCAATTTTGGGTAAAAAGTTTTAAGGAGAACCAAAAAAGAATTACATTGCTGTCGAGAGTTGCTCGTGGTTTACTTGCTATTCAGGCCACAAACTATTCGTCAGAATCGATAGAGTTTATTCTTTTAAGTTGGAGGACAAAACTAATAATAACAGACTTGCGCTACAATCCCTCAAAGGACAATAGTTACGAAATTTTGATTTCGTAATGACATAACAAAAATGTGTTATTCTGACATTGCATAGAACCAGAAGCTTTCGTGAATTAGTAAAAGTGTGATTTAGGCATTAATATGCGTGACTGAATTTAATGAACATGGAACCAGAACAGAACAGTAGACCTACAATTGGTTTAAATTGTTAGAAATTTATTTGTTATTTTTTCTGTTAATTAACTTAATTTTTGGCTTCATCAATTGTAAACTGCAGAAACGTTCTCAGGCTTAGATCTACAGTGATATATAGATTACTGTGTCAATGTGGTTAACGTGTCTGTTCAACTCTGTTGTTTATTAACCCTCGGGCTACCAAGGGGGGTTATTACGACCCCCCCCTAGGTTTTTTGATTAAAAAACTTGTTCCATGTGGAATATAATTTTGATAATTTAAGTAGCTGTAGCAGGATCATTTGCTCACATTTTGAAATAAACATCATTGTGATATCTCACGCCATTCAAAAGTTACACCCGATATACCCGAGGTACCAGGGGGGGTGGGTTGATACGACCTCCTTAGTTTTTCGTCTATGGCGTACTCAGTTTTCTTCCTGGAAGAGAAACAAATATACCATTCTTTAGAGAGGGAATGTAGGGCTTCATTTGCATACCTACATTTTTGTCTTATGAAAACCGGAAGTGATCAAAATAAATAATAATACGCGTAATATGCGTGAAAAATGGCTGAATGGAAGGACTCCCCCCATAGTTTTTTGTCGGTAGCGTATTCATTTATATTCCTGGAAGAGAAATAAATATACCATTCTTTAGAGGGAATGTAGGGCTTCATTTGCATACTTAAATGTTTGTCTTTTGAAAACCGGAAGTGATCAAAATAAATAATAATACGCGTAATCTGTGTGAAAACGGCTGAATACAGCATCACAACGTAAATCGATATATATGTATGGATATATATGTATGGATGTATATTTATACGTATATAAACATATGTAGGGATGTATGTGTATCTTGGATACATAGATCAGTTTCAAAACACACATAATTTTATATTTGTTTATCCAAAAAGTACAAAATGTACGCAATAATATAAAATATCGCTAATTAAGGGGTTCCATTGTTAAAAGTGATGTAATTTCGAGGTGCATTCACATAATGTACAACTAAATATACCATTCTGTGCAGAAATGAATGCTGAATCCAATGCTGTATTACAAGTTATGATATGTGAAACCAAACACGAAATCCAGGGGGTCGTCTCAACCCCCTTGGTAGCCGATGTCACAAAAAAGCTTGGTAGCCCTAGGGTTAAATTGAAATTGATCGCAATTTGTCTTTCTTAGACTTCAAAGCTGATTATGTGAGTGACAACGTGACCGTTCCTAACACTATTCAACCCGTTCCGTCGATATTCATTCACGGATGGCTGATCATCCAGAAAAATGACCCAGGCGTCGGTTCAATATTCAACAGCTCGTGGATCGTCTACAGAAATGGTTTTGGAGATCCAGCCGGGAAATACTTCTGGTTCGGAAACGAGAAACTCTATCAACTGTCGTCAAGTGGAAACTGGAAGCTGAGAGTAGAAGTCCAGTCAAGCGATACAGGGAAATGGTATTCGGCGGAGTATGAGTCTTTTCGATTGAGTAACGAGGTAAGTAAGTATACCATAAATTTGTCTGGATACACAGGAGATGCGGGAGATGCATTCAAAGTTGTAACAAAGAGCACTTGGAAGACAAACGGAATGAAATTCACCACATTTGATAACGACAATGACAATGATCCCAACGGAAACTGTGCTAGCATTATGAGAGGAGGTTGGTGGTGGAACCATTGCGGAACGTCTTGTATGAATATGCATAAGACAAGAGGGAACACCTGGGGAACTCTTGAGAGTCTTGGACTTGCTCCTACCTATCTGGTTTCAAGCGGGCGAATGATGATCAAGAAAAACTGACCAGGCTTCGCTTTAAGATTTAAATTCAAATATGTCTCCTACCTGCATACAGAATATTCAGCCAGATGAAGACGCAGATTTGTTACAGAAGGAAATCGTCCATAGTTGTTGGGCTATCCACAAATAAAAAAGACAAGTGGTTACATGTCAAGGTTTATTCCATGGGAGTGTGGAGTCTAAAGCATGTCACATCACAATCCCATTTCATAGAAAGAGCGACGCCAGACTCAAACTTAATATTTATTATGCAAAGTGTGAGAAAATGGGTTAAGAAATATGTAAGGCAGGTTTCCAGAGATTTTGCAAATTTATTTAAATAATAATTCCGATTCTGCCTGAGAAGGCCCTCATGCAGTCCTGAGAGTTACTTTGTAAGACACGCACCCAGAATGCAAGTAGGCATAAAATGGATATTTAATTAGTTCTTTGCATATTTCTTTCTTTTTGTGTTATCTATCAAACTGTAGAGTTTTCTGCCTGTTATTTTAAATTTTATTGTGATGCCATAGAACAAACACAATTAATTTCACATGTCTCCCGGGCCCTAATTTGATTGAAGTCGCATGTGTTAGGTAGGCCTACTGTGCAGTTCACAAAATCATGTGAACATTATTTTGTCTAGCTTATAATGGTGATTTTGTTGGTGACAGCATAGGTGGTGTATTATAGTCACAAACAGTCAGAACTCTTAGTGTGAATACGTTTTCAGATAACATTTACATTTCTTTGCCATTTCTTTGCGATTAATATATATATAGTCATATTCGTGCTTAAATGTCTTATTGGCGTTCGTATTATGTGTTGTGTGTATGGTGTTGGTGACAGCTTTAGTGTATTCCATAGTCATCAACAGTCATAACTCTTAGTGTGAACATGTTTTCAGATAACATTGACATTTCTGTGACGTTGGTTGATGGCATGTAAAGGTCTCCCGAGTATCTGAATGTGGCCTTGTGATGTAATCCCGTTGTTTGGGTTGGTAAATTATTTCACATGGCCAATTTAAAATGGAAGCCGGATTGATGAAAAAAATTGTTTCCCTAAATGAACGTGGGATTGATGAAACCATTTCTATGTTTGAATAAAAGCTCGATTGATCGAAATAATGTTCGCTGCAAATAGAAGCTGGATTGATAAAAGTAAGTTTTTGATTCAACAGAAGCTGGATTGATGAAAATAATTGTTTCCGTTAGAGGAGGGTTGATCCATGAGAATAGTTCTTTTCTTAAATAAAAGTTTCCATTGATGAAATAAATTGTTTTGCTTAAGCTGAATTTCGATCATTTTTTCATTAAATGGGAGTTTTGATTGGTGACAATTTTTTTCTCCATGAAATGGAAACTGGATTGATGGTAGTTATCATGGACATAGATAGACTGCTAACTTACCAACTTCAAGTGCGGCACTGAAGACATTAAAATATTTACCGACCTAAACTACTGGATTACCGCCTGGTGGTTTACTTAAACTTCAGCATTGAGGTTTCTAGTGGCATTACTCAACATAAATAGTTCTTCTTATTTCTCTGGGAGTGGATAATAGAAGATCACTGTCTTCTGCCTATCTCATAATTATGACCACCTGGCCTCCCACAGCTTTTGGGGGGGGGGATGGAGTAGGATACTCTGGGGTCTCCTGAAAGAATACTTGATATGATACGCGGGAAATTATATTTTTGTTACATATCTTGACCTCAGTGTTTTGCAGTTTTAAATAAAAAATAAATAATAATAAAAAGAAAAAAATCAATGTACAGCATGACCAGATCCTTATACCATGCTTAAGATGATGGACAGTAAGTAGCTCGTTTTATGTTCCCTGTTTATTTCATTTGGCTACCTGATTCCCCAAGGCTCCCATGAAGGTACATGGATGGCAACCTACGATCGTCTGAGCTTTTGTATGCATGTATGTATGTATGAGCACTTGTTAAAGCGCCCCTTCAAGATTTCGACTTAGAGGCGCTCCCGACTACAGCGCGGACACTGAATCGGAGTTTCACGCCGAAGCGCATGAACAATTGCGAGTGAAGGACTTGCCCAGGGTCCCTACGCGGAGGCTTGAATTTTACAATGAGCCTGGTAAAATGGGGTATGTAACACGACAGGTAATTATAATCAACAGGAATAGTTCTTTATACTTTGTTCTAGTAATTCCAATTAGTCGTTCGTCTGTATATAGCACTATGAACTTCATGCACTTGTATTTACCTGTAAGAACTATGATTTGCACTCAACGACTGCCAGTGATCCTTGAATAGGAATACAACTGAGGACTTGAAATAAACCTAATTATACGATTTTTATGTCTCAGGCTCTAATTTCAGATTGTCAATGACAGGGTGTTTAAACTTTACTCAAATATTTTATGTGCACCTACTTGTTCTGTGTTGAGTGTTTGAACTTCGGCCTATTTAGCAATTACTTAGTCAGTTGATGTCTATGTTTTAAAATAACGCAAATTTCTCGTCCAGGGCATCGCGTTTATATGACACTCCGTAGCATCGCGCTGCACAGCTTCAACTAAAGCTTCATTTGAAAAATATACCACATCACAGTGCAGGTGTCGCGAAATAGAGTATCCCTCATTTAAATATATCCCCTTAACGAAATGGAGTATCCGGCCGAATGAATCTGAACCGGATGAACTGTCCCACCTCGTGTAAAAGTATCCCCCATGAGTCGTACGAGATCATCCCCCGTTCAAAAAGTATCCCCCTGCAACTTAATTACAAATAAATTGTGCAATTTAAATCAATTTAAAACAAAGTCAGTTTACATATATAGACCTTGCCTATAGATTGCATATAAAATACACAAGATTGATTGACCATCTGGAATCTATATGTCATACATATGGTTTAGATAACCTCCTACCATATGTATGCCATATCGATGCTGTATCAAGCCCAGATGACTTTCACATATGCAATCAATATGGGCTATCGGGTGCAAACCAGATGAATCTAGGGATCATTACCATATGGGATCGCATATGATGCCCATATGGGCACCATATGCCATTGTTGTTGGGGAAACTCCTCTGTTCGTTCCAGTGCCAGGTCAAAATCCGAGGAGGTCAAGCCGAGGTCAAACTGCGACTATACCTCTGTACTAGAATAGCTTAAAAGCATAGCTTCCAATTTGAACTGAGTCTTGTATGAAAAAGAATGTTAACCGTAACTCCCTTTTAATAATAGAGATTCGTGATAAATGGAATTTTCCTGGTTTCAAGACAGTGCACGTTCCGGCAGCAGGACACCGCATATTTGAATCCATAGTACACAGCTTTCTAACGAATATAGAAGGCAGTATCTGCTACAGACGTTAACTTTGACTTGCTCAACTATGTTCGATGCCACAGAGAAATATTTGCAATTATTGTACTCACAGGCGATGTCCTAGGCAAAAGCTTTGAGAGATATACTTACAGTATATGTTTTAAAGATGGAGAAAGGGGCGAGGGTTGGTGTTTGTACTGTTATGTTATAGTATACTATACTATTAGTATTACTAATTTACTGTACATATTGCTTTTGCCACTTTTTAGGTTTTTTCCTGTATCTATTTAAAATACGAAGATAAATAGGCCTACGTATAATCAAAATGAATGTAATTAATTGAAATTATTTATTTAGGTAAGTGGGGCCTTTTTATGTGCTCGCTCCCCCTGGTGTCAAAACCTGGCTACGCCACTGAATGGAGTCAGAATCATTCTAAGCTTATTCTAGGAATTATTCAGCGTCATCTGTTGATACCTTGTCAATAGAGAGTGGCGCTAAATAATTTCAGAAACAACCGCAACAACGACTACAATTATACTGATAACGTTACTCTTCTTTAATGATGATTATGATGGTGATGACGATGACGATAATTATGGTGGCGGTGGTGGTGGTGGTGGTGGTGGTGGTGGTGGTGGTGGTGATGATGATGATGATGACGATGATGACGATAATTATGGTGGTGGTGGTGGTGGTGGTGGTGGTGATGATGATGATGATGACGATGATGACGATAATTATGGTGGTGGTGGTGGTGGTGGTGATGATGATGATGATGATGATGATGATGATGATGATGATGATGATGGTGATTATGATGATGGTGATTATGATGATGATGATGATGATGATGATGATGATGATGATGATGATGACGTTGATGATGACGCTAATTATGATGATGATGATGATTATGGTGGTGGTGGTGGTTGTTGTTGTGGTGGTGGTGGTAGTGATGATGATGATGATGATGATGATGATGATGATGATGATGATGATGATGATGATGATGATGACTGATGATGATGTTGACGATGATGATGACGATGGTGACGATGATGATGATGATGACCCTATCTGCCATTCGATTT
Organism: Aporrectodea caliginosa; assembly: GCA_020284085.1. Classification (NCBI taxonomy): domain Eukaryota; kingdom Metazoa; phylum Annelida; class Clitellata; order Crassiclitellata; family Lumbricidae; genus Aporrectodea; species Aporrectodea caliginosa. The sequence continues at coordinate 4,085,374 of JACEVL010000150.1, read as the reverse complement.
TTGTTTTGACATGAATAAGCTGGTTTCTGCTGATTCGCTTTTTGGGCGCTGTAGAAGTTTCAAGATTACGATTACGATAACGGTTCTGGTGTTGTTTGTCCCTGCAGCGGAAAGACGATCATTCTTTACGGTGAGCTGTCGAAGTGGGTGACGATGTCACCGAATCGGGTGAAGGCGATCGATCAGTCGCAAGCGGAAGTCTACGTCACTCTCCAGGGTGCGTCATCAGAACACGTGACCTTCACCTACAGCGTCAATGGAGTGATGGTTAGCAAGGAGTGTGTCTTATCTGCAGATGGATTGGCGACGCTACACGTTGTGGCCGAAAGGTGTTGAGTGGAAGACCCTTTCCAGAGGGAGGGAAAACCAAGAACTAATTACCGTATTGGGTTGATGGTGGAGAATTTGGAGGGGAACTCGATCGTAGGGGTAAGATATTTGGACACCGTAGGCCGAAGGGAACAAATTTATGGCAAAACTTAAATAGAGCATTAACGTTACTATTATGTATAGTATTGTGTAATTGTATGGTGCAGACAATGCAGGATGTAGGTAGGTGTAGGCTCGCTCTGTCCGTCTGTCTGTTTGTCTGTTATGCATTAGACTATGGCAGACACATTAAATGTTTTTCCATTCTAATCTATGGCTTCATCTATCGTGTTAAGGCCATTTTCGGGTTGGACCAGCCTGAAGAGGAGGCAAGCAACATATATGTTTCTGGGTTTTAAAAAATGTCGTTAGAGGGAGAGACGGAGGGAGGACTATTTTCCTAAGGTGTAGCTATAGGTCTATAGCAGATATATTAGTTTACTAGTTTAACGCAATTGACAGAAGTCGTATTTTTATACAACTTACTTTGTCGCCTTTCAGCAGGCCTACTGAGGCTACTGTGTAGGTCTAAACTAGAATAAAGTCGTAGGCCTAATCGTAATCGTGAACTCTATATATAATTTCGTTTATTGAAAATAGAAAGTTGACTAAACTTCTAAAGCTCCATTCGAAAGCCAAGTGCAGGGTGCGAGCTCATTCACGTGCGTCGATAAAGTAAGTAAGTAAGTATATCCTTTATACAACCAACTGTTAACCGCACTTTGGTGTAACCTACATGAAAGTTTTTAGAAACCGTGAAAAGTCCAGTTCTGTTAGGTGGATCATGTATGGGTTTGTGACAAGCATTTCAGCGAGTCGATGCGTGATGGATATAATCAATCAATATTCGTTTAATTCAATTAACAACTTCAGTTGTTATAGACGCAACTATTTACAACGTACACAGGTGACAGATGAATTGTTAGGACTTACTTAGGACCGAGTTGCAATTTGAAATTATGGAAATTTGTGTTAACTAGGCCAATGCCTAATATAAATCTTTAAATACGATTCGCGGAATATAGGCCTAGTTCCGGCTATCCTTGGTTGGAAGGGTGACGTTTTCGTCCTAGAACGTAGACCTACGTACCTGTAAGTAAGTAAGTAAGTAAGTAAGTAAGTGTGTTCTTTATTAAACGCTGGCAAACGCACGGCGCTGTACATACAAAGTTATACAAAGTTATCAAATAGTAGCGAAAAAGTTAGGCTAGTCTATAAGTCATATTTGCTTTTGTCGTGGACATAAGCGCTGCCGATTTTGACCCAGCTGGTCTAAAAGCGTGTTTGTCTGAGAAGTCGCGGTTACTCTGTGGGCGCGTCAGGATTGGGTAAGAAACACTAATTGAATTATCCTAACGACAATTAAGCCGCTCCAAGACTCGGCTTATAATCGGAGTGAATGATATTGGCCAGTATAATCGGCTGCGGTGCATTAGGCTACAGATCTCCCTAGAGCGGCTGAGTCTTGCGCTCAGAAGTTTTGGAGATTTACAGTTAGGCCTAGCCTACATTTCAACTTGAGACTTGCTTACAATTTGCAAATGCACAAAAAATGTGGTTGTGCAGGGCCAACTTATAACGCCGCTTATCTTTTAGGCCTAACTGCGTGAGTTTCAGCCCTCGCTGCGACTTTAAATGGCCTCTAGAACCTTGCCGACAGAACGGGTGTTCCAGCTCTCTACGTTTCTCAAATACTACGAGAAACGCCAGCGTCTAATTATATTAAGAATATTTCTACGATACCGATCGAGTGTACGCTCTCAGATAAGATGATATTTGATATAGATGTTATGCTTACTGAAACTTTAAGTTTTGAGATGCACATTGCCCAAATATGCTGCAGGGCTAGGCAATCCATGTATGCCCTGCGCATACTAACTGCCCATGGTCTATCTGGCCCTGGGCTTTACGATGTGGTGAGGGCGACAACGGTGGCACGCCTGTTGTATGCTGCTCCGGCATGGTGGGGCTTTGCCAGCCAAAGGGAGAAGGGAATGCTCCAGTCTGTAATGAACAGATTGATCCGTCAGCGATACCTCCCAAGTGATAGCCCAACCTTTGAACAACTATGCCTTAAAGCCGACACCTGCTTGTTTTCGGCGGTCCTGGCAAACCCGGGCCATGTTCTCCATAGGTTTCTTCCTCCAAAAAAGCTGTTGGCCTATTCCCTTCGACCCCGGTCACATGACCGTGTTTTACCTTTAGCTAATCATACTATGAAAAAAACTTTTATAGTTAGAATGCTTTATTCATATTGACTATTGATTGTTTATTGTTTATTATATATGATGTATGTACACCAGAATGCGGATTGCAACTGGTTCAATAAAGAATATACTTACTTACTTACTTACTTATTTAGGGTTTTTGGGCTACGTGGATGTCTGTTGACTTTCCAGGTAAGAACAATAATTAAAATAATTATTATTTATTTTCCCCCGATTTGTTACTATAATATCAAAAGGACGAGTTGAAATTATTAACTTATATATCAAATGATAAATTAAACTTCTTCAGAAAATTCTTCAAATTAAATAAAATCAGAAATTTCAGAGGGACTATTTGTTTCTGTGCTGAGTAATACTTGTCGATTGATGTGAACTACTTGTCGGCCATATTTGATAAAAACGCTAAAATATATTAAAATAAGAAAAATAAATAAAAATAAGTTTAGTTGATAACTAAAAGCGGCTCAGAATAATAAGTCACCATGATTAAAACAGAAGTCACATCCAGTGCTACGTATAAAGCAGAAAGTATTAAAGAAGGATTCAAATTGTATCTTTTTCACTCGAATGGCATCAGCCTCTGTCTACAGTCGTCGTCTGCACATATAGCCAAACTAGAATGCCTCAGTTTTAAAACTATCAATTCGATTACTTATTTGTTTTTTAAAGAGGGCTTATTCTAAACTTTACTTTTTGTGATTTATATGTAGGCCTACAGTATGTTTCGGTATTTTTAGTTAGCCTGTCTAAATTGTTCAAATTGGACCTTTGCAGTAGCCTAACGAAAAGCCTGAGCTTGTTGAAGTTGTTGTAATCAAATGGATTTCATGCAAATATTAGTAAAATGTACTTTATTTATTAAAATGCAAATACATTTGATAGCCCATATAAGTTATTTTAACAGAATTTTATTATATTTTAAGTTAAGACTTTTAACCAATAACTAAACTGTAGCTTGTTGGTAATTCATTTGTTAGCATGTAAAGTGCTTTCATTAGCTTCATGACTTTGTTGTGCTATTGTTCTTTAACTTTATATAAGAAATGAGATGAGTATAAGAGATGCAGATTCTGGTCGACTGCTTTGGAAAAGCAATGAAGATCTGTGAGTATTCTTTCAAATTTTTATCAGTTTAGCTAAGCTTTCACTTTTCTTTTTCACCTTGTCACACCTTGTGCTGTCAGTTCCTTGAACTCTAGCGACCGTCATGATCAAGCCTCTCCATTTCCTTCTGTCCGCCGTCGCATCTCTCAGTTCTGCCAAATTCATTCCAGTTGTTTTAAGGTGATTTTTATTTTGGTTAGGGTTTTGGTTCTACATTAAATCAAGTAAAATTCTGAAAGAAATTTTGTAATTGATTAAACCTGCATGTTGGTCATTTAATGATAAAACTTTTCTTTGTCTAAATAATGATAATTTTGTCTGTACTTGCTTTAATTACTGATATTTTAGTTTGTTTCATAATGTGAAGTGGCAGATTCAAATTAATTTTTTAAATTACATTTCAGATCAAGGTCAGGGGTGGAGCACGAAGGTAGCTGTTTCTTGATTTAATTCATTATTTAATGTAACCAGAAATAATGTGAAAAATGTGTATGGGACCCACTGCCCATATAAGGCTTGAAAATAATCCATACAACAAGTTAGCAGGATTGTGAGGTAAAAGGTGCTATATAAATAGCCAGATACATACACATAAATAAAATTCAAGGCTACTTACATAAATAATAATAACTAATAATATAAGAAAAGCTTAAGTCACATCATTTCCACTCTATTATGTAGTCATGCTCAATGTTGAGTGCCTTTGTAAGATCGATTAAAGGTGTTATATAAATGCCTAGATACATTAATACAACAGTTGTATTTCTGTTACATTACATTACATCAGGACACTGGATATAACCACTCCAGTCAGTGCGTGCACAGATACCAGTGCATGCCAAATGTAACAAATATTTGGCGCATGTGTATCACTGCAAAGAAGTACAAAGAAAATCGTTTTCACTCTGATTTCGATTTCAGCACATCTACCAAAGGAGATCCTAGAGTGTCGTGCTGTGGCCACTGAAATCAATTTCTCGTCGAAGGAACAGCTCAAGAACTGTCGACTCGTACAATCGGTTCTCTTCAGGGATCAGTGCACTGAAGGTAAACGATCTATCACCTCAGCTGCCTTCAGTGTGAACCCGTGAGACTGATTACTCTAATTAAGAAAAGTATTTTGCACATGTATAATTGGCATATTTTGTAATTAGTAACTTCTGTTGTGCCGGTGTCTAATGCACAAGGCATCAACCGATGCCACACCAAAACCAAGCCGTAATCAGGTCAGTATCCAGTAGATCAGTCTGCAAGACAGAGAGACAGCCTACGGTGGATAAGCAATTTGAAAGAGGCAAGTTTCAAGCTGAGAATGAAATGACCCAAGCGACTGAGAAGAGCGGACAGTCACAGGAAGAGAGTTCCAAAAACTAGGACCAGAAACGGAAAATGCTAATTCACCAAGAACAGTTCTTTCTTTAGGTTTGACCAGACAGATAATTAGATGACCTTGTTGAATAATGATAAATTTGGAGAATAAGAATTGATTTAAAGTAAATATTGTGGCTGGCTTCTAACGTCACATCTTCAAGCTGCTTGTAATGCCATGAATTGTACAAACTCTGTGCAACAGTTTATCAGTGTTGGAAACTGCGAGACTAAGCACTGTTGTCTGCAACTCCTTGGGATTTTTCCAAAGATCTTCGGATTTGGGGATCGACTTGGGATTTTGCATAGCAATCTGGGGATTTCTTTACTGCGTCTATAGACTAGTTATAAATATGGAATGATAACCTTGTCGTTGAATGACTTGTTGCCCATTTGTCTACGACTACTTGGTTCTCTGATGTTCTTTTTTGATGACTTTAACAGTGTGGAACTTCCGGTTTGGCTGCGTCATTCCGTATTCGACCAACACCTGGCAGCTGGTCATGGAAGCTCATCAACAGACCTATCCACCGGAAGTCTTGTCGTTAGTAGCGTTTCTGGCTCACTTTAAGTGCCTACCGTGGTACGATTTGTAGGAGGAAGAGTAACTTAAGAAAGGTATTCCTGTTATTGAATTGCTGTGATCACGTTTATTCCTGTACTGAAAGAACCTTTGACGTTGCTTGGTTACGATGATCTATACAGGCATCTAAACAAGTGTGCTTTACCTTTTATTTCCTCCGACTAGCTTGCCATAGGTCTTCCCAATTTACTCTTGCATGTCGGTACCCCAGAGCTTCTGTGTGGGGCATGGTAGCTTAATGGATAAGCGCTCTGCCTGTAACGGGAAGTGTATGGGTTTGACACTCCACTCAGGCAGTCACTGTGTAAAAGGACCTTGAACAAGTCCTTCGGGAAGAATTGCTCCGCACCGTCGATTATAATTATAATTGGTGCATGGTCATGTGTGCACTTCTGAACTGTGAAAGAGAGCAATATCATCTATAGTTGCATAGTAGCCACAAATGCCATCGTGGTGCATACAATGGCAAAACTAGCTTTGTTTTGCAAATTAAAACAAATATTTGTCAGCCACAGCTGCCACACCTTGAAACAAAAATTGCTAAATGTTGTTTCTGTTATACATGTAATGCATGCATTGCAACAAGAGTTTGCATCAGAACAATAAAAAACTACTTATGATTGCACAGTTAATAATGGCATGACAGTGGCTAAGTGGTTGCTTGTATTGTGGAGTGTGTGGGGTTCAAGCCTCCCCTGGGACAGTCCTTGTGCAAGGAAGTCGAGGAAGTCGTTAATGCAGTTATCCAAAAAATTAATGCCTAGTCTTCGATAATGGTGCTGTATAAACAAAAGTAGTCAAATACATAGTAAGTGAATAATCTTTAGAACTGTGCAGTTTTTCAGCTTGTTTTGCTGATTCTGTGACACCATACAAACATTGTATGTTATTTTTTTTATCCTTTTCTAGGGGCAAGGTGGTCATTTACACCGTCCTTTACGATGGTGACTTACCAATTGCCAGTTCCAAGGTTCGGCTCTATTACAAGTGATGTTTGAAACTGTCTGCTCCCACGCCCCGAAATTAAGAAAGTATGAGTATAATAAAGCAAGTCTTGCTGCTTTGAGTTCTAGAACGCTGAACCGATTGTTTGAAGAATTGTAAATATTCTTGTCATGAAAACTCTCAAACGTTTGAAAGGAATTTTGATAAGACTTTAACCATCAAGCAGAAGTTTAAACAAATGTTTAGTTATTGTCCAGTAATCCACGGTTTCTTTATTTATTTATATCAAACCATCTCCATTTTATTTATGACAGATTACACCATCTTGTTTATCTACATGATTGTTTTGTTGACTTGTGCATTTACTTTTGCTAGGTTTAACTGTTAAATAGCAAATTTTCATGTTATATAAGAAACAGAAATGAGTGGATGGAATTTTGTTGCATGTATATGTTTACTTTTGAAAGAAATTGAGTAAATTTTATGTGATTTAATTTGTCCAAGATGTCGGCTGGTCCTGGTGGAAAAATTTATAGATATTTTATTTAATTTTGCCTGCAGCAGGAAACACGTAACCCTTGAATTCTTGGACAGACAAATAAACAGATCTTTTATTAAATCTGCAAACAAGTTCATTAAACTCACAAGTTACAAAGACTAACGTAATATAAACATACCAATCACCATGCAGCCTTACTACTCAGTATTTAGCAACACTTGCTCCTGCTGGAATCCTTTTGACATAATATTTGAAATTATACTGCCATATGTTGAAGATGAAAAACAAACCACCAAGAAATGTAAAATTACATAAATGAACTCCATGGTTAATTGTACCTGTACTATCTGAGGCAGAAAGTCCTATCGAATAGAACTGATCTTTATCTGTTGAGGTATGCATAATGGTACCCTCTACATCACAAGAAAAAGATTTTTAAATTTCCTAATGCTAAACCACTTTACCCAGGTCTTCTAGTTCAACCTAATCCCACATGACTTCCTTGATTCGTTCTCAAATCACACCTCTTGCAGCAACTTAATGACTCTTAAGTCCAGTGTCCATAGAATAGCGATTCTCACCACAGGACATAAACCCAACTGAGCTGTTAACATATTTCTGCATGGAGTGTTCATGTATGCATATTTATACCCCTTCTCGCACGAACCGGTTAAACACAGCTCATGATTTAACACTGCAAACTGCTGAATCAGCCAAGTAAAATTAATATACATGTAAATATTCAAATACAGTAAAATTTCAGTACTTGAGAAATCATAAGTGTGTAATCATGCATTTATTAGTCTAGAAAAACATACACAAACAGTTAAAACTTCAGTGAAAGGGCTATAAATGCACCAACATGAAACAACTTTGCAAAATCACGCTTGAAACGAGATCCAGCAACTACATGATTGTATACTGAAAAGCCTTCTGTACATATTGTATCCAAATGTTCAACCCTCAATCACTAATTCCAAGTGTTTTGTTCAAATGGTGATTCTTTTGAGCAGGTGAAATAAAAGCCAATAATCATAAATATAATCTGGATTGTAATATGTTATTTTTCCACCAAGCTTCAGATTTACAGAAAACAAAGAATCAATGCTCAAGTCTCCCTATTTAAACTGCGTTCATAGCAGTGTTATTTTACTTCACAAAATAATTTCTATTTCAGTTTCAGTTCAGTTCGGCTGGGAGTAATTTCAGTTTCAGTTCAGTTTCAGTTCTCAAATAATTTCAGTTCAACTTCAACTTCGAGTTCTTAAATAATTTCAGTTCAAGTTACAGTTCTCAAACAATTTTAGTTCAAGTTACAGTTACAGTTCTTAAATAATCTTACTTCGAGTTCAATCAACGTAGTTACTTGAAGTTGAAGGTCTATCAACGTAGTTACACTAGTAAGTAAATTACTTCATTTCTATAACATAGTCCAACGAAAGACTGGTTCACCGCTAATTTAAGTCAGTAAGTAAATTACTTCATTTCTATTTTTAGTCATAAATGTGTATAATTTCCGTTCGGATTTTAATTATCGTTACAGTTTTTATTCAGTTCGGCATCATTTATTTCCGTTTCCGTTCAGTTTTCGTTCTTAGAATATTTTCAGTTATCGTTATACTTATCGTTAACGGAATGGATTATTTTCAGTTCGACTTATCGTTTCCGTTAACGAATATAACACTGGTTCATAGAGTGCCTCTAAAACGATGACACTGACTACAGTTAATAGATGTGTCTCAGCCCTTACCTAAAGTGAAATTCTGGATTTCAGATTATAATACTGATTCCACAGACCTAAACAACATCACTTAAAACCAAGGTAGACTGCACACTGCAATATTCACAATCTGAAGAAATGAGTAACTCCTTTGTAAATTGCCTATTTCGATAATTTGTATCAAAATAACCTAGTAAATACTCATGTACCACAAAATATCCTACCTACTGCACTACTAATAATGAATTACACATTTGTGATTCACACAAAATGATCCAATAAACAATGTTCACTCAGACTTCATAACATCTGTTCAACCAACAGCAATTTCATGGAATCATAAAAGCTATGTACCAGTGTATGTACAGTTACATAAATACCAGGTACTAATGTTCACCATATGAGAATAATAAACTGGACCAGCCAGATATATTTTCTTCTGCCCCAGCCTTCAGGCTGGGGCAGTTTCATGCTACCAGAAGCTGACTACATAAAATTCACTTGCTTTACTCAAAAATTACAAGCTACAACTTTCTATCCACAAACTGTCCGATTACTTTATAGAATAAAAAAATGAATAGAAATTCCGTAGTAACTTCTAAAAGCAGCAAAAGCAGGTTCTTACATTCAACTGCATATGTAATAGGCATACTTTACTATTCCAGCAAATAAACTAATCCACTCAATGATCATATGCATGTACCAATGTAGGTTATCAGAAATTTCAACAAATACAGCGATATCAAACATATCTGGTGTTTGTGCACAGCTGCACAATGCTCATGAACAACAATAAAATTAAATAATGTTGCTTTATTCCTGATCATACATGATTCGTTGTCATTCACAACAATACAAGCAGACAATTAACATTAAAAGTTTCACTAGCCTACATGAGACCCATCATGAAAACGGTACCGGGTAAATGCCAAGCAAGGAAATCCATCACATGTATGATGTTCTTAATTAAACTTGATAACCTGCATACGTGAATATAAAACTATGTCGGCTTCAGAAATAAGAACAGAGTAATTACATTGCAAAATATATTGAAGAAGTACATCGATACATACCTATAATTGTGTTCACGCTAAGCCACCAATAAAATTATGTACATTTACTTATTCACAAATGCCCTTGCGAATAGAATTTTGCTATCAAAAGCATTGACCTGATTTTGAAATCAAAAAGCTCAAATTTTGAATTCCCAATTCCAAAGCTTGGCTCCAAAGCACTTATTGTGTTAATCACTCCTTCTGAATCATGAAACGATGGTTCTTGGTTCTTGAATATTTGAACTAAGCAGAGGGCTTCTTTCGTTGACACCATCATAAGTATCTTCTAGAAATGACAAAAAGCAAAATCATCAAACAAACAGTTTAACCTGAACTCTACTAGCAGATAAGTCTAACTACTGCTAACATACCCAAGTCCAAGAATTTTAACATACCCAATAAAACCTAACCAGTGACAACCATAACCAATGGATATCCTAACATACTACATCTAATCAGTGTTAACCCTTGCTAATATTAACTAACCAGTGCTAACTCCAAACTATGCTCACTCTGTTCATGTATCACATCAATTGCCTCTGAGTCGATAACTTTAAAAGGAGCTATATAAATTCTCAGAATCAATCAATCAATCCATGCACTACGAATCGACTTTCTCTAGAAAGGCATCTGTTTTGGGCAGAACGCTAACAAGCACTTCTATCAGTGCTTGAAAACTTCTTTCTTACCAGAGCCAAGCTGGAAGTACTTCACATCAAAGAGGCAACAAATAGACTTACCAAATAAACAAATAATGAAAGCAAATTATTAATTAATAAATTCTATAGTGCAATTGTCTAAAGCACAAGGCATCAACCAATGGCGCACCAAACCATGTCGTAATCAGGTTAACAACAGTATTTGAACGTCCACATTTCCTTTACACACAGAATCATATTGTGGTTCATCTGACCTGTCAAATTTGGACTGTGCTTCTCCTACAGATTAAAACAAACGTTTGACAAGAAATTGTCAGCAAATGATGAATTCTGCAGGATCACAATGGTGCTACATAAATCCTCAAATTAGAGATTCACCAACAGTCAATTTACCTCTTTCCGGGTCAAAATCATCCCTACGTGGTGACGTGGGATGAATCAGTTTGTCCTTGCACAGCGCGGGTCGGAAGAGGATGTCATTGTAGATTAGCATTCCGGTGAATAGCAGAACAAAGCCGGCCAACTGGAGAAGGAATGAACGATAGTTGAACGGTTGCCAACCGATGCCGAGCGTTATCGCCCAAATGATGATAGTTCGGCCGCTGTCAAGCACCATGCGCGTCGTCGCACTCATCTTCTTAGTTATGCTTATGCCGCTGAAGTTGAACACCGCAATACTCAGGATGCAGCCTAGGAGAGGAACATCAGAAAGTGAATCAATCAATATCTAGAGAACTTGGAATGTAATAATGCAGTACATGTCTTAAGACTTCTTTTTTGCCAGGCTTTTCACACTGGGAGCACCTCGGATTAGGTCGTACTGTGAGAGGCGCATTAGAAATCCGTAAATACAATACAATAAATGTATTGTAACAAATTTGCAAATGAAACTGTACTGTCATTTGTACTATGGCACTTATCCACCTAGCTCTCCTCTGCATAACGGCCATGAGCTACCGTAACCCACACTGTACACATACTGTAAAAACACTGAAAATAATACTGTAATACAGGTAAAAGCCACAACATATTGAAGTGTGCAATACTAACAAAGAAATATTTACAGGTTGGTCTGCAAGAAATATATTCCATGCTCTGTGTACAAGAAAAATTGCGAGACTGTAGTACTTACCTAGTTATGGATTACAATTTCTTTTACTATAATTTCACTTAAAAGTGACAGTCTGCATTTTCATGATTGCTCCACAAACAAATGTTATTACATTAGGTCAGAAGAAAAACCAATCTTCTTGTTCTGGTGAAATATTCCTGTGAGCCTTATCATATTTTGAAGTTCACAAACTAAACGACGAAAGGCCAAATCAAACAAAAGTTTCACATACCAACAGTTGCAAGCACTATCTGCCAGTTGTTTCCCATCTGCGCGAAGGCATCAAACACATTTTCCAGGCGGCCCTCGGGATCGGTCGAAAATGGCCTTGGGGCGTGGATGAAGTACATAGGAACAAGCAACACCGTCAGAATGAGAAATCCAAACATACCTGTGAACAAAAGACACAATCTGCAGATCAATGAAAACCATCGGCTCTAATTCTCAAATACTATGACATCCTACACCCAGAGGATATATAACTGTCCTCAAATTAGCGTATTTGTAGGGCGTCATATAAATAGGCAGACATACATACACATATAAACACATACATACATACGTACATATACATGCAAGCATACATGCATGCATACATATACATACATGCATACATACATATACATACAAGCATACGGTCACTTTCCGTGTGTGACAGAGTGAAGTACAGCAGTTCACTATTAAATGACATACAGCTGAACAGTGTTTAAAAAATGCTGAACTGCATTACATTAATTCTTTATTATTGTTATATTTATGACATTTATTACTATTATGAAAGTTCATTGTCACTGTAATGTAATGTAACAAAACACTTCTAAAGCGCCTCTCAAGCACATCCCAGAAGCATTATTATTATTTCTTTTGGTTAATTGTAATCTTTCAAGAAAAGAAATTTTTTATCACAATAGCATCACAGTTATTCTCACAATGACAATTATTGACTAGCATTACTATTCTCATTTAATTATAATCGATATTGCTTATAAATGAAGGAAATTCAGACCTTCAAGGCCGACCACCAGAAGTGGAGGAGCATTATAGCGACCAACGTATTTCTCCTCAACAACCATCTGTACGGCAGTTACAATCTGCGCCATAATGATAAGCAAGTCACCTGAAAACAATTTCACAATCAATCAATCAGTCAAAAAAAATTTTTTCAACCGTATTACATATATCAGTAAAATATTGGTTATATTACAGACGTTGAAAGGTGGAGGCCTAGAATGGATATAATCCTCACGCTATTAGGGACACCTGATTTTAGCATTTAACTATGTTAAGGATAGCAGCACAATTAGGTAGAACGACAATAATCTTAACTAGTTAATTAAAAGGGTATTCCTAAGCATTCAATAGTAAGGCCCAGTTTTCGAGAATACATCACAGTGTAAGGTTTGGAATTACAGAACGGCAAGTTGTCAATAGTTTAAGATAAAGAACCAGAAATACTAGATGCCATACCTGCAATGATACCATTTGGATCTGTGTCAGAGGTTGCATTACTGTTGAAGATAATGTCGGAGACGCCAACCAGCACCAGGCCGCAGATAATGCCAACCATTCCGAGCCACATGTATGGCTGGATGATTCGGTTGTTAAAGGCAACAGACAACAATGCCGTGAAAATGATCACAGAACCTGACCAGAAGAACAACAAAAAATCTGTCAGAAATGTCTTTTATACAGCCAGAAGTTTCTTTGAAGTGGCTCTGCACTGAAGTCTTTTTATCAATGAATTTCTCTCTTAGCCATTCAATCCATCCATCAGTCATTCAGCCATTCAACCATTCAATCATTCAACCATTCAGTCATTCAGCCATCCAATCATTCAGCCATTCAATCATTCAGGTATTCAATCATTCAGCCATTCAATCATTCAATTATTCAGCCATTCAATCATTCAGCCATTCAATCATTCAGCCATTCAATCTTTCAGCCATTCAATCATTCAGCCATTCAATCATTCAGCCATTCAATCATTCAGCCATTCAATCATTCAGTAACTTCTGTAAACGAACATACCCCAGCCAAAGTATTCCTATACGATCGGAAACAACACTGGTAGGGCCTACAACTTATACCCCTCACCTCTGAGCATCTGAAAGCTGGAAGCGTATGTGAGGGTGAGACCGATATAGACAGTGGCAGTCGCCATCATATCACAGACGGCAGGAAGCATGAAAACGATGCACTTTTTGAGAGGCATTGACGGTCCAACCGCCTGTGGATCTCGATAATGACCCACAATTCGAAGGACAAGGTACGCGACGAGGCATAGCGACTCACCAATGAACATCGCCGCAGCCTGGAAAAAGATACAAGTGAATTTTTATGAATTACTGGATAACACTTCATAGACAGTACTGTTCTTGGCATTCACTTAAGGATTTATGGATTTACCCATGGATCACTTTTCTTACTGTTTTTGTACAAAGGGATTATCGGTCCATTGGCATTATGATAACTTGTAATTTTAATGTAATTACGGCAATTCAACCAATCCAATCCACGCGCAGTAAACAGTTAAAACAATTAGTCTACAACAAAGTGTGTCAAGGGGTCATGATTCGAAAATGTTTTGAATTGTGACACCATTTTCGAATCAAATCGAATACTGTCGTCCGATTCGTTTTATAATCAAATATTGAAGCTTTGCAGGTCCTTAGCTTAAGATCAATTGAATGTTTGAACAAATACAATTATCAAACATATTTCAATTATTTGCCTTTGAACAATTTGCCGTCATAAACTTACTTTTCATTTGTAACTTGCCTCCAAGTAAGAATTAAATAAGTAAGTAAGTAAACAGCAACATTGAGGCAACTATCGTCAACTTGCCTGCACAAAGGGATGGACATATGGCCTCGGCTTGTCGCATTCTCCTAGGCCACATGCACGTGACATATCCGCCCATCTAAAGATCAACAAAACGTTCTTGTTTTCAAATTAATAATAGCACCAGTATTTATATTATTATCATCATCATCATCATCATCAAAAACATCATCATCATCATCATTATTAAGCATTTATTAAGTACATAAAAAAATGAACAAGCATCAGTCGATGGCACTGAGCAATAGTGAGTGAAGTGTCTGCTTAAGGTCCCTTCACAGTAACTGTCTCTCGGAGGTTAGAACCTGTACTCACCGTATCGTTAGAAGGCAAGCACTCTAACCAATCGGCCACCGTGTACCACAACTCATCTCCTGGACATTGAACTGATTATGGCTTGGTTATGGTGCTCCATTAGTAGAAGCCTTTGGCGTTAGACACCGGCACAATAGAAGTATACTAATCACAATTACCAAAAGCCAGCTGAGCCAAGTCAAGAATAAAAGGAAAGCAAACTGGCCAAAAGACAGAGATACATGTATCATGACATCAACAGATTAAGAAGTTGATAGACTTGATCCAAAGCATCTAATACCTGGGAGGGGTAATTAATGACTAATGACATAATTTGTCCCATTTTCACAAAGCAGTCAACAGCAGCTGGCCATGTGACTGCAACCGCATATGACCTACGCTCAATGCCTCACCGAATGAGTGATTTTGCGGTCACAGACGGAAGCAAAATTTGGGGGCTGATTGTGACACAGTATTGTATTGTATCTATACATTTATATAGCACCTCTCGCAGTGCACAACAATCAGAGGTGCTCCCAGTGCAACTGACCCAGAGAAAAGAAAGTGGTCATGAGACAATGAAAATATGCAATTGGTCCATTAGATAATAAGAAGGAATGTGTCGAAGGAGGGAGCTGGTTTCATAGTGCACAGTTAATGAAGGCAAAGGCTTGTACTTTAGTCATAGCAGCCCTCGCTCGCGGGACAAAGAGGTCATGCCCATCAAGTGAGAGTAGCGGGCGAAGAGAAGTGGCTGAGGTCAGCAGGCGGATGAGGTTACCTAGACACTTCAGAACTCGGCCAGTATACGACCGGTACACAAATGTATGAACACATGATGCAATATACATGTATAACTCTTTATAAATTTTATTGCATATATGCACTCTGTCAAAATCACGTCTGCATCTAAGTAAGTAAGTAAGTAGCCTTTATTTGCATCTGACAAGTGCACATGCATTATACTGCATACAGTAATTACATACATTTTTTAAATAAACTATAACAGGAGCAGATTATAAAGTCACACATGCACAACTAAATATAACTAAATTGATTAAAGATACATTGATTAACAAAACTACTTTTAAACAGTTAAAATTTAACGATAGGTAGCATGAAAGGATTTCTCTCTTGCGAAGTAAGTACTTGTTCTCATGAGGAGGTGGTAACTAGTTACAATCGTCCCTAAGGGATGGGGTAGTGGTTGAAAAATGAGAGGGGGAATTGCATTATTAGCTTGGGGAGATCGACACCCATGGCTTGATCAAGATCTTTATCCTCAATCGAAATCAGAAGAATGAATGGTTCAGTATGCAAGATGCATGGTATGCAAGAGCAACTTGAGTGGAGACTCGTTAAAGTTAAGGGCGTTTGATCAACAGGCGTTTGGGTGTCCAAGGATGTAACAGATGTGGATCAATAACAACTTAAGGTGAACTTAACCTGGCTCATAACTCATGTTATGATCAACCTTGTTACAAGGCATAATGATACACCAAGACTGACACACACAGACAGATAGAAGGACATAATGGGAGAGACAGCTATGTCATTAACAGTCTCACGGTCTTTCAGTGTAACCTAATTAGCTATGATGAGCGTTCACATACTACATAGTGCCAAATGTGTGACTGACAAGTACATTTGGCGGTGACAGCAACCTAAATAAGTCATAACAGTCACATGACGCACTTCAACACACTGCAATTCACATGGTGCACTTTCAACACATTGCAATTCATGTGATGCACTTTCAACACATTGCGAGTTTATACCAAAAAACATTTCAACACAAAGAATGGTGATACACCACCAAATAACACTGATATTAGTAATCTATCGTTTTGGTGTCCCCGATTGTTACACCATTATAGCCTACCATTTAATCATCCTAAATGAAACATACAGACATAATTTTATGGAATGGGTATACCCGTAGTTTTATAATGCATAAAAATTGCTAATAATCTATGACAACATTGCACGAGAAATTGCTTCCTAGAATTGTAAACTCAGAACTTCTAAAGCGCCACTCGAAAGCCACCAGCTTAGGGCACCAGCTTATTCGCAAGTGCTGTGTCAAGTCAGAGAGGTTGTCCAAAGTGTAGTCAGAAGGAGGTCCTAGTCCAGTTGTCAGAGGGGGCAGAGTAGCTGTTAAGGTGGGTGTCGTTTAGGTCAAGAATTGGAAGGTGGAGGATCAGATGAATTGGAGTAAGAATTCTTGAAAAGGTGAGATTTCAGTTCTGAGTGGAAAGCCAAGGGGTGATAGATATAGGAGCCTGAGGGAGATGATGGTGGGTGGTTGACAATGACAGTGGAGGAACCAAAAAAGTGCAGAATTCACGAGGAAGATCGTTTCAGAGACGTGGTGCAGTGTTGGATATGGCTCAGTTGGAGAACTTGAGATGAGTAGTGACTGGGGTTGAGAAAGACTGAGACAGGAAGATGATCGGGTAGAGCCAAACCATTCTAAATATTATTCAATTGAAGAAGGGAACTACCACAGATATCTTATTTATTCATAACATTCTTCCTAATAAATGTTGTTTCTGGTGTTTTATGCCTATTTTAAAAACTTATATTCTGGTGTGTGCGAACTATACATGTTAACATTGAAATTCATTCTTGATGCTCAAATGATAGACCATAATGGAGGAATAATCGGCAATGCTAAAACAAAAAACTGTATCGGCACTATATCAGTCACGTTTGCAAGAGGTTGGTTGGTCTGTTTCGGAGGCTGGGGCGGGGAGATGGTTGAATGGTAACATGCTGACAAGACGATCAGAAGGATGTGGGTTCGATACCCGTTAGCCCCATAAGGCTGACTCAGCCTTCAACTCCCTAGAGGCGACTGTAAAATGAGCAGTAGGTCAGATGGGCACCTTGCAGGCTGCCATACAGTTAAATTCAACTCCTGTTAAAATTGTTATCATCTGTTACTACTATATCAAGTAATCTTACGGCGCACTTGTCAGTTTAAATTAATAAACGAATATTACTATTATTATTTAATATTATCATTGGTCATCATCCTGACGCGAAATCTCTGGAGCCATCCCTTTGATGTAAAGCCTGGGACTATTATTACTGTCCCAGGTAAGGCCTCCTTTTAAAGAAAAGTCCAAGACTCCACCGACTCGGTTACTGACAAAAGTTGACTCACAGTCATGAGAATACTTGAACTGTTTCTACTACATGTAGTCTACAAAGAAAACTTACTTTGTGAAGAGCGTGTTCATTGACCCACAGACGAGAAGAATAACGATTAAAACGACGTGACTCGGTATGCATTCCATCTCGTTAGAGCAACGGAATGTTTTTTATTTAAAAAAAAACAAATTAAAAACTCAGAATAAATAAAACCTTTCTAAAAACTCAACAAGCCTCGAACACCGTAAGACTACTGTAACAGGATCTACCTCAACCGGTTAGTTGGTGTCGTATGCCATCCGACGTAAACAATGGCGACCATTGCGCATACTGAACGAAGCAGCTGTTTGGTAGATGGCGCGTCCAACATACTATTAGGCGCTTACACCCATCGCACCTAGTAGTATACGAATGTTTGTCGTATTGTCATAATTATAATTATTGAACGATTAAGGCAGAAGACTAACAACGTATTAAGAACTATAGTTAACTATTTGTCAAAACCATGTGTGCAAAGTATTTGTCTTAACATATTTATGCCATTGATAGCGGCAAAAATCTAATAGGACTTTTGAAAGCTTACTCCCGTTGTGATTACACCCGATGATGTTATCTCTTATGCCAGTAGCATAATTTGTATTACGCTTTATTATCTTGAAAGCACGTGAGAGCAGAACCGGTCATGTGCCTTTCAATGTTTAACTTACTACCGTAAAATGCTGTAGAAATTTTACACCGCTTTAAGTACTTTGTCCTTAAACCGACACAGACCTTATTTTACTTAATGGCTACGATTTTGAAGTTCAGTCAATTAATCAATCAAAATTCGTTTATTGAAAATCATCAAGCTGACACAGCCGTAACTTAATAACAGAATTCTGGAAACAGTTATCAGCTTGTTCTGAGATACGAGTCCTACCCGTGGACTCGCCGGTCAACCTCCTCATCCTCCCCCTCCCGGCCTTCTCATTACTTTTTAGTAGCCTACATGTGCCTATACAGGAACCGGTACTTTTACATTCATTATGCGTTATTATTATTGTGCATGCACTGATGTTTCGACTGTTGGCATTTCTCTTTCACTAATAGAGTAAGTTTAAGTTTCTAACATCAAAGCATTAAATGCCATGTGTACTGTCATCGAAGTCATCATTATCAACGTTTCTTACACAAAATCATTAAATGTCTTGAGCATCAGGATAGTTAATCATCACCACCATCATCAAGAAGCATTAAAGACCATGTTATGCGTAAACATTATTTTTTCAGTTAACGAAAATCATGATTTCCATTACAAACATGCCTAGTAAACGTGACAACAACACTTTACCAGGATAAAACATTTGCATATGATTTAAACGACACGTAGAATCATGACTGGCCAGCGATAATGATGGCTTCGTTTCACGTTTCAATACAGTATTCATTATCACACAAAATTACTCAACTCCAAAACTTAAAAAATAAACTAATTTCAGCTAATATCAATTATCATCAGTAATTAGCCATGGTATATTACAGCGTACCAATGCAGCCATTTGCTACCTAGGTGTATATCGCGCCCGTCCCCCACCCTGTCGATGACGTCACCGATTGTGACGTTGGAGGGAGAGGGGAAGCGGGTTTGGTGGGAAGCTGTTCTTGATAGGCGACCATCGAAGGGTTTGTCAAACTAGGTCTACATTGAGAGGTTACCTGTCTATAACTCAAGGGAGGATAATCAGAAGCATAATTAATTCTAGGTTTTTCAGCAAGACGTGAACTTCGTCTGGGTAGCGCCATCGAAGTTACCTTTTCTTTGTTGGTATCATATTCATTTACAAAGTCCTCAGGATTTAAAGACCGATACCATATGTTCGCGCCTTCCGTTGGGATCGCAGCGCCCTCTATAGAGAGAACGGGGTTCGTTCCCGCCAAACCTTCTTCATTGTCAGATAGCATTGGGTAATTTGGCGCCAATCGGTGGTGGTTTCCCGCCAAAAGAGAATGTGACTCATCCAAGCATTCACCTATTCCCGCCCAACCTGGCAAAGTTCCCGCCAATTGGACTCCACGCTCCGAGTAGGAGCTGCCTCGCTTGTCATCGTGAGAACGACTTTTACCCGGGCTCTGGGATTCGAACCCTAATCTGGCAAATAGTTGTTCCATTCTATCATTGTGCACACTCTGCGTTTTAACTAAAGAATCAACCAAACTCTTCAATGATTCAATTTCTGTGTGCTCCACAGGTTTTTCTGTCATTATTAATTATTTAACAATTTGCAGAGAATTATCAAGAATTAATAAGGAAAACGTAAAAGATTACAATAAATTTCTATAGCGCCACTCGCGATAATAAAACGTACAAGATTACAATAAACTTCTATAGCGCCCTCGCTATAATCACCAATCTCCGTTAAACTGGCTATCTACAGCGTTCATACGATACAATCGTCCAATCAAAAGTCGTCGAAATTCGATCTAATTTCGATCTATTTTATCAATCATCTACTAATAATCACTTTCCGTCAGTTAAATCACACAAACTACTGCTAATTATCCCACCTTAATCGTCGAGAAACGCCGGCAAAGACCAGAAGTCGACACCCCGAGCAGAAAACGAACCACACAGGTCCCACAGGCACGACGAACAGGAAGCGACTCTGCCGAAAACCGCCAAGACGGGCTTATATAGCCAAAAAGCGCGGGAAAGTTCCGCGGGGTTTTCTACCAATCAACGATCATCAACAAAGACCGCCAAATGGCCTACGTGACTCGCATCACGAAGCCCACGCCGCCTGCATGCAGCGCTGGCAGGAAAAGAGGCGATCGATAACGGGCGCCACACTTCCCTCACCTTACCCTAAAAATTTTGCCATGCAATGAAAATTTTTAATCAAGACAACAAATAGAACATTAACTAGACAAACAACTTAACAACCGATTCTACACTAAATCGTTTAGGTAAGAAAAACCCGTCGTTCGCTTAGGACGACAACTTAAAGCCAGAAACCGTAACAAGGTTTACTACATATTCATAACAGAGGACAACTCACACAAGGAGGTCCCACAGCCAACTTGATTTCCTCAAAGTGTACAACACCGCAACCATTATAGGGATTTTCCACTCCTGACCTTCGGAGTACGCCTTCAGGTCCTTGAGGTTGTTAAGGAAATCTTCCTCCAGGGGAACTTCTCTAGGCTCAAGGAAGCTCGACACTACCTCGCCGGCCATAGCCCAGGTCTCAAACGACCACCACCAAAATCCTTGCCAGGGTTTCAAATCCGCGGGGTTTGCCCTGGGTCCCACTTTCTCAATGGTAACCCTACAAGGGACGCTCTCCTCCCACCAAGCGAGAACCTGCGGAAATCTGGGATTCCTGGCCACTTCCTGTAGGACAACCAAAACGACAGGAATAAGCTCGGCCAAGCGCTTAACCTCGTCACTCGACGCTTCTAACTCTGCAAACTCCTTGTCGGACAGCAATAAGGTTTTCCTGGCGAAAAGGAATTCGAAGATGACTTGAATCACCCCCCGCAGCTTCAGTCTGGAGGTGCGTAAATTTGAGGTACCCGACAATGAGCGAAGGCTTCCATGTCCTCCTCCGAATCATGGTCTCCAGGGGGTTCCTCTAGCAATTGTGCGTCCCGAAGGTCTACCAAGCGCATCTCACGGACCGGTTGTTCCAGAGTCTCCCGTTGAAGTTTCACCGTTTGACAGAGCTTCAATTGCGAGCAGGGCAACGACATGTCATCTTCCGACGAACCAGACAGTACCTCAGGACAGGACAGAAGATCCACTATGGCACTAACACCCGGCCGAGGTTCCTTATTTTGAAGAGAATCTCTGTCCTCATCCATCTCGAGACAGGAACACAGCTTACCACAAGGTCTATAGGAAGGCACAACTCTCGGCCCAGAAAAAGGCGGTTAGGGGTGAAACCAGTGCTTTCGGACACACTGGCCCGATAAGCCGCGAGAACGAAGGGGAGGTGAACATCAGGACGGGTCTTGGTGTTGAGTGCGCGATAGTCCACGCAGAATCTTGGTGATCCATCTTTTTTCTTGACTATGACGACATTGCTCGCCCATTCTGAAGAGGAAGGTTCGATGATCTGAAGACGTAACATGTTGTCTAGCTGTTCGTCAATGATTGGCACCACGGACAATGGTTGACGACGTAAGGATTGACGGACAGGTTTTTCAGCGCCAGTGTCTATTTCATGAAGGAGAAGGTTTGTATGGCCAAGGTCCCATTCGTGTAAAGAGAATGCACTCTGATATTTCAGGATCAGCTGTTTCAGTTCTTCTTTCTTTTCTTCGGGGACATCCTCCGCGACATCATTCCACAAAGGAGCAAGAACCGAGTTCACGTCTGTTTCGACAACAGCTTCAGGTTGTTCATTCACCTTCAGGCATTGCGTCGCACGGTTCATGGAATCAGTGTCTTCTATGATTATTACATCATCGGTTATGCAACTGACTCCTTTTCTCAGCCTGACCACGCGGTTAGTCGGGTTCATCACACGAAAAATTATGCCAGAAGCACTTTCTTTCAAGACAGTTCCTGCCACTAACAGACCATCATTTAGTATTTGAGGCTGTGTAGCCCAAGGTCCTATGGAGACATGGAGGTTAGGAAGAATCGCAAAAGCCTCGACGTCCATCTCAGACATAGCTGGAACGGAAACATCATGGGCAACCACGATCTTTCGGCATTGTGTTTGTCCAGGACGACTCACTATCGGCATAAAGTGTCCTTGAATGGTTAAACCACGTTCCCCAAAGTTCCATTGTCCTCTTTGTTCTTCTAACCAGGACAATCCGAGGATCATCTCGGTGATTTGTTCGGTTACGAGACAAGAAACAGCGAAAGTATAGTGATTGGCTTCGCAGTTCACGACAGTCTCACCTGTCACTTGTATGTCCGTACCATTGGCTGCCTTGAGTAGTTGTCTTGATTTGGTTATGCGATCTGGATTTACTAGGGAAGCCGGGACCAATGAGAGTTCACAACCCGTATCAATTAAGGCAAATGTCTTCTTCCCATTAATTCGGATCGGCAAATATGCATTGGAACTGCCTATCACATGATTCATACCTGAGACCATTGGCGTAGCTTCATCAGTCTGTGAAGTTGCGACCGGCGGATTTCGTTCTGGACAGTTCCTGGCTAAGTGACCAATTGTTCCGCACTCATAGCAGGCTTTGGAAGTTGAACGAGGTTCAGAAAATCTCGGTCTTCGGTTAGCTGGATATCTTCCTGGCGGAAAGTTAGGTGAGGAGTGAAAGTGTTCATTCGCAGCCGAACGTGTATTGGCGTTCCACGGAGGTCGTTGAGAATTCCAGCTGCGTCTCTGGGTTTCTAGCGCGTCAGAAATCATTTTCTGGACCACTTCGAGAGAAAGTTCTGGCTCACGAACCATCTTGGCACGCGCAGGACGACGATCAGTGTAATCGGGTCCACTGCGTTCCGCTTTCCGGTAACCTTCGAACCTCATCGCAAGGTTGTAGGCCTTGTCCAGAGTGGCGGGTTCATGTTCTCGGACTTTCATCGCTATTTCTTTATCATATAGAGCGTCGATAAAGGCTCTAATGGCGATAGCCTCACTATGGACGGTGGACGGACCCGGAAAGGCAAGAATCATCAGACGCCGGACGTCCTGGACCAGAGTTCCAAGATCTTCTCCTTCACGCTGCCGACGAGTGCTCAGCTGAGTCTGGTATAAGGTCGTTTGGTCCGACCCACCATAGCGAGAACGAAGTCGTTGCACCAAGTCATTCCAGGTGACCACGGCGGAAGATTCGAACTCCCATAAGAGTTGATTGGCCGGCTCTGTCAGGGCGCAGATCAGTTGGTTAAGCTTCTCCTCGTCAGTCCAGCCGTTATTTTGTGAGCAGACTTCAAACTTGCGTATGAATGCTTCGACCGCCGTACGACCATTATATGAACCCAGTTTGATCCATTGTTTAGGTTGTCGGGTCTGACCTGAATCTGCGGAGTTATTCTTTCGTTGTTCCGAAGGTTGCACGTCCATCTCAGGGATTCTGGGTTGGCTTGAGGTTTCACCAACACTCGAAGTAGCTGGTTGTCGCAGTTCTTTCTTTTCATCGTCAGCCGAATGCTGTCGGTCTCCCGGATGCGATGTCGTTGCAGACGATGACGTCAGAGATGAAGATTGCGGTAGGTGGCACGAGCATTTCTTTTCAGCAGCAGAGACGCTGATCGGTTCACATGACATTCTTATCATGGGACTTGACGAAGCACTCGGTTGCATCAGGCGTTGAACCCTGGACTCATCTTCGGTGTTCATTCGAGGCTGCCAGCTGCACATCACAGGTCGCGCGTCAGGAGGTTGTCGGTAGAGTGACGATGTATCGTGGGACCACGGTGCCATGACATATCCTGCATTTGTGGCGGACGATGTGACAGCATGTCGACCAGGTCCGTCCGTTCCAGAAGAAGGTCGACCTTCTTTGAGTGCAGATGGGAGGCTGAGATAGCGACTGGGATGTTCACCTGACGTAGGGGTCGAGAATCTGACCGAACGATGCAGCTGTTCCTCCTCACTGGTAGGATAGCGGATTAATCGATCTGCTCTCCCCAAACCTAAAGACTGTGAGTGTCCTGCAACTAGAAACTCAGTATTAGACATTGTAAACCTTTCAGAAGGCAGTTCTGATACTCTAGGTTCTGACCACTGTGATTGTTGAAAATCAACTTCATTTACTTCAGCCCTGGTTTTACTTTTCAAAATTTCCTTTCTATAGTAATCTTCACCCTCATTAATCATTCGTGAAGTATGCGCATACTCAGTAACCATTTCGGGTGTATCTGGTTCTTGACCATAATTATCCAACCCTGTACCTTGGTCGTGACCTAACAAGCGTAACAGTACCCCACTTCTGGTACCAGTTATCGCGCCCGTCCCCCACCCTGTCGATGACGTCACCGATTGTGACGTTGGAGGGAGAGGGGAAGCGGGTTTGGTGGGAAGCTGTTCTTGATAGGCGACCATCGAAGGGTTTGTCAAACTAGGTCTACATTGAGAGGTTACCTGTCTATAACTCAAGGGAGGATAATCAGAAGCATAATTAATTCTAGGTTTTTCAGCAAGACGTGAACTTCGTCTGGGTAGCGCCATCGAAGTTACCTTTTCTTTGTTGGTATCATATTCATTTACAAAGTCCTCAGGATTTAAAGACCGATACCATATGTTCGCGCCTTCCGTTGGGATCGCAGCGCCCTCTATAGAGAGAACGGGGTTCGTTCCCGCCAAACCTTCTTCATTGTCAGATAGCATTGGGTAATTTGGCGCCAATCGGTGGTGGTTTCCCGCCAAAAGAGAATGTGACTCATCCAAGCATTCACCTATTCCCGCCCAACCTGGCAAAGTTCCCGCCAATTGGACTCCACGCTCCGAGTAGGAGCTGCCTCGCTTGTCATCGTGAGAACGACTTTTACCCGGGCTCTGGGATTCGAACCCTAATCTGGCAAATAGTTGTTCCATTCTATCATTGTGCACACTCTGCGTTTTAACTAAAGAATCAACCAAACTCTTCAATGATTCAATTTCTGTGTGCTCCACAGGTTTTTCTGTCATTATTAATTATTTAACAATTTGCAGAGAATTATCAAGAATTAATAAGGAAAACGTAAAAGATTACAATAAATTTCTATAGCGCCACTCGCGATAATAAAACGTACAAGATTACAATAAACTTCTATAGCGCCACTCGCTATAATCACCAATCTCCGTTAAACTGGCTATCTACAGCGTTCATACGATACAATCGTCCAATCAAAAGTCGTCGAAATTCGATCTAATTTCGATCTATTTTATCAATCATCTACTAATAATCACTTTCCGTCAGTTAAATCACACAAACTACTGCTAATTATCCCACCTTAATCGTCGAGAAACGCCGGCAAAGACCAGAAGTCGACAC
The DNA here is from genome assembly GCA_020284085.1 of Aporrectodea caliginosa. Taxonomy (NCBI): domain Eukaryota; kingdom Metazoa; phylum Annelida; class Clitellata; order Crassiclitellata; family Lumbricidae; genus Aporrectodea; species Aporrectodea caliginosa. Next base: position 4,059,513 of record JACEVL010000150.1, on the reverse strand, counting down.
CCCGAGCAGAAAACGAACCACACAGGTCCCACAGGCACGACGAACAGGAAGCGACTCTGCCGAAAACCGCCAAGACGGGCTTATATAGCCAAAAAGCGCGGGAAAGTTCCGCGGGGTTTTCTACCAATCAACGATCATCAACAAAGACCGCCAAATGGCCTACGTGACTCGCATCACGAAGCCCACGCCGCCTGCATGCAGCGCTGGCAGGAAAAGAGGCGATCGATAACGGGCGCCACATGTATATATCGGTATACATAATTATGAGCATACATGTACATGTATATGTCTAAACAAGTACCTGGGCATTTCTTAATAGGACTCTTTAAACGTTCTCCATGGTATACTATATAAGTATTAAGACATTTCTATAGCACCTTAGCGAAGTTAGTGGAACCTCTCAACAGATGCCGCATACACAGCCGTCAAAGGGGTCCACGACAAATGTCAAGCAAATATGGTTCAATTAATACCCCTCCCTTCCCCTTGTCTGTATTCAGATGGTGCCTCCTTCCTCTTAATTGCGAACATCCGACCTCCCACCCTCCACTCTTAACGGACGTCTTCAATGGACAAACCCTAACAGATCTATAAACAGGCACTACTTGGATATGTACAGTAGTTATTGATCAGATCAGCCAGTGACCAAGACATCTCAGCTACTTTACACAGTGTAATATAACAGGCAAATTAATGTATCGTGCCACTTCAAGACATATCCATCATGAAGCATTCATCCATCCATCCATCCGTCCATCACATCATCCACCTATGCATCCACCAATCAATTCTTAATGCCATTCAAAACGACTAAAATGATGCCGCAGATACACACATCTTTCGTACAACAATGGAACTAGATGATTCCGCGCTCGACAAGTCGTTCATCTTCGAGGACACGATCGAAGCTCATTCGCGTCAGATCGATCGTCTTGTACCCATCATCCGTCATGTATTCCATCAGCGCTCTTCCGATCGCTGGTGCATGCTGAATGCCGTGGCCACTACACCCAGTAGCCATGAAGAAATTGCGATGGTATGGGTGATTACCGATGATGAGGTTCTGGTCAAAGTAGTTGTAGTCGTAGTAGCCAGCCCAGGCACTTATCAGCTACAAATACATGTACGTTAAGGATCTAATGTAGTGGCTGACGGGTAGTCACAATTAATAACCAGTTTGTTAAATTAAGGATCTAACTTAGTGGCTGACGGGTAGTAACAGCTGATAACCAGTTTGTTAAGGATCTAATGTAGTGGCTGACAAGTAGTTACAGCTGATCATCAGTTATAAATTGCACTGACACTGACTGTGCATGCATTACAAATTTAATTAATAATAATAATAATAATATCATTTAGGCTAGTGCAGAGAGCCCCTTTGATTAGTTCTTCTTAAAGTGACGCTATAATTATAATAATTTAAAAAAGGAATTCCAACTACAACTTAAAAACCACAAGTTTACATGACTGTAATGCCATTAGTAAAACAATAGGCCACAGGGCTTACAACTGCGGGGAGCCATAGCCCGAATATGAAGAGGGAGCCCAATCAGAGCCTGATAACAGGCACTCAAGGGCCCATCTGCATAATCTGTTTGAAGTTATATCACTGCTGCAATGACTGCCAATGATCTGGTATATTATATGCTTTATATAGCAGATGTATAACTAATTAACAATTATAACTAATTAACAACAGTTCAAAATTTCAAGTTGAAAAACTTCACATTTGCATGTAATAATAACAACTAATCGGTTGCAAATAACAAGTGAGAAAATAAATCAAAGAGCCTAAAGATGTTGATATAATCATGAAATACCTTTAACGACTCGAAGGCAGGAATTCGATGAGCCAATTGTGGCCAAACAAAGTCTTGAAAGAAGTTGTAGTCTACCTGAAGATCAGAAGTCTCTGGTTCCTTTGCATGGAAATAAATTCACAGAAAAAACACTACATGTATTTACTAAATAAAACCCTTGCTGTGTTTAGTGTGCTTCAAAGCGCACCTCTGAGCTGTCTTAAGGCAACATATCAAATGTTTCTCCCTCTCTCCAAGGGCACTGCAGCCAACTGGTTAGAGCTTTCGCCCTGTAACAAGGAGAGTAAGGGTTCAAGCCTCCATCCAGGCAGTCACTGTGTACGGACCTTGAGCAAGTCCTTCACGCACAATTGCTTGGGCCTTCGATGTTATGTCGTAAGGTTCTGCGCGCACTTCTGATCTTGGGAAACAGGGCAATATCAAAGAGTTTGATAGTATTGTATTAAGAGAAAGGGCAGTTTCCTGAGGCAGCCATGGGTTTGACGTGTTATTGAATTCATTGGCTTAGCCTCGTCATACTATACAGAGTGGCCAGTCCTCTCCTTTGCTGCCTGGTCTTCCCACTGACAGTGTACTCATTATAGCCGAGTTGGCTAAGGGGCACAAGTTATAATGCCACGTGACGGTAAGAACTGTTCTAAAAATGTTTCCTAACAAAGTCAACAGCCTTTGATATATGATGTCATTAAAAACTGAAACTACTATCAGGGCATCTAACACAACACAGCACTTACAGTTTTAGTTCAAGGAAAAGAACTATAGTACTAACAACAGGAGGAGAAGCTCCACAGATGTAATTTCCACCGAGGCCTTCACGTCTTACGTAGACTCCAGACGTATCGATGATCATCGGAGTTTCGAGACCAGGACCGTTCGGACAGTGGACCACGTAGACGTATCGCTTTCTAGAAAAAATCCAACAACTCGACATTGTAGCCACAGTGGCCAACTGGTGTGAATGCTTCCTTGTAAATGCAGTGTATGAGTTCAAGCCTTCCTGAGATGGTTACCATTAACAGACCTTGGGCAAGTCCTTTATGCAGTTGCTTAAAGCCATCAAATGATGCCTAGTCCTTGGATAGTAATGCTAACCGTAGCACAGATAGAGGTTATCCATAAAGGTCATAACAACGAGTGTGTACTAAAAGTGACTGGGAACCAATGCAGCTTGTCGTTAAAGTGTTAAACAACTCCTTAATGCAACAGGAAATAATCCTCAGCTGAGATGAATTCAACAGATATATACTATTTAAATTAAATATAAACATTGAGCTCAACCTGGTCCTTAGCATTGGCGCTATAAAAGTCATCAGTTTAGGTAAATTAGATAAATTCAACCGTGTTGAAAATTGATCAGCACCAGTACCATGCACTATCGCAGAGAGATCCTTAAATATATCAACTTGGAAAATGCAACCCGATCCAACAAATTAAAAGTTTCAAACTGGAAAGGTTTTGATTTGGATTCTACCTAGGTTCAACAGGCAGATCGAATTTCAGTGCATCGTCCCCAGTTCCAATTCCCGCCAGACGTGCCACATCCCTTGACCAGGGACCCGCTGTGTTGAGGCACATGGCAAACTGGATCGGGTGGACTTTGCCGTCTTCCGTTTTGACGTGAGCGTGCCGGAGCGTCTCGCGTTTCAGAAACGTTGACCCAGTGCTGGCAATATCTTCGGATTTTGTGAATCCAACGACGTCGCCTGTGACGTATTTGACTCCGAGTGAAGCGGCTTTTGTTTTTAACGCCACGAGGAACATCCATGGGTCAAACCAGCCCTCATTTTTTATCCCTGCAAAGACAACAGTCTTCTTTGTGTAGGTAATAACTAGGTAATAAGGTCCAATATTTTACTAGAGCTCTTTATCTGCTACCGTTTAGTGATCCATTAAACCATCCAGTACTTTGTTCAGGTGATAGAGGCATTCTGGTTGTGTTAGTGAATGCTTGTTTTATTGTGCTTTCATGATTCTTTTAAAACCAGTTGTAACAGGTGTATAAAAATCCATTATTTGGCATGATAAGCCAAAACCTCATAAAACTGCCACAAAGAATACCAATAAAATTCAGTAATTCCTCACAAAAGAGTCTCAGTATGCATATATATAGCAACAGTGCACCACCATCTATTGACCAAGCATCAACTGACGGTACCACAACTCAGTCGGATCATCAGTTAAGACAAACCGCTCTGGTTTCATATCAGTCTGGCAAAGCAATTCTTTTTTGCACTTCGCATCCTGGTGGTGTATAGCTTATCTGGGAGCCGACTCCATGGTGTTGATAATTGGAAGGCGGGGATCAGATGAGTCGGTGTATGAATTCTTGAAGAGGCGAGACTTCAGTTTTGAGTGTAAAACCCGAGGAGTGATAGATTGTGGAGCCTGAACCAGATGATGGTCGGTGATTGGCAATGATGATGCAGCAGTATGAAAATATGGGATATCACCTCTACATGCAAAAAAAACAGCAATTGTTGACAGGCTGGCCTAAAAGTGGAACACAGAGCTCCCCGATGTATCCTGGGGTCGTGGTGGCTGTAACAACTGAGCATATAGTGTAGAGATCTATATCACCATAAAGATCCTAAAGTGTCTAGATATTTACACACTTACTTAATGTATGGTAATATACAGATCTGCTACTTTACAGCAGTTCATCCAATTTAACCCACCGTAGCTGCCAAGGCTGAGGTCACTTGTGTTCATCCAGGAAAACTTTTCTTTCAGTTTTGTTGTGCTCAGCAAATCAACATCTGCACCAAGTGACCTGGAAATAAATGCACCACAGAAATGCATTCATCATGAAATTAAAATCACCATGGAAATACATTCATCATGAAAATAAATTCACACAAGAAATAAATTCACCCTGAAGACACATTCACTGTGGAAATACATCACCCTGCAGACATATTCACTATGGAAATAAATTCATCATGAAAATAAATTATTCAGGGAAAATAAATTCGCCAGGGAAATAAATTCACTCTGAAAACACTTTCACTATGGAAATAAATTCATTATAGAAATAAATTCACCATGTTTAAACATTTCTATTTCATGTGCTGTTCAATTAATTAGTCATTTAATTGACAAGTCATTTGCATTTGATTTTCTCGATTTTGACCAAACACCTAGAATCGACCTATTTTAAAACTTTTTCTGATTGAACCAAACTTTTGATGGCACTATATCTTTCAGGATTTTACATTATATCAAACATTATGGTGATCAATTGCAGTTCATTCATTGAATTTGCATTACGTTTGGATTCTGTGATTTTCTTCCATGATTTTGGTGCCTTCATCTGAAGACAAGAAGAGGTAGCCTTGATGATTGAACTGAATATCGGGAGGATCAAGATCTAGACAGAAAACCAGTACATCAACCAAAATAAAAGCAATTTAATATTATTATTTTCTGTAATTAATTATTTAAAATGATGAAGGTCAAATTAATGCTACTACCTAATGATAGAGGTCTAGAATGAGGTCAAAGGTCAAACTAATGCCACAATCTAATGATAAAGGTCTAGATGAAGGTATAGACAGAAACCACTGCATCAGCCAAAGAAAACACAATTTAATATTATCATTATCCGTAATTATTTAACACACAATATAATTATTTTTCAAGTTATTTATTTAAAGCCACTACCCAATGACAAAGCATCATCAGATAGTGCTGAGCAACTGTGCAAATAGTACTTGCTGAGCACTTTAACGACAAGCTGCATTGGTTTCCCAGTCGCTTTTAGTACACTCTCGTCATTAAAGTGTTAAGGACGCATCACAGTGATGTGAAGCACAGTATCAAAATCCAGTCCTCATAAACCAAATGAAATCGATCTTAACTTTACATGAAAGGTAAATGAAATTAATCAAAATGAACTGAGATTATTGAAAGCAAAACTGACGGTAATGCTGAGAAGTTCCCCTATTTAGTTTGCTCTTCATGCCGTGCTATATAAATGTTCAATTACAATTATAATTACCAAGTACGCTAAGGTGCTGCTTGATATTACGAAGAAAGTCGGCCGAGAAGAGCGACATCTTGATGTTCTCCTCCAGGGAAAACTGTTGCCGAATTCCTCCACACGACAAAACAGTAGCGGCTCTTGTGTACTAGAAAAGCATAACAAAAGAAGATTTAAATTAGGGTTGTTAATATCGGGGTTTTTTGCAAACCGATTATCGGTTTTAGAAATCCGATTTTAAACCGATTATCGTTTTTTATTGGCCTTCATAGAAAATTTAATATATAATCATATAATGCAAGTTACTGAAAACGATAATCGCTACGTAACGTACATACACGTACGAGGTTCTACTATTACCTTGTTGGCTGTGGAAGACTCCGCTTTATATATGAGGCAATAATACGTCGCTGTGGGGGTTCTACAGTTACCTCGTTGGCTGTACAAGTATCCGTTTTATATATAAGAGGCAATAATACATCGCTGTGGGGTTCTACAAATGCCTCGTTGGCTGTGGAAGACTCCACTTTATATATAAGAGGCAATAATACGTCGCTGTGGGGGTTCTACTATTACCTTGTTGGCTGTGGAAGACTCCGTTTTATATATAAGAGGCAGAATTCGATAATCGTTTTGTCAATAATGAAAACCGATAATCGTTTTCGAAACCGATAATCGGATTTCCGATTATCGTTTAACATCCCTAATTTAAATATCTAGCCATATAATTTTCAAGTAAATGCATAAGACAAAATGACGATGATATGTTTCATAGTGGACTTAAACTCAAGGATAAGTAGAAATTGCTTTATTAAAATTTAACAATTTCATGACGCAAATAATATTCATAAATTATCAAAATCTAATTCTAATTGCTAATTGATTAGCTGCTGCTAATTCTAAATCTAATCGATTAGCCACATGATTTAGCTAATTCTAATTGATTAGAAATTTAACTAATCGTGCCCATCTCTGTATATAACGACGTATAATGTCAACACTACCTCGCTAATAAGTGAACAAATCGGTTAATGACGGAGTAACAGGGTTTTTTTACAAATGGGACATTTTTCCAAAATATTCCGCACATGTTCTGCACTGGATTGGATAGTATTAGCTCTTGCTCACCGTTGGATCTCTTTCCACAAGTGTAACAGAATAACCTTCCGGATTGCGTTGCTTCAGCCAGTATGCAGCCGACATACCAAGAGCACCTCCACCGATAATTAAAACGTCAGTTTCCTTTGGTATGACAGCTGGCTCTTCGAAATCAGATTTTGTGTACCGTCGAAATTCTTCCTTTATCAGTTTCAGCGGGCTCCTGTAGCCCCCGGCATAAGGCTCCGTCGGTTTTTCTCCTCTGTAATCGGACGAATATTGGCGAACAGCCACTAATTTCATCCACCGAGTTTGATAGCAAGGAACGCAGCCAGTGCTTTTAACCCGACAAAGTGGGTACGCAACACACCTCGTCAAAGACTTCGCTGTAGTCGGTAAATGGCATATCGATCCAGAAATCGATCGGAAGGGAGTCTGTGTTTTGAGGCGATACAAGCATCTCAAAGACACGCTCTTCATGGCAAAGGCCATACCTACCCCTACTAAGGACATGACGGAGGACGGGACTCACGCTGGAAACTGTTCAGGGCCTGCCAGTGGCTTGCAGTAACTGCAATTTCGTACTTTGTCTGCTAATTACTGTCATCCGAAATCTACTGAATACAAAAAAGACCAGATGTTAATAAAAATGAAACGATTTAAGTCCAGAATCCATCGTCCAAACCATTACATGGTCCATAGATGAAGCCGAAGATCTCGAAAAATCGCGCCAACTCTTTCTATTAAGCGTTACAACGAAATTAATTTTGATACAGCGCATTACTCTGTTGCTCATCGTAATCGTAATTGCAATCGTAAACTCCAAACAGCAAATGCGCTACTCGAAAGCCAAGTGCAGAGCATCAGCTTATTCACGAGCGCTACGACTAGTCAGAATGGTTGTCTATAAGCGTGGTCCGAAGAAGGTCCACAGAATACAAAATCATGCAATCGTTTTGAGTAGCCTATTTAGAAAAAAAATGTAAATGTTTAGATCAAAAAGAATTCCTGACAATAGTATCTAATTTTTTTAAAATAGATGTAGTATTCGTGAAAATTAATAAATAAATCTAAATAATACAATGACATCGATTCTGTTGGGCAAGAATTAATTACTCTTGGGAATTAATATTATCACAGCATTAACCCTTACGCTGCCATTATGACGTATTAAGACGTCATGTACACACCGGGCTGTAAGTGCCATTATGACGTCTAAAGTCGTCAACTGGCATAAGCTATGGGCATTGCAGAATTACTGGCTGTAGCAACGAATGCGGCACTGATGGTAAGCAAATAATGTAGTAGGCTATGTTTGGGCTATCCTTGGACTGAAAAATTTGTACATACATACATACATAATACATACATACATACATAGTACATACACACATACATAGTACATACACACATACATAAAACATACATACATAATACATACATACATACATACATACATACATACATAATACATACATACATAATACATACATACATACATAATACATACATACATACATACATAATACATACATACATACATAATACATACATACATACATACATAACACATACATACATAATACATACATACATAATACATACATACATAATACATACATACAAAATACATACAATACATACATACATACATACATAATACATACATACATACATAATACATACATAATACATACATAATACATACATACATACATAATACATACATACATACATACATAATACATACATACATACATACATACATACATAATACATACATACTTACATACATACATAATACATACATACATACATACATACATACATACATAATACATACATACATATATAATACATACATACATATATCAATTTGTCCGACTTGGTTGTGGCACAGGGGTTCAAATTAATCTATTAGGACCGCGGGCAGCGAAAGGGTTAATTTAGGATACATTGATTAAGCGTTATAAATTTCATCTTTTTGGTATTGCGTTTAACTCTAAAAATTTAAGTAGGCTAGGTCTAAAAGCTTATCATTATTGCCATCGTCCAGAGCTTTTGAGCAGATCCTACTTTCTGTTCTACAGAATCTATAGCCTATTATTGACTGATGGTTTGGATAATTACCTTTAAACATCGGACTTTTATAAAGAAATTGTCTAGACTACTTTATTATTATTACTACAAATACAGAGTATATACGTTTACAATCACTGGCGTCTAACTCCCCCTACCCCCACTGGATTGGGAGAACAACCCCCACTCTGGCCGACTTGTGTTATCGTAACCCCTCCCCCAGTTTATGTCCAAAACGTACGTTAACTCGCCACTTTTGAAGTTCGATTGAGATCGTTCTCCAAACCCCACCACTGGTAAACGCCACTGTTTACACTATTCGCAATACGAATACAATACGTTCAAGCGCTATATAACTATCTCACTCGCTGACTGGATAAGGCGCATGCGCTTCATAGATATTTTGCTCAGTCGTGTTTATCTTGTTGTGGTTACAAATTATTAATTTTTTGCTGTTTTGGTCAATTAATTATTTTTTTGTTTCGCCGAAGTCATTTCAATTAATCGACGTGCCTTTATTAAAATAGTTATTCCCATGACGCAGTCATCTCAAAGATCAGGATTCTGTAAAGATGATATTGGTAAGTAAACTTTCTTATGACGTCTTGAGATGCGGTGGTTGACCCCCTCCCCTTTGGGTGGACCAAGTAGGCGTTCAAACCAATCATTTTATGACCTATGACCTGGTTCGGAGAAGCGTTACACTAGAATGCGCTTTAGGATTTGTGAGGATTCAATCAAACGTGGGCTGCGAAATGATTCAAATCGCGTAGAAAGCAAAATAGCAGACCGATTGGAGTTAGTACGTTAAACAGATTTCGTTGATCATGTCCTTCGCAGGTAAAGCAATTGATTAATTTTTAGATAAATTATACATTTCCTTCCGACCAGACTTGTGAGATTTCATTAATCGTAATTGTAAACTGTGGTATGTGCGCTTTTGTGCTTGTATAATATGTACAAAGGTATGTATGTATATAAATTATGTAAATATATGTGTGTCTATGTAAATATTATCTGGGTATATGTAAATATATATGTGTATTTATGTGTGTACATGTATATATATATATATATATATATGGTGTGTGTATAAACTTATAAAGCACCACTTGAGAGTCAAGTGCATGGCACTAGTTTATTTATATCACAGTTGTTTTCATAATTAGACCCACACACCTCTTGTGGTAAATTTCCTAGGAGGTATCCTTTGGGTTAACAAAGACTGTACTAGATGTGGTATGTTTGCTTTTATGCATGTATATGTACAAAGGTATGTATGTATATATGTAAATATAAATGTGTGTGTAGTGTGTACTATATATGAATGTATGTGTATTTTTGTATGTACCTATGTGTTTATCGTATCGTATCATATCTAAAGATTTCTATAGCGCCTCTCTATATATATCGTGTGTATATGTATATAGAAGATACATATGTATCAAAGGCATCTACATAACAGCTTTAAGGACCTTTCCAGCAACTTGTGATGCTACACAAATGTCTGATTACATTATGTAACTTACTTTACTCAGACATTGTTTGCTTATCCTTTGTGACGACCAATCAGATCTGTCTAAATTGGGTTAGGTTTGTTTACAGGTCAATGAAAGCTGATGGAATGGTAGGGATTTAAATAGAGTTCTGAGGAAGTGATATCTAATCTCTCAGGGAACATTCTGTTCTTTTTTCTTTAGCCAGTTTCTCTTTACTAACTCCACCACTGTTCGTACACTGACAGTACCAGTCCCAGGCCTGGATGAAGGAGGAGGCGATGCTAATGACCTTTGTTATCACACAGTGTCCTTAAACTGAAACTACTACTATTCCCTTTACTTTGCCTACTCTTGCTGCCAAGCGATCTAATATTTTACTGCATAAGAAAACCCTGTATAGCATGTAAGGTGATCAAAAGGTAGATAAGATTCTTTTTCTATTGACCTCCATCAGCATTAGCTGGTTGCATGGTGGGCTAGTGATTTATATGCTGGACTGTGAACTGAGAGGTTCTGGGCTCAAACCCCTGCATGTGTAGAAATAATTTTGAAGATTTCAGCTCCCTTTGCACCCTGATGAACTTGTCAGAGAGAAGATGCGGTGGCAAGGGAGAAGATTGACCACCTGCTTGAGGTTACAGCTCCTCCTACTTCCTCTCTTCCTCGTCCTCGTCCTCCTAATCCTCCTCGTCCTCCTCTTGCTCCTGCTCCTCTTTGTTGAAGATCAGGATGACAATTATGAGGATTGTGACTGTGATTATGATTATAATGGTTATTACTATTATGATAATTGTGGTGGTGACCTTGTCAAGTATGAATGTAGCACATATTTTCACGGTGCAAGCACCTCTAAGTAGTTTACCCTCAAGAGGTGCATTAATTAGGTATATTAATTTAAGAGCACCACAGAATACCTCCTCTTCATACCACCTGGTGATTCAGATGTATGGTAAGTCATTTCCAGAGGGATGGTTCCTCCATGCAGAGGGCACGACCTGGATGACGTTATCTAAACCATTTGATATACTGTGTCTTTCTCATCTGCTCTGTTTATCAGCTTTGGTGCCTCTAATCGTCCAGGGATGTAGAACTGATTGGGGTTTACTTCTTGGTACTCTGCACCAACCAAGGACTGAAAACATTCCGATAATATGTGTTGATGGCCGCGTTTAAAGCCCTCCGACCCACAGTCAAAAACAGTGATGTCTGGAAGAAAGAGGCACTATTGTAGACATTGGTGGACATCAGTTGCCTAGTAGGCATGTTGTTGTTTGTGGCCTATAGACATCTTGAAGCATGTCCTTTTAGCACTTTAACAATGAGAGTGTACTAAAAGTGACTGAGAAACCAATGCAGCTCATCGTTAAAGTGTTTAAGGTATTGGACAAAATGACTGTCTTGTTGTAATGTGTCCTTTTAAAGGTATTGGACAAAATGACTGTCTAGAAGTAACGTCTTTCAAAGTTGGTAGACAATATGTATGGGTGTGGCAGCAATGTCTGCTTTTGAAACTATGATGATGATTGACATTTATATATTAGTAGGCAGGAGTGACAGTGCATTGAAAAATGTAACAATAAGCTTCCCATGGCCAAGAATATGGAAACACATTGGGGTTATTTATTTCCTAGTCTTAACTCTTAAGCCTTCTTGCCTAATGTGCATCAATGCCTGTAACAATAAAATTGCCATGAGGCGATTCCAGTCACAATTGTATCTGGTTTAACAGAGGTTAATTTTTATAAATCAACATGGTGGGTGCAATGCAAGGCAGAGGGCCAAAGAAGAATTTCAATTTATTGATGTGTAAATGACCGTTATTGGCAAAAATAAAGAGGCTATGTCATTTCGTTTCAACCTACCTAGTGCCTTTGAGTTTTTAAGGTGCTATGTAGGTAATTGCAATTTCAGTTACAGAGATGTGCAAATAGTCTAGTGGTGAGTGTGCTGGATTGTCAGCCAAAGGTTAGGGTGTCAAATGCCAACTGGGTCAAGGAGATGTTTAGACATGTTCTGCTTTCAGTACGCTGATTGTATGAGCTTGGCCATATGGTGGCATATGCCGAGACTAAGAACTTGAAGTCGTTAACACTTCATTCTCGTTACTGCCTCTCAGACTAACAGTCAAATTGCCAGTTTCCGAAACTGGCCAGTGGCCACTGGTGGTAGAACCATGCATTTAACTGAATTACCATTCACGAAGTTGGTGTGTGTTGAAACTATGACCTATTGATGCCTTGCACTTTATGAAAATGTCGCTATACAAGTCAGTTGTAAGATTCAGATTAATGGTAGATTAGGTAATATTGTCAGTCTGATGATTTGATTGTCATCCAGATCTATGTAAATGTATGTTCTTCTGACATCAAGTTCGGTCTCAGCTCAACCTACAAAGTTTGAAATAACTTATTAATGTGATGCTGCTCTTTGTGTCTGTCTTAGTTTGTCTGCCTGTGTCGTTCTGTCTTTGTCTGTCTGTCTCCCTGTGTATGCCTTATAGGTCTCTGTCTGTATCTCTATCTACTTGTCTCTATATCAGATTCTGTGTTCCTGTGACCTTGTTGAAAGCGGTTGGTTTGTTCTGTGGTTAGGGGTCTTGTTGAATTGTATGGATATTCGGTGACCTTTGACATTGGCAAGGCCTCTGGTAGAACGGTTGCTTATTTAAATGCTGCTTTAAATTCTGAATGGTAAAAGAGTATAAATCATTCCATTGATACTGTCATCCAACCCTTGTTAAATTCATGTCCAATTGGCGGATCTGACATTTAAAGTTCTTACGTCCTTCTGGAATGTAGCTCAGGCGCTCATTGCAGGCTCAAGGGCCAAAGAGCGAGAAATTAGTAAGCTACTGAGAAGGCCTACTTACTTACTAACATATTTCCCACTGTTTGACCTGTGATCCGGCAGTGGACTAATCTAAAGGTCGTGAACAGAGGACCAGTGCATTGCAGGACTTGAGTCTTACTCTCCAGCATACTCTTCCAGATTGATCTTAATATTGACCTGATTATGGCTTGGTTTTGGTGTGCCATTGGTTGATGCCTTGTGCGTTAGACACCGGCACAATAGAAGTTGCTAATTACAATTACAATACTCTGCTACCATATACTACTGCTTAGTGACAGAGATAAATGTGTATTAATGACTTGTCCTGGGTCACTGCATGGAGTCACCCCCACCCCGGTCAGCTCAAACCCTCTATCATTGGACTGCGACCAATCGCTGTGTAGCTGAGGCAGACACCCTAATGTTGTGAAAAGGGTTATACGCCAAAGGGTAAAAGGCCTTGAACTGAAGAAGCCTTTGAGGTTTAGTTCTAAAGTTAAAAATTTATGTCAGAGTCAAGGACTTTGAAGTGATAAGAATTTTAAAGCTTAGAAACTTAGAATTTAAATATTTTGTTAAAGCCAAGTTGAGGTTGAAGTGAGGAGTTGTTAAGTTAAAAACGTCGGAGTTAGGGACTTTGAAGCGATGAGAATTTTAAAGTTCTGTCTGCTGAGAAACTTTGAGTTTAAGTATTCTCTCAAGTTTAGACTTTTTGGTTTTGCGTAACACTTTTGACATGGAAACATTGTGGTTACAAATTTTTTAGTAAAGGGGTCAGGTTGGCAAAGGGGTTGAATACTGTCTGCAGACTGTGGAAGGAGGGTGAGGGGTTGTAGGCTGCAGGCAGGGATTTCATTTTAGGTGACTCAATAATACCCTTATACCAGGACAACTGCCAACAGATGTTCCAGATTATCTTCAAATCCACACCCATAACTTCTCAGCTTGGTCTTATGATTAATATACCCTCCTCCTCCTCCTTCTCCTCCTCCTTAGCTTCTCCTGTTTCTCCATGTCATCCTTCTTTTCCAGATATTCCTCTTCCTTGTCTATGTGTCTCCGTCTCTTCCTTCCATCCTCTGTCTGCCTCATTGGCCTTATTTATCCACATATTCTTCCACCATTTCTCCGCCTCCCCTCGTATTTCTACACATATTCCTCTTTTTCCTCCTATACTTTTGTCTCCTCCTCCTCCTCTCTCTGCTCTTCCTCCTATTGTGTTCTATTCGTCTGTCCTCTATTCCTCCTTCTTTTCATTCTGCTGTCTCTTCCTCTGCTCATTCTCTTCTTCCTGCTCTTTCTCCTACTGCATATTCCTTGTTCTATTCCTATGTTTCCTAATCCTCCTCTGTTTCCTATTTCCTTCTCTTTATCCTCCTATTTCTTCCAGTGTTCATTATCCTCTTCCTCCAGCTGCTCCTCCCATACATGCGTGTCGCCTCCACCCCGTCTACGTGAGGTCATTATGAGAAAGTGTAACATGAACCTGTGAATGTGTTCCTCTGCAGCAGCAATAGATAAAAGGACCGTGAAAACCAAACAATGATCTGGGAATGTTTACACATACGGGGTTTTTAGACGACTGATGCTTCCGTAGGGTGGTTCTGCTGGGCCTATCGCCTATAGATTTATCTTTCACAGATTTCTACTCCTTCATCTTCATCTCTGCCTCCTCCTCTCACCCCCCCCTCTTCCTCCACCTTTTCCTCCCCTTCCTTCTTATTCTCTACCTCTGCCTTAACTCCGCAACTACCCATAGTGCCGCCATTGCCAGGTAGTGCCAGTCCAAAGCCTGTCGAAAGGAGGAGGGAGACGTCAACCATAGGGACTGAGTTTTTGGTATGGCAGCCATAACTGGGTACTACTACTTCGTCTGCATTTTCTTTCTTTTCCTCTTTCACATCCTTCTTAATGTTCCTCCATTTTCCTCTACCTCATTTTCCTCCTCCTCTCCATTATCTTCCTCACCCTCCCGCTAATCCTCTGCCTCCTCGTTTCGTACAGTTCACAGTAATGTCAAACACTTTTTCCCATTAAACTTTACGCCCTATGAATTAGTTAAATGTGGAGCACTATCAGTTCCCCCGAGATTCCAGTGTTTAGTTGCTTTTTCAGTACCATCGTGTTCTACCCACTTTTAATAGGATGTAACAAGAGAACTCTTAAAGGCAATTAGCATCAGCCTCCGTTTTATTACTACTTGTGGTTTCTAACTATTTATATGTCTGTGAAGCACTGATATAATATATCTGTGATATAATTAGGGAACAACCGGGTAGACATTTTCTACCGGGTAGCAAATCCGAGTATTTGGATGTACTATTTGCCGGATCCGGGTACGAACCGAGTACCGTTTTTTACATGTAATAAAAAAAGATCAGCATAAACATCATTTTTTTACCTGTAATAATGAACCAATTAGATTAGATTATATACAAATACGACAGCGACTGTAAGTCTCTATTATTGTATTTTGTGACTTTTTGTCAATAAAAAAAATTGAAAGCTTCAAGTCGAAACAAAAGTTACAAAACTCAAATAAAAATACTTAAATTGTTGCAGAAATTTAGTTCAGTTGTATAATTTATTTGTAAATTGTAACTAATCTTGAGATTGATCGAATTCCAAAAATTGTAGGTATTTGCGTGGGTATTATTTGCCGAGGCGAATAGTTCCGAAAAACCCGATATCCGGCCGGGGCAAATGGCCGAAGCGATTTCCGGTTGTTCCCTAGATATAATATTATGTTGCACAAGGCATAGCCATTATGTGCATCGAAGATTAGCTCAACATAATAGTTTCTGTTTAGCCATGCTGTGTAACAACAAATATGATTAGCATTGACCTCCTCCTTTATCCAGGCTGGGAACTGGCACCTCCCAAAAGGACATGTTAATATTCTAATGCAGTTCACTTAATGTAAGGTAGGTACTGCTTCTGAATACTAGAATCTCATTAAGGATTCCTTGGCCAAACCTATTGGCCTTTGTTGTTGAGTAATAGATGTTGTTGGAACCATTTTGGCTAATGGAATCCACATGGCTGGTGCACTGTATGTGTTGGGTACAGTCAGGAGTTCACAGTACAGGCATGGCCCTAGGAGATCAAAGTGAAATTAGAACTCAGTTGGTGGCAAGGTAATAAAGCGACAGGGAGGAGGAGAATAACTGAACTGGCCTTCAGCACTATCCGTGCTAAATGAAATGCATGGCTCTCAGGCTATTAACAGCTTCATCGTTAAGTGCATATCACAGTGTATATGTAGGGGGTGGGGGAGGCGTTAGCTTAAGTCTCTTTGATAGTGTATGCACATGTAGCTTAACTTTAAGTGTCTTGAATGGTATACATGCTAATGTGTTACCTGCTTTGAACTTTGATATTGTGTGTATATATATATTATATATATTATATATATATATATTGTGTATATATATACGTACACACATGCTTATGCATATATATATATATATGTATATATGCATAAGCATGTGTGTACGTATATATATACACAATATATATATATAATATATATAATATATATATACACACAATATCAAAGTTCATATATATATATATATATATATATATATAATATATTATGCAGTAGCTGTCTGACTTTAAGTGCTTATTATAGTAGAGTATTCTTAGCAGCATATATGTAGGCTATGTTTGCACATTATATAAACTTGTGTATATGCAATATATGTATGGATTGGGTGTGTGTGTTTTTGAAGCTTAACTGTTTATGAATTAGCTGTTACTTAATTATAGTCAATAAATACTGGAATCTCAAGCTGCAGCCATGGATATGAATTGTTAGCAACTTCGCTTTCTTAGCCTCGGCATATGTGGACGAATGACCAGTCCTCTCCTTCACTGCCTGATCTTTCCACCGACAGTGTACGGTCAGTGTACTCATTTGGTGGCTGAGTTCACCACGTGTGGAACAGAATTACCATTGCGATATAACTATGCCAAATATCTGATCCATCCTACGAGCTCGCCAAAACCTCACCTCTTGCTATCTCGCCACAGGTCTTTTACTCAAAGCTCAAAACACTGCTCTTTAACAAATCCTATCCTGATTCCTCTTCTTCCCCTTACCTCTCTAGCTGTTTCAATGCTAAACACCACCCACTTTAGCCACCTGACTGTCTGCCTGCCTGACCCCTATGAATCGTGACCAGGAACCGATTTTACCCTTTCACGCCCCATCTTTCCATTTTGTTTTGACTAAACACCTGTGAATAAGCTGGTTTGCCCATCTTCATTTTTTTGGGTGTGGCAGCCTGGCAGGGATATATATTAATGCTAGTACTTGTGTGTGTGTGTTTGTGTGTGTGTGTGTGTGTGTGTGTATGTGTATGCGTATGCGTATGTCTGTAGTGCATATATTATGATGTTGACTGAGGTATCGATCAAGATGTGATGTGTGCTATTGAGAGATATTAAATGGAGCATAATCATTTAGGCCTAATCTGTTTTGTTATGAATTGTAGTTTTGTGCTAACGCCGTCTGTGATGCCACAGCCATTTGACCATGAGTGAGTATGAGTGCCTGACTTTATCGGTTTGATCTGGATGGCTCGTTGGCTAAATGGTGTGGCTGTTAAACTAGGCCCATAATTATCATCTCATTTCTGTCTAGGCCTGTCTCTTCTTATCAGTGCTGGGTGGTTCCTGACTTCTTGAATGAGTTTATGATGGATACTCATATTGATAGTTTCCCAAGAATGTCAGTAATTCTAACCTGTGAAGAAGCACTGGTGCTTCACAGTAGATTGTAATGCAAGGAAATTGGCTTTGTTTTGCTTACAGTTATTACCGGTATACTGCTGGTGCATACGTCAAAAAATAATAATTATGATAATATCCTGAAAAGTTTAGTCCCTAATTTTATAATCGTGAGAGACAATATCTACGTTGGGTCAAAACAATAGTTGTAGTAACAATAATATAATAATGAAAATAAAATAATGATAATTTTGTGTATTGTTCCAATATTGTCTGCAATTATCTCCAGATACAATATTTTGCATATTTCGTGATTATAATAATAATAATATATAAATAGCAATCATATTAATAGGCTACTTCAGATGTGACATCATTTTTTCCTTCAGACATTTCATAATGCCTGAGTAAGGATCAATTTCTACATCTGACAAGTAAAAACAACAGTAGTAGTAGTAATAATAATAAATAACAATAATAATATATGCTTAACATAGACTACGGTGACTACCCATTGCACATGTGCCCAAAGTGGCATGCATTAAAATGTTTCGGTTCTGCGCTTTTCCCAAAATTTCAAACTTCGAAATACACAATCACTCTAGGAATCCACATTGTCTTTTATGAAGGACTCTATTTCAACCACCGTTCTAAAAACATCTTTGAAATAATGTCTTCTATTTCATTTTCTGTTATGCTTTGTCAATTAAACCTATGTGAGAAAAATAATTATGTACTGTGTAAAATTCCGAGGGCACATGAAGGTATTTTTTAAATGATTTAACGGCACCTTTGGCATGCACCATTAAAAACTTTTGCCACCCCTAACATAGACAGTAAATGAAGCAGGCGATCAGTTGAATTGAGGACTGGGTTGCTTCTTCTTCAGGCACAGATCTGAGTTCTGAAGAGAAGCGACTTTTCGCCGAAGCAGAAAAGGAACGAAATGAAATCATCGCCAGATACAAACTCGTGAGTCACATTTGGATTTTTTTTCACATGGGTCAGATTTTATCAGGATTGCGTTTGAAGTTTTTGGATTGGTTTGAAGTAAATGACACAGTGATTGGGTGTTGACAAGGTTACATTGAAATTTTTGTTGGTTAGACTAATCCCGCAGAGGTCAAATTTTTACGAGGCTACGTTTAGATTAAGTGTAACCTTGTTGCATTTAAAGGTAACCTTGTTAAATGTATATGTTGGTTAAATTCCATAGGGATCTGATTTTAATAAGGTTAGTTTTGATTTTGGGTTGGTTAAAATTATTCCACATGGATTTTAACAAGGTTACATTTTGTTTTTTGTAATGGGGATGGGATTTTAGCAAGGTTACATTTTGGTTATTTATAGTGGCAGTCGTATTTTAGCAAGGTTACATAAAATTATTTGCACACAGGTAAGGTTTTTTAGCAAGCTTACATTTGTATATTAAGTAATTAACTGGTAATGTGATCTGCTTTAAATCAGGGTCGTGAGGAAGGTGTTGTGATCGATTCGTGGGAGGATCCGAATTATGAAGTCTACCATACAACCGATCGTTTCGGCTTCATTCAGTTCGTAGTCCAGTTGCTTCTATTTTTATCAAATAATTTCTCTGGTCTATCTGTTAGTGCCCTGGGTCCATGATCCGATGATTGTGATTTCACGTCTGCTGAGTGGATTCTGTGTAATGACCCTGAACAAGTTGCTTGTGTCTCGTATTTAGACTTACTGACCATGAAAATTGCAACAAGTGCAGAAAATGAGTCAAATATTTTAATTAAATGAATTAGTTGAGCCAGAGCATCCATGGGTTTGGAGTTCATGTAGGCTTATGGTGGTTCTGTTTTTGTTGCGGCTTTTATGGATGGAGTTTTGTTGAAGAGGAGCTACATAAATGAGGAATTACCAATTAAATATCAGTCGATGGCTTTCCTAATTATTTCAAGAACTGAAGCTTTACGATTCAGAATGGTGGGGAACTTATCCTGAGGCCCTTAACAGTTCAGTTAGATTAGAGTTTAGTTTTAATTTGAACTGTGATACAGGGCCATCTACTCTGATCTTAAGACTGTCCTTTTTAGCCTGGGCTTGGTTGGGAGCACTCCTGAATAGTAACCTTGAAGGGGCTTTATATAAATTCTCGTAATGAATGAATGAATCCTATTACAGTCCCAGTGATATTTGTTTCTGTTTTCAGCAAGGAGGACTTAGGATTGCGTTCGTCAACAGCAGAAGCCAAGGTAAGCGTAAGTCAGGTAGTGAGTGGTTCCATATAAATTCATGCATACAAAACAGAGGATGAATATAAGCAATGCCTAGAAGCAAAGTGATTGCGATTAACTTATACAAGACACAGTATTGTGGACAAAGTTTTACCAAACCTTAAAATGCATTTGCTAGATGACCACGTGTCCAGCACCTTTGAATTTCATTTCAGTTGTTAGTCTGTTGATGGCTGAGTCATTATATTATGGTCATTTGTCTGAGATTGAGTCATTTAGTTGTCATTTGTCTTAGATTGGGTCATTGAGTTGTTGTCATTTGTTTTAGAGTGAGTCATTGAATTGGGGTAATTTCTCTTTGATTGAATCAATAAGTTGTGGTCATTTGTCTTAGGTTGAGTCATTTAGTTGTCATTTGTCTTAGATTGGGTCATTGAGTTGTTGTCATTTGTTTTAGAGTGAGTCATTGAATTGGGGTAATTTCTCTTTGATCAATAAGTTGTGGTCATTTGTCTTAGGTTGAGTCATTTAGTTGTCATTTGTCTTAGATTGGGTCATTAAGTTATGGTCATTTGTCATAGCTCAATTGATTGAGTTGTGGTCATTTGTATTATAGATCGTGCAATTAAGTTGCGATATGTTTCTTTGAGTGGGATGCAGTGGTGTAGTGGCATGTTCTGTGCCTTGTAACCGGATGGTCGCAGGTTCGAATCTACCTCAAACCGCTGTGTAGCGACCCTGGACTAGTTGCTCACCCACAATTGTCTTTGAGAAAGGCAACGAGAAACCACCTCACTCATGTAATCCCTGGGTGGCATAAAAGCCAATGGACCTGCCTTTGGGCAGAGAACTCATCATCATCATCATCATCATGTTTCTTTGATTAATTCATAAAGCTGTGGTTATTTCTTCTAGCTAAGACAACTCGAGTCTGAACGTTCACAGAAATGGCTCAGAATGACCAAGCATTGGGATCAGTTTTATCCAGGAGAAAAGGTTTCGTTTGAAGCACAAATTTTAAGTCTTTAGCCTTATATATATGTAAATCTTTTTTATGCTTCTTTCTGATCTCATTTCATTTTTATATTTGTTTGTTGTGGTTTTTCTGATTCCATATAATAATAACAATATTTTTATTATAATAAGAAAAGAAGAGACTTCTTGCAATGTATTGCCACACCAGTCCAACAGTGCAGTGTGATCACTTTCCACATGAGGATTCATGTCCCTAAGAAGATCATTAACTGCAAAACAAAAAGCTAATTAGAATAATGAATGAGAAATAGTAGTTTGATAAAATGATCTTGTTAAAAGATTGCAGTAGTGTAGCTGAAGCAAATTACTAGTCGCCCAACTAACACTTTAAACAGTCTTTGGGAATGTATCTGTGTAGTTGTAAGTTGATTGTTCTTTGTTATCTGCAGGTGACAAAACGAGTGTACAAAGGTATTCCAGAGGCAATGAGAGGCCACGTCTGGTGCCAGCTGCTTGATTTGCCTCGACTTAAGGCAGAACAATCGGGAATATACGAGGTTAGAACTGTGTTTCAACTCACATCAGTGTGTTCAGTAGATCGCATGGTCTAAATGCAACGATTGTGGATTTGAGCCTGTTGCGTGGATTCTGTGTAACTATCTGTGTTGTGAAGTGGTTTCATTTGGTGCTGGTGTCTGCTGTGAGGAAGTAGATGACAGGTTCTAATGTGTATTGACCCTTGACAAGGACTGTAAGATTTTTAATCTAATCTTATCTTATGACTTCCTATGGGAAATCAGATCTAATGGAGCACAGTAGACGAAACACTGGACGTCACTGTCTCCTACGTGGTACATGGAAGCTTACTTTTGCCACTGTGACTAGGGTATATATGTGTGTATGTATGAAAACAGTTCATATAGCACATTTTAATGCACTTTACACCAACTCACAAAGGCAATGTACATAACTCAGAAAGGCACTGTACCTATGACTATCTAGCAGATCTAAACAAGTGCGTTTTCAGACAGTAAATGTAAGACAACAGTACATAAGTGCAGTGGCAGACTGTTCCAGGAGAATGGTCCAACACACAAGAAGGCACAATGGGTTCGAGCTATTGAAATAAGATCATATTCTGCAGCAGGCAAAATTGGGATCATTGTTATATCAGAACTTGCATAATAAGAATGCGTATTGTAAGGAACTTCATTGTATACGATATCGTGAATGAATTTGTGTTGCAGACAATGAAGAAACGAGCGTACGATTGGTCGCCCGACATAAGGCAGATCGACTTAGACGTTAACCGAACCTATCGTAACCACATCATGTTCTGGAAGCGATTTGACGTAAAGTGCGTAAATGATCTTTTGTTTTCATTCGTTTCTTTTGGTTTTACGTATATCTGAAGAGCAAATACTTATTTTATTTAATTAATTTATTTAAAGCACACAAAGTCAGTAAACCTGAGTCTGAGATGTAGGCGGAAAAAGGGAGTCATGCAAAGTCCAAGTGAAAGCTGAGACTTTACAAGTGAAAGCTTACTATCATTTATGCAAACTGTGAATCTGTGTAATAACTATTTCAAGTTCTGGTAGTTCTACAAGATTTATCCACCATAGGCTGCCTCTCTGTCTTACAGTCTGATCTTCTGGATATTGACCTGATTACGGCTTGGTTTTGGTGTGCCATGCGTTGATGCCTAGAGCTTCAGACACCGGTGCAACAGAAGTTACTAATTGCAATTACCATTTGTCTCGTGGGATTGAGCAATTGTTTTACGTTGTGGTTCAAATGACCTGCAGACTTTGACTTCTGGATAAAAACACTGATGAAAATGTAAAATTTGAACCAGGCATAAGCAACTTCTTTTAACAGAGCACCACCCTAAGATTTTAAGGGCAGCTCAGGACCTGCTTGCCAATCATGAGGTCATTTTTGCAGATTCGTTTGCCCCAGAAAATGAGACAATATTAAGCTCATTCAAACTAAATATTGCAGAATAACCATTAACTTAAATGAAGATAATTTTTATGATGAAAACCTAATTACTGGTAACCTAATACCTACAGTTCTATACTACAATAAAAAAACATATGTTTTAAGTTGATTCAGTTTTAAAAATACATTACCTTGTCACCTTGTTCTGTCAGTTCCTTGAACTCTAGCGACCGTCGTGATCAAGCCTCTCCATTTCCTTCTGTCCGCCGTCGCATCTCTCAGTTCTGCCAAATTCATTCCAGTTGTTTCATGTATCTTGTCCATCCACTTTTTCCTTGGTCGTCCTTGTTTTCTCCTTCCCTCTCCATATGCTAACATCATTGCATGACATGACCAAAGAGCCTCAAAAAATACATTGCACTGTAAAAATACATTACACTGTAAAAATTAGTATTCATTTGCTTGGTGTGCTATATTTAATGTGAGATCTGACACTTCTTCTCACAACACAAATCCGGAATGTTTGTTTAATGTTTGAAGTGGCAATTCAAAGTTCATTAGAGAGATTGTCATCTGTTTGTCTGCATCTGTTTTTGCAGTTTATTTGTTTAATCTTTGAGAAGAACTGTTCACAAATATAGGGACCTGGAACACTGATGATTGAGTAGTAAACTAGTTGACTAGAGGCCGGATTCTTAATAAATGAAAAACAGATGTTTTAATGTCGGCCTACGTACAGAAATCCAGACAGTTGTGTAGGGCTGGATAAAAGGTTCTCAAGTGCCAGGTACAACATTTGCTAATATTAAAAACATGTCAAGGGCCGGTTCAGAGGTCTTTGGGGCCGGACCCAACCCGTGGGGCCGTGTGTTGCCCACCTCTGGTTTAAACCACAGTGTTTAAACTATTTAACACGTAAGTTTTTATCAGTTCTAAATTTTCTCGTAGTTTGTAGGTTTATGGTGTTACATTACAGATGGATAGAGTGCTAAGCCTGTAACACAGAGAGTACAGGTTCAAACCTCCATAGGCAGTCACTGTGTAAGGACCTTTCATGCACAGTTGCTCAGCGCCAGTCATGTTCTGTCGCTTGACTGTGTGAATGTGTGAACTTTGGAAGGAGGACAATTTCAAGTACTGCATATTGTAATTGTATTTACACTGATAAATTGTTTATCATTTTGATCTGATGGTGAAGTTTGTGATTGTTTTCTTTTACAGGCAGCAGGCTTTGTTCAACATTCTTGCTGCCTATTCCATGTACAACACAGAAGTCGGTTACTGTCAAGGCATGAGTCAGATTGCCGCTCTCTTGCTCATGTATATGAATGAAGAGGTATGGCTTCTAAGAAACTATTATGCATCATGAATGTAGTTATAGTACCAGGTGTGAAAATATTATATGATATAAAACTATTTTATGTAAATGTTACGTAAATGTGCAGAATTAAATTATTGGGATGGTAGGTGTGGTTGGAGATTACAAGTTCGAGCCTTCCCTGAGTCGGATATTGCGTAGGGAGTTTGATTAAGTCCGTCACAATTTCTCAGCACCACTGATTGGTGCTTGGTTATTAGATAGTAGCGCTTAATAAATGCACAATAATAATAATAAATTATATGAAAGTATGTCTGTTCCGTTGGCCAAAAGAGACAAAATAATCTTATGTTATAGAACTGTAAGATAAGAAAAATGAACTCGAATGAAAGGAAATCTTTTGTATAACGTTTTTGTTCTGATTCAAAATAATATCGAAATACTTCTTGGTATCTGTAGTGAACACGTAAATGTGTGAAACTTGGAATAAATAACGATGTAATCTTGTTGGTATACGATTCATTGCAAATATGTGTTTACTGACGATTTTGTTTCTTTTCTTAGGATGCCTTTTGGGCTTTGTCTGCTCTGCTCAGTCACAAACGTCATTCCATGCATGGTTGGTCTTATCTTCGTTTTAGAAGTACAGTGGGGCTCTTTTTTAACTGTTCTAATGAACTAATTTAAATTTGGTTTCAGTTAGCCACCATAGCTTGACTTTTTAGTTTTTCCAGACATCAGATTTTGACTGAACCTGTCAAACAGATGGCCAATGATGGGCAAAATACTTTCTTAAGTATTTTGAAAATAAAGAATAAATTACTTTTCAAAAGTATTTTGAAAATACATTTGTCGAAGCCTTAAACTTTATAACAATTAAAGTAATAATTTTGGAAGAAGGTTTGTAAAATTTATTTTTGGAAGAAGGTTTGTAAAATTTATTTATGAAAAGTACTTTAGAAAAGTATTTTAGAAAAGTTTTACCCAGACAGCAATCATTTCTACAGTGTTGCCTGAAACAACAATTAATGCCATATGCATTGTGATTAGAGTGCTGCAGAAGCAGGGTGTGATTTGCCGGGGGGGTTGGGGGGGTCGGACCCCCTCTTTGCTAAGGCCCGACCCCCACACTTCGACCTCCAAAAAAGGTGTGGGGGTCCAATTTCGACCCCCTCTTTTGGCAGTGCGGCCAGTGCCACAAGAGGGGGTCGAAATTGGACCACTGCAAGCAGTTAGTAGGACTTATTCGTTTCATTTCCTCATTCGTTCAACAGTTGACAGTTGTGAGGCTCTAAAGAAGAAGAAACAAACAACAAAAACAACAAAACTGAGCGATAATAGATGATTGTATAATTTGTATTTCTTTTCACGATTTCTGAATGCTAGTCAAATCTGGATGAGAAAAGCTGTAAGTCACTGTTAAAATTTACATAGCCTAACTTAGGCCTACTTAAATGTAGGCCTACAGACTACAGTAGGCTACAGATTAGATCGGTTGAGGTTTCTGAAAGAGTGTGTTTAATATTGATGCAAGCAGCAAACTTAAATCAATTCACCTCGTTTCATCCAATGACGTCAATGAAATAGACTGTGCTATATTTTTAACAATTATTTTAAATACTAGACGGGGAGACAAAAAAAAATTTATATTGGTACCCGGACATTGAGTGTAACAAGCTGATTTTTTAGGGAACTATCCGGAAGGTATTAAGGAAGACTCCTGCAAAAATCGTCCTTTATCGTTCATTGGGAAAAAAAGTTATGAAGGTTTT
This sequence comes from Aporrectodea caliginosa, assembly GCA_020284085.1. NCBI lineage: Eukaryota > Metazoa > Annelida > Clitellata > Crassiclitellata > Lumbricidae > Aporrectodea > Aporrectodea caliginosa. Next base: position 4,033,262 of record JACEVL010000150.1, on the reverse strand, counting down.
AGTGATGAGTTTATGCTTGAGCGATATAAGAGGTCTTTGAGTAGTAAACAATGTATAAACAATGCATACACAAATTAATAGTGCAGGATCTTAGCGTCAAAAAGCATTAGGAATATTTCACTTCATTTGAAGTTATTTCTTGTGAGTTGTTATAAGAACAGTATTTAGTTTATGCGTTACAGCTTGTGACTTGTGAAGTTCCGACTTCCGAGCACTTCGTTCATCCTAGGACCTTACTATTGTTTCATTATTTTGAGTGCTGACTGCTGAGTATTATTCTCACTTTGCGTTGTACTAAGTAACAAGTATTTTGGTGCCAACTTCCAAGTATGCTCGGCTTTCCAAGGGTACATATACTAAGTATGATCATTGATTTTGGTGCTAACTGCGAAGTATTGATCGTGTGCTGGACTGCCGGTAGAAGTTTCAAGTTTTTTGGTTACTACATTTTCTGATTTCATTCGCTTTAAATTGTGACCTCAATATATCCTGCACCTGTGCATTTTACTGCATTTGTACAGCCAACTTTTATGTTGAAGTTAGACTTTTATGTTCTTATGTTGCACTATGCCACTATTATAAACTTCAAACCCTTTAACATAAATAACATGTTCACTGATCTTTAAAAAGGTGATATTATTCAATTCATTCAATTCACTTTCAATAGAAGATTTTGCTTTGGATTGCACCAAATCAATAGCGGCCGGGGCTCCGCCCCGGACCCCGCTGGGGGAGCTTACGACGCTCCCCCAGACCCCCTAGTCGGATATGCCGCGGCGTATTTTGGCCCCCCCAAAACAAGGAAATTAAGCCGACCCCCACACTTCTTTTTTGACAAATCACACACTGTGCAGAAGTCATTAGATTAGATTAGATTGGCTTGTACTTGTGTTAAACTATACAATGGGTGCTATGCCAATATTTTGTTGCATACCACATGGCAGGTCTTTGATGCTTCTTTTCCGTTCGTATGCTCAGGTTTCTTTATTCCGGGCTTTCCAAAGCTGCTCCGATTCCAGGCACATCATGACAAGGTCCTGCAGAGGTTCCTTCCGCATGTAAAGCGCCACATGGTGAGTGTTTGATTTAAAATTGTGATTGTAAACTCCAATTTTGTTAAACGCTGCTCTAAAGTTATGCGCCGAGTACCAACTTATTTGCGAGCACAAAAGGAAAAGGTTCTTGTCCTATAATGGGACTCAAAAGAGAAGTCATTTACTGTAGATTGCGTTTAGATTTGGGTTTGATTCGGATTTGATTGAGAAGTCACATTAGATTAAAATTCATGTTATAATGGAGCATGTTGTAAGAAGTTTATGGTGTACATAAATGCAATTAGTTATTTTATGTCGGCTCATTTGTGTTACTTTACATTGTATCAGAATTCGTGTCACAATGGTGAACGTTGTGAGGAGTTTACGGTGTAGAGTATAGATAGATTTGCTTTACCTTGCTCAGGTTATTTGTTTCTTTTGTAGGATAAAATGGAAATGCACGTCAGTTTCTATACGATCAAGTGGTTTATGCAGTGTTTCCTTGACCGGGTTAGTGTTCACTAGCTCATGGGTTTTCTGAAGTCTTTCTGTTGCCTTGTAATAGGACAGGTTCAATAGGGTCCGACAAATTTTAGCTGCCATGCTCTGTGGTTAAGAATGGCAATTTGATTGTGACACAGGGAGTCAGCTAGTTTTCGAGTGTTGCATCTATACCATTGGCATTGAGTTACCTTGTATAATGGATTAAATGAACGTCTTTGAAATCTGAGGGATTTGAACATGATGGTGAATGTATAGATTCGAATGGAAGCATTTTATAGGTGTCCAATTTGAACTACAGGTGTGTTTCATGTAATTTTACCCAGGAGTTTGGGGGTTCAAATCCTTCTTCCCTCTACCCATAGCCAACTCGGTTACAATGACCATATGCTGTCAGGCAGCGAGGAGGAGAGCTAGCCATTGGCCAACCATCCTCATATGTCCAGGCTATGAAATATGAAGTCACTAATACTTGATACCCATGGCTGCCTCTCGGGATTAGCTCAAGGGACTTCTTCTTATATAACCTAGAGTTTCTAACACGTTGACGACGAGCTGCATTGGCTCCCGGTCGCTTATAGTACACTCTCATCGTTAAAGTGTTATGGTCGTGTTGTGGCTGCAAAGGACCTGCTGATGTTGACCTGGCCTTACCTAACTAAGTTTCAACTTGAAAACTTTATGTATGAAGTGTAGCGGATTGGCAAAGTGAAGGAGTGTGATTTTAGCCCTTTGATTAATGTGAAGGAATCATTTTGGTTTTATAGATGTTTTTTCTTCTTTTGTTTCCGTTGCCTAATAAAGGTTCCGTGTGCCCTAAGTCTTCGACTTTGGGATATCTATGTATTGGAAGGAGAACGCCTACTAGTCGCAATGAGTTACAACATCTTTAAAATGCACCAAAGTAAGTTTACAGATTACGTCTATCATGAAAATAGGCCTACGTGCATTGTGAAAGTGTGCCAGAATAAATTAAATTTAGAATGTTCTGGAAACATTGCTCGTTGAATTCGTAAACTAGAATTTCTATTCTCACAAAATACAGTGGAGATGTAGCGTGTCAACTCTGTTGTTTCTATGTCAGAAATCATGTAAAAACGCACCACAATAAGTTTACAGATGACAACCTCCTCAAATTGTACCACAGAAACTTCCTAATTCAGAATGCTCTTAAAATAGCACCCAATAAATTTCTGGATTAGCTTTTATTGTAGAAATACCCTGGAGATTTAGCGTATCGGTAGTTTCTGAATATTTTATGTACAATGAACACCCGTCAATTAACCATGTCAAAAATTTGTCCTGAGCAAACAATGCATTTGATGATATTTTCTCAAGATATTCCTGTGAGTAAACAATTCGTTTAATTATATTTTCATCCATTTTCTCATTTAAACAGGACAAATTTTAAAAATGGATTGTGAAGAACTGATGGGCTTCTTCCAGCAACGCCTCGAAAAAGATTTTGGCTATGACGACGACAAAGTCATTGAATCACTTTTAAGGTGCCTGAACGAGTTACGCAGTGTTAAAATGGACATTCCGGAACCTCCTCTCGATGCCTCAGAGCATCCAAGTCGACCGTTCGGCCTCTTCCTACCAATAAGCGTCGAGCGAATGATCGGCCGACGCACGCTGGAGACGGAGACGGAACTGATTCGCGGAAGGCATTTGACACTGCGTCCTGAGCACCGACTGAGCATCAGCATCCCACCGGATGGAGGACCGGAGGGACTGGAGCCCCTGGAACCGGCAGATATCATTAAGGCAAAGCTGCAGGTGAGAAATGGTAAACCGGGACACAAGAAAAGCCAGCTGGAACCGATTGCCAGCGTTTCCCCGGATAAGGAGATCAATGGTGTCATGTGGTCCGGTAACGGATCCGCTCCGACGTCGAACGCTGTACAAAAGTCGAACGGAAACGTCGGAGGAAAAACCCCGAAGCTTGGAAAAGCCGAAAAGGGGAAGCAATTTGACGAGCAGAAGTCGCTGTTTGGTGGGGGGCAGCTGTTTATTCTGTCGAACAATTCGGACTCTGCAGCTCCACAGGAGTATGGCGCGACGGTGCGCCTATGAGATCGCCGTCATCTTAATGAGCAAATTAACTAACGAGCGAGCTTCGTTGTTTGTACTACGCCTTGTCAACTGCGCTTGATGATTTGTGATTAATTGGTGCATTTGAAGATTCTGTGGATGGATGATCGAACCCTACTTCTGATTTCTATTTTAGTCATAACGGCATTCGTGATAAGCAGTCAGCAGGGAATTTGATTTACAATGAGGACAGTTCCGATGCCTCGGACATCACGGTTCAGAGAACTATGCAACAGTGTAAAAATTTCATCACAAATGAATTGTTATATTTTTTTGAGAGTCAATGAACGAAGAATAATAATAAATACATATATGTATACATACATGTATATGCACACACACATATATAATATATATATATGTATACACGTTTATATATATTATATAAGATATATATGCATATATGTACGTGTGTATGCGTATACTTCAGAGACTGGTGTCTTTGGGAGCCATAACAAGAACTGTCTTAGTTTAGCTTAGCTTATTTTAGGATCCTTGTCTGTGATAATATTATGCTAGACTTTGTGTTGTAATGAAGCATATTGTATCGAGTCTTTGGTGTATGTATAGGTACGTTTACATGAGTATTTGCCTAGGACATAGATCTTGATATAGACCAGAGCATCTCTAAAGTATGTTTCGTTGTTACACATATTCTAATATAAAGTGGCCAGGGACACAAGTCCTGAGTTATACAGTAGTTCAGATTTAGAAAATTAACTCGTAAGAATTGTTTTATTAGGTGGTTCTTGATATTGCTGCCAGAGACACTGTTATAACGGGTCTCCATTGTGTATATATCACTTCAGTTCTATAACAGACGTTTATGTATATATGAATATATATATATATATATATGCACTGGTATATGCATTGGTATGTATGTATATATGTAAGTACTTTGAGTAAATGTTCGAATGTGATAGTTTCTGCTAATGCATGCATCAGATGATGTCACGCTAAAGCATGCGACATTTTTTGGATTTGAGAAACCATGGGAAATGTATTCTTTTGTGTCTGGGCATAGAACCGTCTGTTCAAGTCAAATGTAGGCCTCCAGCACTGATGGTATTTTAATTCTTTTGTGATTTTTCTTCTTATTGATGCCTTTACCATGACATAATGACAGTGTTGTTGTTGTTGTTGCTGTTAAGTAATTTTGTATTATAGAAAACTCGTAAAATTTTATGTTGCTTTTTATTGATGAACTGTTGTACACAGCAAAGCTTTGTCTGTGCTCCATTTGCATTAAGTCACACCTGTGGTCAGCCATGTATGTGGGGCCTTTCAGGGGTTTTTCAAGAGGTGGTTTTAGAGCGCTGATGCATACGTATCGAAATTGGAAGATTTTTCGTATATAAGAATGAAACAGATAGAAGAGAATGATGGTTTTAGCTTTCTGTGGGACAATTGGTGTTCTAGATAGCTAGATTCATTGGGCCTATCAATGGTGACCAGCTTTGAGTCCATATATGGCTGACCGTAGGTGTGAGCCCAACAAGCGTGGCAGTCAGGGGTAAGGACATCTAGCAAGTCTTTAAGTAAGTTGTTTGTCATCATTCATTACACCTCGTGATTAGAAGAATTTTAAGAATTCAATGATTGGTAACTGAAGATCATGAATATAAGATTTATAATTGAACATTTTGCCAAATCGATTTAGCACTGAACTTCTTGCTGAAAATATTTATAAGTAAACGTCTTGCTTAACAGATTAATAATTGAAGAGATAATTCTGAAGAGATTTATAAATAAATGTCTTGCTTAACCGAGTAATAAATATAATTGAAGAGATCATGCTGAGATCTATAAGTAAATGTCTTGCTTAACAGATTAATAACTGATGTTCTTGATGAAATGTGGTCTAAAACAGGTATTTTCTGACTGTGTCTTTTGCCAAGTGACAAAAATATTTTCATTAATTCAGACAAAAAGCTTTAGCATGATACAAATTTCTGTGCACTGCCTATTCGATTGTCTGGAGTTCTTGCTAAGTCATCCATGGCTGTTCGATAACATGAGTTACATTTTGTGGTTGTAATGTAAATCGGCAGGTGATTGATATAGCAGCATTCAGGGAAACTGGTGACATTAGGCATTTCAAATTTAGATGTCATTATTTATATGATTGGACTACATGCAGTATTTCCGGTTTAACTGTGAAACTATTTTATGCCAGGAACTGGCTGCGGCTGAAGTGTTTGAGTTTTGGGAAAAACATGTTGCCTTGTTTCATTATGCAGTAGTATGTTTTCTTCCTTGAGTAGCTTGGCTGATATGTGTTGAGAAAAAACTTATATTTGTAACTGTATTGTCTGTCTTTTAATTTTAAATGATTAGGCTCAATTTTTATTTTGTATTTTCATTGTGATTGTATTTCAATAAGTGTTTATTTTTTTAATGAAATTTGTGCAATTAGTCAACAGATTACTATTCCAGAGGCCTTTCACGTGTGAAATTAGGACTAATAGTTTGCACTGTTTTGGATGACGTTGCCTATTTCAGAGTTAGGTGAAGTTCTTCAGCGCCTCTATTGGCATTTATTTCAAGTAGAAAGCACTATTTGCAGAACATGCAGTGTGAATTCAGTGTGAATTTTTCAGTTTTATTATTTAAACTTTGAGATTTGTGTACAGTGTTGATATATCTGACTTGTAGCTTTTGCTACTGCAAACATGCAGTTTGGTCATTGTACTGGAGTAATATTCGAGTACCATTTTCAAGTACTTTCAACCCAAATGCTTGTACTGGTACTCGAGTACCGGTAATTGTAAAGAAGTGATTGTAGTTTTATAGTGTTGTATACATCAGAGTTTAAGCTTGCCAAGGCGTTAACCAGAGGAGTCGATTGCCTTTAAATTCTTTTAATGTTTGTATGGTTATTTCCTGCAGTGTAACAGTTTAATACAGTGCAATTTGTCGTGAGAATAAGGTTCAGGTAACACTGGTGTTTATAATGAGTTACAAGTACTTCTGACTGTACTTGTTGGTGGCTTCAAAGTACTGGTATCTGTACTTGCGAGTGGAGTACTCACAACAAGCCTAATGTTAAGTAACATCTTATTATTGCGTTAAATGATGCAGTTGATGCGTATAGCACGTGACTTGCATTCTATGCTATTGTTATTATTACAGACAGGTTGTATATTTTAATTCAATCAATCTTACAGAAGACCAAGTGTAAATGTTTTCTTTACAGAAGACCAAGTGTAAATGTTTTCTTTACAGAAGACCAAGTGTAAATGTTTTCTTTACAGAAGACCAAGTGTAAATGTTTTCTTTACAGAAGACCAAGTGTAAATGTTTTCTTTCACAGGTTAATGGATTTCTGAAAGTTTGCACTCTAAGAAAACAGTTTCAGTCTTATTTGCAGTTTAAGAGATTTTAACATTTTGCACTACATAGAAAACCTATGTTTTTGACAGTGGATAGAGTGAGCCATGAACCAGTTAATTTTTAATTTTGCCAGTTTTAACATAAAAGTTCAGACTTATTTCTGTAGTTAGCCATCTATGAAATTATTTAATTTATAACGCTGTACCTCAGATTAAAGTACATGTGTGATGGGATTTGCACATTTTATATTAGCCCTACACAATGAAATGTTTTAATTTAATTGAAGTAATTGCAAACAATTAAAACAATAAGTTTATCTGTGTTCATTCAGCTGTCTCTTTTATCCATTTTTCAAGTTGGGGTGGAGGTTGGCACGGTAAAGAAATTAGCCAACAGTGGCAGTTACAATTGATTCAGTATAGGAATGTTTATTATTACGCATTTATTAAGCGCCATGATCTAACGACCAAGATCAGTTGATGGCACTGAGCATTTGTGAGCGAAGGACTTGCTCAAGGTCCCTACCGCCTCAGGGGAGGTTCGAACCTCTACACGTTACAAGGCGAGCGCTCTATCCAATCGGCTATCTCACAGCTTAACTGTTCCAGCTTATTTGTCCACAGTAGACTTACTGTTGGTTCTTTGGCCTGTCTCCTTTCGACCTGACTTCTCCAGTAGATTACGATATTTGAATTAACCCTGCAATCAGCGCTTTTTGGAGGTGCTTAAAAGTCACCATATTACAACGTTACATTATAATATACCATATCTCATAGAATCTTAGAACTAATGTAGTGCACTTACAATAATGCACCCGACATATGGAACTCCAAAACATATTTGCAATGCAAATGGCAGGTTAGGTAGGATAAACACGCTGAAACGAACACGTCCCGAATCAAGAGATGCCAAGGACTTGGCAGTGTGAGCAAATTGCGGAAGTGTACTAGAAACCCTACATAAAAACGGAAAATCGCTGCTGCCAAGACCTGCTTTCACTTGAGGCCCTTCAACATTTTTGCCAACTAAGTCAACGTCACTGTAGCTAAACCCAAAACCAAAGTTTATTTGTAACAATCAAGACTTCAGGTCTGACTCAATCTTGTTAAAGTTCGGACCAATCATCTTCAGTTCTTCTGCCTTCTGACGTAGACTAGAAATCGATTCCTGTAGGTTTGTGTTCAGCAGTTTCAAGTGTTCGTACAGGGCCTGCATTTTCTCCGGAGCCACCTTCAGTTCTTCCATGAGGCGTATGAATTCACGAGCCTGTTGGTAAACGGTCTCGACATCCGGTGAGGATTTGCCATCATCTCGGACTACGTCATCTGCTGCATCGTTTAAAGTCGGTTCAGTAATCGACTTGGCACCTTTGTCTTCTGCCACTGCTGCCTCTTCTATAAACGTTTCAAAGCAGTTGGTAAATTAGGAGTAGCAAATTCAACAGCTTTGCTAGACTAGCTAAGTATACTTAAATACAAGTGCTATATGAAAGTCAATGGAGGTATCTGTCAGTTTCAGTATATACAGAGGGGGCCTGGGAGCCATGGAATGCTCAGAAGTTTTGGTTCACACAACTTTTTGGCTGGAACTTTGAATTTGATGCTTGCTAAAGTAGTTATATTGAGTTATTGTGCTATAGACGCTCTCATTTGCCACAGCTTGTAGACGGGAAAGCTCCAATTCTATTTGAGCTTCATTCGACTGCAGAACTCTTCCTGGGTGCGGGCCGAATCCCCGAAACCCGAATCCCCGAAAGGAATTTTGGCCGGATCCCCGAAATTGATTTTATAAGTCTGACCCGAATGAACATCATTAACAAATACATATTTGAATAGGCAGTATATCGTATACATCAAGGCCACGCTAGGTCGCTGTCATGTTTACAATTTAACTTTGAATAGCTCGGCCGCTTTCTCGAAAACTGTTTTCGGGAAATCGGGCTTTGTCTGTTTTCAGCGTTTTCGGGTTTCGGGGATTCGGGCTGACCCCCTCTTCCTTCTCGCTTACGCTGGTGTCAAGCGCCTTCAACGGCCTTGTCCTGATACATAGCGCTCAAATGCACTTTGTTGTACTGCGGTATTGTGTTGTCAGGTCGCAAGACGCGCTATATAAATCTGGATTAAAATATTACAGTACAGTACTGAATACCGAGTTCCAAGCGATGTAAATACATAACACCAGTGCCTTTTTTCAGCGGGAACTCATGGGAACTGAGTTCCCATACCTTTTTGCCAGATTCGTTTATATTGATATACAATATTCTGCGTTTTACTTACTGTCAGTCCTTGTTACAGTGGGGACTCACGGGAACGGCGTAAATTATGGTTTACAAATAACTTGAAATAAGCAAGGAGCTATATAAATCTACCAAGTGGCAAGTGCTGTTATTCTACCAATATGATATGATATCTATGGTTTCTATTTCCGGAGGGGCCCATATGAGAGAGCCATATTGAGTACGAACTTTGGTAAATAAGTTTTCGATGTTTTCATTTTGAAGTCTAAAATTTAATAATAATTAAACAACCGAAAACCGTTGAAATGAAGAAAATCTCAAGCTTTTTCCAATCTGCTGTTCCGGAAAACAAACAATTGAAACAAGAACTTGCGGAAGGTAATGTCGATATTATAGAAACGACTCAAACGAGTCAAACTGTAGTCAGGTCGGTTTTTATTATAAATGAACTCTTTGAGTCTCTCATTTTCTTATAAAAACGTTTATTTCTGTAAATATCCTGTAAATTATATTAGTGTTCTGTGTTCAGTGGGAAAATTCAATTATAGTTTTTTCTGACATAAGTTAAAGAAAACAGATGTGAAATAATAAGTTCCCAAACCTTTTCTACTAGAAAAAAAGCACTGCATAACACACAACATTGTATATCGGACCAGTTAAAATCAAACCTGCTAAACGTTCGGAAAATTCGAAGACAACATCGCTTTCGTTTGCTCGATTGATGTCTTCGATGATTTCAGCAAATGAAGGCGGCTGAGGCCGAGAAATTAAGAGCGAACCCTTCTTATTAGATTTGAACATTTTGTCGCCACATCGCCCTCTTCTTGCTCCTTCTTCTCTGTGTAGTCTGGTACCCGCCGCATCACGAAAGGTGCACTCCATTGCTGCTCCGAAACATTGTTCGGGCTCTACGAAACTACTCTGTGTTGGCATGGAACAAGAGCGAGCAGAACGAGGTCGTTGCGAGAAAATTAAACTGGTACTAAATTTATCGTAATATTAACATGGATTTAAGTCCTAACCACATGGTTAGGACTTCAGTCTAGAATGGAAAGCCTCGTGAGTAGGCCTATTTACAGGTAGGCCTACATGGACTTAGGCTAAATTTGGACGGTGGGACTTGAGATGGTGGATGAAAGACCCCCGCTGCTCGAACCGCCGTCGAAGGCCCAATTTATTACCAATTTGAAAACTTTGATTTATTGATAGGTACATAATAAGTAAGTAGGCATTCGCCTAGTGTTTGTTAAGCTGTGTCATGGTCAAATATGCAGTGGCGTAACTACAGTCAAAATGGAACCCGGGCAGCTGCGCAGACCAACTCAACATTAGCCTAATCATAATTTTAATTAAGTAGTATTTGGTAGATATCATATCGCCATGCCACTACCCCTTCTCCATCTCTCCATTAGCCTTTCCTTCAGCCTCTACCTCTCCCAATCCACTCCGATTCTCCTCTCCCTCCGCCACCCCTCCTCCTCTTCCCCTCTGCTCTTGCTGACTGTGGCGAAGGATTTAATGTACTGAGGACGAAAAGAAACCTTGCGACCTCTAGGCTCTAGTGTTGACGTGTAATATAGGTTGAACCGGGGTATGTAGTTCTCCTTTGGAAATGTCCTCTGGAAACTTTTGTAGAAGTTGAGCTTCTTTGTTCCGTTCATTTCTTGTGTTTGCAACGACGCCGACGTCTGATGGTGGTGGATTGACTTGCTGACTAGTATCTGAATTTGATGTAGAAGCTGTGTCATCTGATTTTTCCAAGCATAAGACAGCCGTGTTCCTCCTTTTTGGGCTTATAATAAATCCGAGCGCTGATAACTTTTGCGATCCAGACGATGCTGCTGCCAATTCCTCATTTTTGCGTTTCTTTTTTGGTCTAGAGCAGCCATGGTTAACCCGGAAAGAAATTTAAATTATATTATACACAAACACAGCCAAATTAATATAATTCTGCAATGGCCCGGGAAGTGTACACACACACATTGAAGGACTTTCGACTCATCTCCATGCCCTATTCCCTCAGCCAAGGACCTCTGGATATTATCTTTTATCAAGGGGTCCGTGGCTCAGCCTATAATCAAAGTTGGGCAAAGTCCAAGCAGCGCATAGTTGGAATGTGAAACATAATACTGGCATTACCCACAAATATCTTAAAATTGCTTATAATTACTGAGTGCGGGGGGAGGGAGGTTCAGAGATAGCGATAAGAGATAGATCGGAGACAAAGAAGAGACAGATGGACAGAGAGAGATAGAGATCGTAGAGACAGGGACAGACAGAGACAGTCAGAGAAGGAGAGAGGGAGATAGACAGGGAGAGAAAGGAGAGACAGAGACAGACAGAGAAGGAGATAGAGAGAGAAACTCTGCTTGCACAACCCGGGCAGAACTAAATCCAATCCGGGCAGTGCCCATAATTGCCCGGGCGTGGCTACGCCACTGCAAATATGTCGAGCGCTTCAAACGATTCGTGGCTCCCGATGAAACGAACTATAATGTCTTTCTATTCCTCTTCTACATGTATTTCACGAAACCTTGTGCATCGATGGCTTTATATGACACAGATCTGCAGCCTTCACTAGGTGATTTGCTGTAGTTACTTCTGTTCCACTGCGATCCGTTGTATCAACCGACGCCAAGCCCGAACCATATTTCGAGTAGTAGTGGAAAGCGTCTGCAGGCCGTCAGACAAACACCATTTCTATAGCGCTTGAGTTTAAGACCCATCTAATTGGATTAGACCTAATGCTTGTTTAGCGCAATGACTCTTTATGACGGCCAGTTTTTTAAACTTGTACGAAGGACTTAGAAGTTAGAAACTATAGTAGTATAGTTCTTTGTATTTTGGGAAATTTTAAATAATAGAATCGATCAGTTTTGGTTTATCCTTCGCATTTTGGATTAAAGAAAGACTTGAGGTTTCGTGTCGTTCGTCCAAAGTTATAACCGAACCGATATTTATGACCTACAATAACAAAAACAAATCGTAAGATAAAATTCAATATTCATTTAGGCCTATGTAGGCTACGTCGAAGTAACCATGCAATCATCGCTTAGCGAGAATGAAAAAGGCGCTAAATAAATTTGCCGTTGCAGCCAAGAGCACACGCATTCAGATTAGTTAGATTTGCTTTGGCTTCCTACCAAAATCTTTCCCCACTTTTGAGGAACTCTGTAAAAAAAGGACTTTGACCTTTTTTAGAAATATCTTAAATAATCCCGGACATATCCTTCATTACCTACTACCCCCTGTCCTATAATTATACTGGTCACGATTTGCGCCCACGCTCACATAACCGTGTTCTTTTTAGATTTGATTCCCTCACCAGGCGCATGGGCGGAGTTTGGTTTCAGCTCATGGGGGGGGGGGCTAAAACATACCTTCACCTCCCTCCCTTTCCCCCGCCGCAAAACAGTACCCCTTTAAAACGGAGGGGTTTGGGGCGATTTGAGCCCCTCAGTCGGGGTCTGGGGCGAAGCCCCAGGCGCCAAATGTATTTTGAGCATACTTGATACTAATTTTGGCCTTCTAGCGAGAAGATTTAGAAGGATTTTACTGCTTAAAAACACATAATGGCCTTACATCGAAGACTGCGACTAGTCAACTACGCTAATGCAGCTGTAAGCGTCGAGCTCCACTGTTTGCATACATGAGAACCAGATCTTCGACGACTAATGCAGCCGGTCTGACAGATCACATTCAATGTTCAGAAGAGCCAGCGAAGAAAAAACGGTCCTGTCCCATGGTTGATTGCAATCAGTTTCTTATGCGTCTCATCGATGAAAAACTTCTCTCCTCTCAGCGATTGCTGAACCCACAGGCAACGTTAGTGCTCCATGCTATAACAATGAGGATAAACAACTTCGGCCATTTCCTTCTGAATTACATCAAAGGTAGGCCTAATGTCATTTTCCGTGCTTGAAAACAGTTCCATTTCGGATGCCAGAACTTGTAGATTGATGTTAAGGATTTCGGCGTAGGCTATTTGTCAACGAACGCCTTGATTCCATCCTTATCGCAGTACAACACAGCATCAACGGATTTGGCCATGATCAAACTGTCCTTGTCGAAACGGAACTCCAACTGGCCAATTAATGTATGCAGCTGATTATACCAGAATGAATGCATTGGTTCTTTGCATCCATTGCTGACGGGTGCTGAATCATCAATGCATTCAGGTTGTCCAAGTGTATAGCTATAGAAGCAACGATGGTCTTGAAGTAATGACGCAGTTTTAACAGTCCTCTGACTTGTTGTGGCTGCTATGCCTTGTGTACTTGGACCAGAGTCATATGTGCTGGCAGGAACAGGTAGAGATGGGATGGCTATTCCATGAGATATAGGCCTAGTAAAGTGTTAGAATATTGCGTGGTTTAAACTATACCTTATCACTATACCTTAATGGCGCACGGTCAAGTCTGTGGGTTCATGGGGGGGGGGCTTAGCCCCCCCTAGCCCCTGATAAACTCCGCCCATGACCAGGCGTGGTTTCCTGGCTAGGATGTTGTACAGCTAAGCCATATAGTGTTTTTTAGTTTACTATTTACTAACGTTTTCGCTACTATTTGATAACTTTGTATAACTTTGTATGTACAGCGCCGTGCGTTTGCCAGCGTTTAATAAAGAACACACTTACTTACTTTACTTTGTGGCAAGGTCTTGACAATCATAACCAACAGACAGACAGACAAACACAGACTGACAGACAACTGACCGGGTAAATGTCCGCTATATGAATTCATGAAACCCTGGTCGACGAGGTAGATTGGTTTGTTCGGGTGTTCGAACTCGTTGAGGCATTCCATCGTGGCTGGTCCAGGTGGTAGATCGATGTCCCTTCTGCCTTCCCTGACGCATCCGTTGAACCGTCGAAGGCCCTCCTTCGTCGACTCCGCAAAACGAACCCCGTTCACCCCTCGGCGAAATGGAACGAACCCAGTGTACCCTGAAACGCATACACGATGATTAAAAGCTCCATTATACAGACGGACTTATCATTAACACGTGTCCCACCCTCCATCATCCAGGCCTTCATCAATCCACCCATCCACATACCTATCTACCCGCCCTTCCATCTATCCATTCATTCATCAATCAATCCAGCCATCCATCCACCCACCCACTCTTCCATCCATTCATTCGTCCATCTACTCCTCAACCCATCCACCCACCAACCCACAGAAGGAAGATAAACAGAGCACAATAGAACAGAGAATAGATCGTTAAAGAACCATAACTTAGTAACAATAAAAAGCTTCAGAGGATACTGTCTTGAACCTGGAATTAGCATAGTGCTGGTCATAAGTTCCCGCTGACTTCCTTCCTCGTCGACTTGCTGAGGGTAAGATACGTGTGGCGGTCGTTGAGGTCGTCCAGTGCAAGCCCTCCCCTCCTCCTTGTCCTGCTCCTCCCCCGTCCGTCCGTCCTTCTTCGTCCTTCCTCCATCCTGTTCACAGACGTAAAGAATTGTATTCGAACTGTATATAGCGCCAATTTACAACATTGAACCGATGTTGAGACATGATCGTCCATGCAGGTGGAACAACAACGTACATCGAGTGGAATATACTAGACTTGACATAATAATTATGACCGAGGACAATGAAGGTCATTTGTTCGTACCGATGACCGCCAAATAGCCAGCTTTGGAAACTGATAGCGATGACGATGATGACGGCCGTGATGATGATGATGATGATGATGATGATGATGATGATGATGATGATGATGATGATGATGATGATGATGATGATGATGATGAGATGATGACCTAGTACAAACACCAAAGATAGGTTGTTGTAAAGAGCTATAGGTATGGTACTATAAAGGGTGCGATATGGTCCTATGAGTTAAGTATTAACAGTAGGTATTAACAGAAGGTAGGTATTAACATAATAAAACATAATAAACGAAGAGAAATATGTCTGTCCTTATATGTCATTCAACATTCGGGGTCACGCACCACGCACGCTCGAGTTCCGCTGTAGCGGGTCGTGCAGCACCAGACACAGCTAAGGGGCGCCCGCTGGCGTAGTCAGCGAGTTACACGCCGCTAGAGGTCGCTCGACACCGTCCTCTAGAACGACACTGCTAGAGGACTCATGTTTCATGCAACTAAAACTGACAATTTGAAAGACGCATTATGAAGAAAATGAATTGCTGCTTTGTAAATAGTTTCATGTAACTTAAACTGAAAAATATGGTTAACTCATCGATTCGGTAGGGCCTATATGGCAGCACTGTTCTCCTCAAAACTCGAATACATTTTCGTCGTCTTAGGACGGGCAAACCATCCAGTGGTAGGCCTACTATTAAGTGTTAGCTGTTAGGTGTTATAAAGGGTTAATACCAGTAGGTAGAAGTTATCACATGGTAGGACGATTTTCCGTTCGTCGTTCTTGACGTGTGAGTTCATCTGGCAATAGATCAGTTTCCGGAAGTGACGTGGTCGGCCGTGGTCCAGACGAGCGAACGACTGAGGTCGACACGGATACTGGTAGTCTCTACCGAAGTAGTTGTGACTATCCGGAATGAATCCTGTCATCAATCATTCGCATCCATTCAATTCATTTAAATACGTTTTATTCTTTTAGAACTAAATTAAGAATAAACTTATTCGTAATGTAATGTAGCGAAACAGTTGTATAACGCCTTTCAGAAATGCTGCAATCCATTTAATTTATTTCAACCCGTGGCAGCTAATTCATTTAAATCCTTGTAATCAATGGGGGACTCTGTAAAAATGGCTGCTATAGGTGGCGCCAGGATGGTTTAGAGTTTGGCTACTCTAGGTAAAATGTGTGCTCTGTTGTGCGGTAGGTTTATTTCATAGACATCTTACATTTAATATATGATGTCTATGGTTTATTTACGCTAAAGTTGTCTAAAGTTTGACCACATCACATACTGGCGACGCCTATCGCCGCTTAAAGGAACTGCTCACAGAGTCCCCCATTGCAATCCATTTAGGCCTAATTATTTTCAAATCAGTTAAACTGATTTAGTACATTAAGCCCGCTCGATGTAATGTAAATGCAGATCTACCAAAATACGTCTCAGTTCAAACCCATTCAGTATATATACGGGCCTGTATAGGCTATAGAATAGGCCTATTGTAGGCTATGTATCACACGTAGGGTATACCTGTATAACCGGGCATCATGTATCCTGGAAATCTGGGAGCTTCGAACGAGTCATCCGAGATTCTGCGCTCCCTGGACGATTTGTAGTATTCCACGATCCCCTTCAGGGACGTCTGAGTGGGTGGGTTCGGGGGATGGGAAAGCAGTTGGGCACTGGCGTGTCCGTATGTCTGCCCGACCTCTTCACGGTATCCGGGAACATGTCCCGTAAACCTATAGGCATAAATACATAATGCGATATAGGCCTAATAATATTATTATTAATTATTTCTTTCGACGAAATATCCGTTTAAGACGCCTGAGAAAGTTTGTGCATTATTAGATTTTTTCTTATATTTTTTTACTGATGCAGTAGTAGTTATCCTGTGTAGCCTACTTCACAATTTCGCAGTACTAGATCGAACGAATTTATTAACAATTACGGCGTTGGATGAAGGCGTTTCAAAGGTGTCTAAAGTAGCAGCATATTTACCCAATGTAATTATAATAATAATAATAATAATAATAATAATAATAATAATAATAATAATAATAATAATAATAATAATAATAATAATAATAATAATAATAATAATAATAATAATAATAATAATAATAATAATAATAATAATAATAATCTTTTCTTTATTAAGCGCCTGACAAACGCACTGCGCTGTACATTTACATGTTATGCAATTTAAATCTTAACTACTAACAGAACAGACAGCCTGCAATACAACTCGAACTCGGTACCTGTCGCTCTCTGTGCCAGATGTTATCCAATGCGCTATCCCCCGATAACGGTATCTTGTGGCTACCAGATTAAACACACTGATTGAATGTCTCTTGAAGGAATTCAATAAATATAATAGGCCTTGGCTAGCGTTTGACGAAAGCGTTTTAACGGCGTCGAAGCTAGCCTAGCATTACCCAATGTTTAACGACATCTTGCGGCTGCCAGGTCCGAGAGCTTAACATAAAAACATAAGCTTAGAAGCCTAAACTGATATCACATTGTTCTCCTAATAATTAGGAACTATATACATATAACATGCTCCGCGTAGGTATTGGCGCTACAGAAAAATCCCGTGTGGACCTTTAGGCCTACAATTACGATTAATTAGGCCTAATTTAGGATAAAATAATATGCAGTCCTAAATACGTTTGCACTCACCCCACAGTTGAATAAATACTTGGTGGTGTTGACATCCTGTTAAACCTTATCAACCAGTCGAAGGCCTAGTTGTTGCGAAAGTCTAGCTATGACATAAAGGTGTCGAGCCTCAAAATTAATTAATTAGGCCTATATGTTGCGCGTTTGACGATTAATTAGTATAAAGTAGCCCTACTATTCGTGACATTTAGGTTTAAAAATACAATTTTTATGATGCAATGTTTTTGTATGTAAATGACATGATTTTTTAGACGCGCTTTCGGACATTAGTTACCATAGTAACAACCTATGACGCTTGCATAAAAACTGGATCTTTAAGAGTTTTGATCAAAAAACAATATTTCTTCACTTGTCATATGATTCGACTACGAATAATCAATACCTTGTGATGCAACAAAATTCTAAACTATTCTTTGTGACCACACTCGTTTCTAATTAAAAGTTCTGTTTTAAAGAAATGCGCTATAACAAAACTCAACTAGTTGCCATTTTGTGGGAGGATCGTTGAAGCGTAAACTCTGAGTTTGTTATTAATGGAGTTTTAGGTTAAATTTTATATAAACTTGTATTAATGATCATTTTGTGAAAATGGACTCAGACGGCTTACCAATAATTGGAGCTGGAATCGACTTTTCTAAGGTTGTGTATATTTATGGTAAAATGCGACGCTGTCACAATTGAAACAATCTGTAAAACCGGGTTTTTATATGTTGAACATTAAAAGTCTGTATTCGTCAATTGCACGTGACTTATGGTTTCTATCTATCTATATAAGAAATTTATATAGCGCCCCTCAATATGGCTACCTAGAGGCGCTCCCGACCCAGGCCCGGTTAAGAAGGAAGGTAAGGTTTCTAGTTTCCGTTTCACGTAATTAACTTTTGAAGAAGCTGTGTACGGGGAGAGGCGTTAGATTGCTGACTGATAAAAGTAAGTAAGTGCGTATTTCATTTAATTTCATTTCAGATATTTATATAGCGCCCCTTCAAGATTCCTATTCAGAGGCGCTCCCGACTACAGCGCGGACACTGAATCGGAGTTTCACGCCGAAGCGCATGATCAATTGCGAGTGAAGGACTTGCCCAGGGTCCCTACGCGGCGGCTTGAGGTGGATTCGAACCCGCAACCCTCCAGCTGCAAGGCACCGAACATACCCCTACACCACCGCGCCCCACACGTATATTCTTTATTAAACCGGTTGCAGCAGAACGAAGAGCCGCACTCCGGTGTCCAGACATTGTGAGACAAATACAAAATCAATACAAGTGCAGCATTGTTCCTATAAATGGTTTGATTGTTTTCCTCGTATTGTTGTCAGTAAGAGTCAAGACCCTGTCATGAGTCTGATATGCACACAGACACAGGCAGACAGACCATGACAGGGTCTTGACTCTTACTGACAATAATTGGCTGGTTGGCAGACTGACTGAATGACTGACTGACCAGTGTTTAACTGACTTGTGCCTTTGATAATTTTGTGTGAATTTTTCTTTTCTAGGTTGAACCAATACCACACAAGAGAAGCCTTGCATGTATCAATCACTTCATAATGCACACCGTTAGCTTTCTGAATCGGTTTTCCTGTGTATGTGAAGAGAAACTAGAAGATCTTGCTAGCAGAATTAAACGCTTGGAAACTACGATGAATATCCTGGAGGCCAAGGTAAACTCTGCTCTGAAAGAGATACTTCAGATCTGTGGTTTATAATTTTTTAATTATTAAACTTGCTTAGGTTCTTGTTTAGGTTCTTTGCTTACAAGTACATAATATATTCGTTCATTGGTATGAAACAGGTAGGCACACCACTATCTGATACCATACATGTGGTAATGGGAAAGTTTAGAATGAGTTTTCATGTACACTTGAACATAAAATGATTATGAGGTTGCACGTTACACTGGGTTGAAATAGCCACCTGTAATCTATTTACGTGAGAGGGTCATCCAGGCTGTAGCGGGACATTTGACCTTTAGCAGGGCATTTGACCTGAAGACAAGCTGTGCTTGATAACGTACAAAGCACTGAATGATCGTATGCTAGGCTACATATCTGACTTCTGCGTTTGGGTAGCTGACAACCAGAATAGATGTTGGCTAAGATCCTCAATCCTCATAAGAAAAACTGCTACAAGTCCCGCGGTTTTCTACAGGGTTTGGCAACTGTTCCTTCTCTGTCGCTGAACCCACTGCATGTGAAGAATGCGCCATCTCTGGAGACATTCAAATCACAACTAAAAAACCTATCTTTTTAAAAGTCATGTGACTGTCATTGACTTTTTGAATTCATGTACAGCGCCATTTTTTTCGGCCCCGGCTGTGCCAGGGCACTATACAAATCGTCTTATTATTATTATTACCCGGTACCATAGATGTAACTGCCCTAATTGCTTTGTTTGTTGGTGAATCAGTAAACGGTTTCAATCAATCAATCGCTTGTTAATTTCTAGCTTTCGTCTATACCTGGACTCGAAGGCGTTACCGTAGCAACCACGGCTCAGTCACAGTCAAATTCGACACCAGCTGCACCGAGCGTGGTACAACCACCAGACGAAGTCAATTCACCACCTGGTGCCAATGCCAGCGCCAGTAACGTTAACGGTCATCCTTCATCGGATGCCATTTCCGTATGTTATTGTAACCTTACATTACTTCTATAGTCACGTGAAATGTAAAGTACCAGGTAATGGAATGGCAGGATTTATGTAGCTATCCTACAGAATTAAGGCACTGCAAAATTTATATATCTCCTTTCATTTTGTAATGAAACTGACTCCTAGATTGCTGCTGTTCTAGGGTTGATTATATTCGAACAGGTCTTTGAAGTTGTGGCTGAAAACAAAATCAACAGCCATTATTCTGATGTTAATCAGTTTTCTTTTGGATGGCATTTGACTTTAGTCTAATCAAATCTGCATGACAGTTCTTGAATGTGCAGTACTTGCTAAAGTTGGAGAAGTGTTCTGACATAAAATGATTTTTCCTTTGTTACTCTTAAAAATGCAGTGTGTAGTTTTGAATCTTGACGATACCATGAAAGTGATTTGAAGATCCCTGATGGCACTAAAGATATTTCAGAGACTCACGTTCATACGCAATATCATAGAACGTGAGACTATCGGATATCTCACATAATCAATAAGAGAATGTTAACCCTTTAACGACTAGTAGTAAAAGTGTGTAGTAAAAGTGATTGGCAAACCAATGCAGCTTGTCGTTAAAGGAATAAACATTAGAATTTGTGACCTGATAGAGATAGCTGAGTTCAGGCTTTTATACTTTAAAAAGTTTGCAAAGATTTTGCCATTGTAAGTAGAACTAATTTAAAGTTTGCACAGATTTTGCCATTGTAAGTAGAACTAATTTTTATATTTCTGATAGATTTCAAAAGGCACTATATAATTTTTTGCTTTGTTTCAGAATGGGGAGACGCCTGCCGCACAGGGTACAAATTCAGCCGCCAACGATCCAAGATATGCAAAGTTTTTCACTCTAATCAAGCATGTAAGGTTAACGAGTTCTATGCTAATGTTACCTAACCCATTCTGATCTGATCTAAGGACTTCTATAGCGCCATGATCACCATACACAATGTATCATTCAGTGGTCACTACAGGAAAACCACAGTAAGAAATCTCAGCAACTAAATTATCTATTCTGATGTTGCGTCCAAGATTTCCTTTCAATATTTAATTGACTAAAATCTGCTACTGATAGCATGTTTCTCAATTTTCTTTGATAAATTTTTCGGTGCATTTCCAAACTTTCTGATTGGACATCTTCAGATTCAAGATGCTATGATCTAGAATTTTCATATTTTACAGTGTAGTTGATGTGCTGTTTTCTACATTACATTAATTTTAAATTTGTTTTAATTCCTTCTTGGAGTTCATAGTGTTTGTTTAATTAAGTTTATCAGATAGTTCCAAGTTAACTTTTGTTTATTGAAGTTGTACTTAAGTTAGAGCTTTTTGTATTGGCAAGTTTCACTGCAGCTGTAAATTTTATGCACACGGTCGACTTAATCAGCTGAACATTTTTTGGACAGGGTGTACCAAAAGAAGCTGTTGCGCCAAAGATGCTAATGGAAGGACTGGATCCATCCGTTCTTGAGTAAGTGATTGGCCATGGAATATTCTAGATTCTAGAATAGCTCCTTTTAAGATATGCTCTGATGAATCTGTATGTGTGTGTGTTTGTATTGTAATGACCATTTTTATTTTTATTTGGCCTTCTGAGTTCCAGCTCAGAATAGCTCATAATGGTCGAAAGCAGAATGGTGAAAACTTTTAAGTGTATGAGATGTGATAGAAACATGGTGGTGCTTTCACCAGACCAACTAGTCCCATGTGCTCACCATCTGCCTATGCAATGACCGACCAGTAGTTCACACCCCAGTGACCTAACCTACAGTATCAATGTCCAACCCCAAAAGTATCCATGATCATGCTGGAATCAATTTTCCCCATTGTCAGTGAAAAACTTGAACATTTGATACACTCTTTCAAGAATGCAAAGAGCATAATATACAAACTGCTCTAGAGTCTAGGGTAAATGAAATCTCATTCTTCATCAGGTAACTAGAGCTGAAATGTGAAGAATCCGTTTCCTCACAGTGTGTATATGTATGTATGCATTGTATGTTTGCTCGATCTAGGTCAGAGGTTCTTAACCTTTTTTGGCTCACGACACACCTAAACTTGCAAATAAATTTGGCGACACACCATGCAATAATAATATGTGAATATCGTCAAAATAAAAAATGTTAAAGTTAAACCAATTCATTTATTTAAAATTTTTAATTGTTAACATTTTTAATGAATGATAATGTTGACACTGAATGCTTTCTAGTTTCTAATGATTCTAAAATTCTAATTCTACTGATCTAATTCTTCGATTTTACGTCTTTCCTACGACTCTATATTAACTTAGGTCTTAGTAGGCCTAACAGTTAATGGGATTTTTGCTCCTGGATATTTCTTTGGATCATATTAAAACGAGGATCCACAGTTTGTATAAGTGTAATAGCCTATGTAAGCTGATTGAGGAGGCACCTCCGAGTCTCCGACCAGTTTGTTCCATTTCATTGCGAAATATAACTTATCAAATTATCAACTAATTCACATTAGGAAATATAACTTATCAAATTATCAACTAATTCACATTAGGGCTACAGCTACCAAAATCTGATTCTGCGTAATCAGTTTTAGATTCGATAAATTTAGGTTTTCTTACATGATAAATTTGTCCATTTCGAATGTCATGGTAACGGGTAAATGTTTTCATCGGCGCGGTCGGAAACGTAATACGTACTGCAGACTGCAGTGGGTTAGTGTAACAGTATTATGCTATGTACAATAATAACTGTAGCCTACATGTATAAGGTAAACACTGCATGGCCGCCCCAGATTTCGATCAAATAAAATATATAAAGAGAGTGCTACGAATTGTCACAGCCTACGTCCACTAAACTGCTAAAGTAAGTAGGCCTAAGTCAATGTAATGCAAGAGTGACTGACGCATGCTGTGAGAATTAGCGACACACCAATTCTTCGCAACACACCAACGACACACCATGTTTACGCGACAACCGCCGGTCGATTCGCGACACACTAGTGTGTCGCGACACACCGGTTAAGAACCTCTGATCTAGGTGGTGCTTCGGCGTGTAAACACTGACTCAGTACGTGCTCACTTTTTCTCACCTTTATGTTTAAGCGCGCTTTCTCGGTGGTGGGTCCGTCGACCTGGAATGGCCTCCCTCTGGAGCTTTGCCTCTTTCCTAGGACCTTCTCTCCTATGTTCTTTTCTCACTTTAAGACTTCTTTTGGCCGTGCTAGAGTTGGGAGCACCTCTGAGCAGTTTTATTGAAGGGGCACTGTATAAATGTTCGATATGAATGAATGAATATATGTGTATTATTTTTGTGTGTGTGTATGTTCATTTGCATGTGTGGGTACATGTATCTGAATATTTATGTAGAACCTGAATATTTATGTAGAACCTGCAAACCCCAAACACAACAGTTCACCACTGTCCCATCCATTTCATGCTACTTTGTGTCCTTGTGTTCGTAGTAATCCATCTGCTCCCGTTCCTCAAGCAGCTCCCCCTCCACCAGCCGCAGCAAAGTCCGAGAACAAGAAGGACGACTCCGACTTCAGCGACTCCGACAACCAGAGCGACAGTCTCTCCGACAGTCAGAGCAGCGACGAAGACCTCGATGACTGAGTCCAACAACAAAGTCGTGGAATCCATTGTTCCGAGGCAAATTGCGCCCTA
The DNA here is from genome assembly GCA_020284085.1 of Aporrectodea caliginosa. NCBI lineage: Eukaryota > Metazoa > Annelida > Clitellata > Crassiclitellata > Lumbricidae > Aporrectodea > Aporrectodea caliginosa. The sequence goes on along the minus strand of JACEVL010000150.1, from coordinate 4,009,487 downwards.
TGCACTTTTGCAAAGACTGAATCTGAATCAAAGAAAGGTCGAGTTTCTCTCTGGAGGAGATTTCAGTCAAAAGATGGAGTTTTCTTCCAAGATTGATGTAAATAATTTTACCCAGGATTACTTGTTAAACTCTTGTAAGTCTCAGATAATAATCCACAGTGGATTGATGTGTGGTGTTACGACATCCTGCAGCTTGTAACATTGCGCTAGTTAGATAGCCAAGTGTGCGTGCCTGAGGGGCTTTCAGTTATGCACAGACTGCACTACACTAAGTATCTTCATGCATACATACTTACTTAGTAACAAAAAAAGAATTTTTTCACTTGTTTGCTTGATTTCCAGTTTCTGCGAAACACAGGTGATATGAGAATTTGAAGAAAAAATGAATATAACTAATGGAACAGTGGGATTTAACATAAAATCATGGATTAATTCAAAATACCGACACGTGCAGACATTCGCAGTCACTTTTATATAGCGCAACTTCTACTTTAACATACAGTAATCTGAAGTTTGTAACACGTCATTTCGAGGAAAGAAATGATCGGTGATGTGCTGACTGGCCTTGCTTAGTTTATTTCTATGTAATGCGATGTTTCATGGCACCTTAAGCGTCACAATATAACGCGGTTTCAACAAAATTTATGATATTTACGATTTCTACCAAGTTACGGGTATACTAATGGATGCAGAGGCGGCCTTTGACAGTTTTGTGCTATACGCAAGGACAAAAATGCCGCCCTTTTTCTAATTAATAGTTAAATTTTAAGAAAAAATATGCTTTATTTTGCCGGAATTTGCTGCCTCTTGAAAAATGCCGCTCTAAGCAGCCGCCTATATATCGCCTAAAGTCCTAACCTAAAGCCAGCTCTGAATGGTTGGTAACATCAGACACTACATGCATGTTTAAGATTCGCAAGTAAATGTAAATATTCGAAAAGTGATGGTGCTTCAAAAACCGACCTTGTCAATCTGCAGTTAATTAAGTGATGTACATATAATAGAGTTACAGCGTTCACAGGTCCTTTTCAGACAGATGGGGTTCAAACCCACACCCTTCGTCCCGTGAACCGATAGAATGATTCTTATCATCACACATCCATCTCGAATCTTCGATTGATGTAGATTTCGTCGCCATCTTTGTTTTTTTGGTTGAGCGTATTTTCGGCGGAGTTCAAAGCTGACGAATAGAGCCATCTATCGACGAGTGACGTCTCCGAGTCTCCCGTCGTTCCTCCATCTGGTCGCCCTCTTGCTTCTCCCTCAACGGGTCCGTGAGACTCCAGTTGTTCCTCCTGCTTCGCGATTTTTGCGATCTGCTTAAACAGCTTTCTCGACAGCGAAGAGGCACGTTTCGGCTGTTTGCCAACAGGTGGAGGACTCGTCGCAGGTGGCGCTTTGGACTTCTGGTCATATCCGATCTCCGTTCTCTCTTCTCTCGGACCATCCTGGTGATTATTGTCGTTATGTCTAGCGTCTAGGGTTTCGTAAATGTTGTGGACTGTGAAGACATCGTTTGCCAGCACGAAGCCGCCATCTTTGTCCTCCATCGTTCCGCCCACGTCCGTTCTGGTCGTCGCGAGATTGATGGTGTTTGCGTCAAAACGTCGATTCTTCCTTCTGACGTATCAGATTACAAGACAAAAAATGAATTAATTTGGGATTGGTTTTGATGGAACAAGATAAGATGAAATTAAGTCATTAAAAATAAACTGATAGAATATGATCAAGCAAAGACAATATTTGTCGGAGTATTCTTGCGTACTTGACTATCGCAACGCTAATAGATGTCATCACGTGAGATTACTAATTGTTTTATTAATAATATAAAAGCACAGAAATCGGTCGTTTGTCGTGTTGCGCTGTTTCGCTCGAGTCACGGCACAGCGGGCCAGCCACACACGTCGGCAGACGGTGCCCGGGCGCCGCAGGAAGGGATAGTGGGAGGGTGAGACGGAGAGTGAGGAGTAAGAGGGGAGGGGAGAGTGAGGGGTGCGGTAGGGGATGGGAGGAGAGAGAGGGACTACACTCAATTCATTTCAAGAGATGGCGCTCCTATAGTATACGTTATGAAGGTCATTTTAACCGTCTTAGGACGGGCAAACGTCTACTATTGAATCAATTGGTTACGTCATCCAGCTGGTTGTATACAGTTGACAGTATCATGTTTAGTTTGTTAAGCTCACCTGATGCAGAACACAGCGATTGCAATTATGACGAGCAGAAGACCGAGACCAAGACCGATCCCAAGACCGATGCCGAGACCAAGTCCTGTTAAAGAAAAACAACAACAATGAAACGAATTTGTTCTGCACGAAATGGTCCTGTCAAGTGAATAATTGGGTGTGCGACAGTTACACGTATACTATGAGTGACATGTTATACGAAGTTTATACAACTGATGGCGTTTAGGAAGAACTAAACTCTGTTCAATACTAAGGCCCATGTCACTTGCCTCAATGAAGCAAGTCACCGATCATGCGGTTGTGACCCTAGGCAAGCTGTTTACCCACACGTGCTTCTGGCACCAAGCAGTATAAGTTGGTAACGGGGTAAGTCTGGAAATTAAGGGCAAAAGTCCTGCGATGGCACTGGCTCCGTGTTCAAGACCTTGGGATTCATCCATTGTCAGCACAAAGGTCAGCTGAAGGGAATTAAGAGCCTCCCGACGTTCCTTATAGGATTATGGGTGCCTCGCTTTACTTTCATTCTGTTGTCTTGGTCTTTGTCAGTGAGGGGAAGTTAACTCTTCCCTTTCTATTCCCTGCCCCTTCCCGGTCCCCTACTATTCCTCCGCCCCTACAAAATATGATGACTTTGTGTATTACCAGAGTAACTGGAGGAGATCTCTCTCTTTGCTGACGGCGTCATGTAGATCGTCGGCTGGTCCATTCCCTGGTTCGTTCCCTTGACTCCAACAGGTATCTCGGTAGGGGTTGATGCTCCGCTGGGGGTTGACGTAGGGAGGTCCTTGGACGTCGACGGTTGAGGCCGAGCCGTCCATGTCAGTTGACTGCATTCCCGTTCCATCTGATCAATCCGGTCAGTACTATTGATGTTCGTATTCGATGGACTTTGTCCGTTGCATGCGATGTCAAAATCGGAATCCAGAGGAACTGAATAATAGAGAACAAGAAGAACAGCTAGGAACAATAAGAACAGCAGGGTGACACACCGCTTAACAGCTAACATCTCACAGAGATGTTAGCTGTTAGAGTAAAGAGAACAAAATGATTACATACTGGAATTATTGAAAGTTCGAGTCAGCGGGTTGGCTAGAGAATACCGACTTGGACTTACTTTCATTCATTTTTCTTTCAGATTGTTCAATATAGTTTAATAACGAATAAACGATTCTTGTATTCAACAGCAGTTTTGCGACTGTTTTGACACTGTAGTGTATAGGCCTACTTTAAGTTTTAAAGACAGTAGTTATAGGCCTATGCCAGTAGCAATGATCAGTAGTTTTTCGAATTTATCGACAGAAAGCTGCACAAGTGTTATGGTTCTGCCATTCTACCAGGGCCGGCCCTAGCCCAAATGGCGCCCCAGGCAAAGCATACATTTGGCGCCCTCTGATCCCGTCTCCACGGTCCATCCCACGTCACAACTCAATGATGAACCCGCCAAAAGATTCACGCTCAACTGAGTTATTTATTATTACATTTTATTTAGTACACTCAACCCTGGATAATTTTGAATTTGGAGGGATTGTAACAAGCAAAAAGGCTCCGAATTAGGCCTTCCGACAAATTCAAATTACCGAGAAACAAAATTATTTATTCAAAAAATTATTTGTTTTAGTAATCAGAAATCCGTTCTGCTTGTAGTTTTTCACCAACAGGTTTCAGTTGATCAAAATTGTATTTTTATAAAGCTGAAAGCAATTCAAGAAAATGCCCTCAAAACTAGTATTTTACAAACGAATTACTAGCTGATGACTGCATGGGCACTAACACTAACAGCTAAATTAGTTTCAGTTTCGTTGAAATAGTTGAACAGCCATCCTTTTGCTTTTTGATACAAGTTCTCTGTTGTGTTTTTCTTACAATTTAGAGCACCCGATCACTTCAGAAACTGTCGCTTCACAGGGCTGTACCTAATTTTTAAAATTAAAATTTTTATTTTATAAGATCAAATCTATAAATAATCATTATTGATTTAGATATAATTAAGAAAACTGTTATTAAAATGTAAATGTACAGATTTTTACAGGTAATTAACCTAGTTGATGCAACTGCGATGTCTGCAGTCCACAAAATAAAGCTACATTGATTAAATATATTATACTACAATAATATTTCTTCAGTTGTTGGCATTTTCAGTCGAAAGCTGTCACTATGTACAATGTACATGTATGTCGGCATCAGATACACGGACGGTCAGGTCTATTACAGAATCAAACTACAAAGTACAGACACGCGTGAATAATTGAATTTTAATGGTTAAAATACAATTTGTGGGGTGTCGAAATTCAATTAGGTCTACTTGAAAAGGTGCAGTGAAACCATTAATTGTTTTAAAATTAGTTCCATACGCAAAAGTTTTGAATTCAAAATGAAAATAATCATTTTAATTGAAAAATGGCGAAAAGTGATAAACTGTTAAAACACACTTTTTGTGAAAATGGCGCCCCCTAGATTGTGGCGCCCTAGGCAACTGCCTGCTTTGCCTGTGCCTAAGGCCGGCCCTGCATTCTACCATCCTGCTGCGGCACACGTGGAGCAGGTTCACTGCACCGTGTGTTGCCGCGGCTTCCAGGTGGGAAGCACTGCTGGTACAGTGCTGTACACACACAACACATGGTAAAAACGTGTATAGGCCTACGCAGCGCTTAGAGGTTTCGCACAGAAGACAAATCGACACCCTATAGAAACTCCTCAGGAGCGTCATCTATCATTCTATTGCCGAATAGCTTCTAAATCGTTTACGATCTGATGACTCATGAAAGTGTTGTTGGTCATGACTAGAGTTGAGTTAACGACAGAACTAATGGGTCTTTACGGTTCAGTGAGCCATGTCAGGAAAACTTATCGCAGGTAGCGTAGGACCTACAGGTAACGGCACGAAATCTTTGTCTATACCACGCTTATAAAAAATGACCATTAAAGACGAACTTCTCAAAAGGAAACAGCTATACTGAAAAGGCAATAGGAGAAGCCAAAATAACAGCCTTTTGAAAGGTAGCCTACTTAAAGATATGCAATAAATAGTACCACCACCCACCACCACCAACACCAACAGCAACACCACGACAACAGCAAAATCAACAACACCACATCTTTCATTTGTATGGTATTCGTATCTGAGAATTTATAAAGCGCCTCTCACAGTACAAGCTATTCAGAGGCGCTCTCAGCGTGACAGCCTTGAGGGAACAAGAAAGTCTTCAAAAAGCGGAGCAATGAGGGTGGCACCCCAACCAAAATCTTATTGAGGATTGAGGGGAAGGTCGTTCCATAAAGAAGGGCCCATCACGATTGCAAAGGCATGGTGTTGGGTCATGGCCTGGGTAATCCATTATATGCTAAACCACCGTCACTACCGACACCTCTGTACCTGGTGTCTCTAAGTAAATAAAAGATTAAAACACAGACGATATCTACCTTGCAAATCGATGGTGATGCTTTCACTCGGCAGCGAACGACAGAACGTATCGGTAACGAACAAGATCCTTCCGATTGTCTGCGGTTCCAGACATAGCAGCGAATTGTGTTGTCCTATTGTTGAAGCGAAGGCGGTTCGATTCCAGCTCAAACACCTGAAAGCTGTCACGCCACAATGTCTTGGCCTCCAGCTCCAGTTAACAGCGTTACCACCGGAACTGGAAATGGTACAGTTCCAGTCCATCTTAGCACTTACCAACTTCACCCGGATGTACTTCACGGATGAGGTCTGAGATACCTCAACCGCTTGATTCGTAAACATTGAATCCTCCAACCAGCCTTGGTCATCCGGTTGGCAAGTATAGTTGACCTTGACATTCAGGACTGTATTTGTACCCTGAACATAGAGTCCTTTCAGTGGAATATCGACCGAACACGGAGTGGCACTCGGTCTGAGGCACGTGGTACTCAGAAGGTCCGTGATGTTCAAGGCGTTGGGCTGGGAGGTGGCAGGGTTGGACAGCTCTGCGTCGATGATGCTGGTCAGGTGGAAGAGTGGAGGACACGATGGTAACTGGTAACCGATCAGGTGAGAGGTGTTCGTTGTGGTAACATCTCGATTCTCAAATTCACTGACTAAAATTCACAAGTCTAATTTAGAACCGTACTAATTAACTGTATACATGACATTGTATATGTGTAGAGCTGTAGGCCCTACATGTATGACATTGTGTAGTTATGCATGCATGTGCGTATCTATGCATGCATGTACGTAGGCCTCTGTATGTAGGCATGCATGCATGCATGTATGTATGTGTATATACAGGTAAATTCCCTGTTTACTTACATAACCGGCAACAGTCTTCTTTACGTTACAGTGCATCACTCACTATAGGTCTTCTTTCAGTTACATTGCTTAATGCAACTGAAAGTGTAAATTAAAATGTAAATTAAAATGCTAATGAAAATATAAGTGATTATTTAAATCAAAATGAAGGTCAAAATGTAAATCAAAATGTAAATCTGAATGTAAATCCAGTTATAATGATGTATTTACCAGGATTACAGCTCAAGGCTGAATGAATTATAAGCAGAATGAGCGACAGAGTAATTCGATGAAAACGACTCATATTCGCAAGAAATCCTCAATCGATCGAGTCACAAGAATCGCTTCTTAATAACCCTTATTAATTATTTCTCGGTAATTAACCACAATGACAACTTCTTAGTTAGCCAAAAAACTAATTAGGTCTTATTATCAGAGTTCCAATCGAATTTCGCCAACACGTAGCCACCACATAACACTGCGTAGCCTATACAGCTGCCTGTGTTGAAATGGCTTTTGTGAGAACTCTGAGGCAAACAGGTTCTGCCGTTCAACTAAATCATCAAGTCAGAAAAGTAACTATAGACGACGACCGGCGTCTCAAAGCACGACGTACGGGCCTATAGATAGAGATATCAAGGGTTTTTAGGCCCGTTAAAGTCATTACAGGCCTATTATTGATTGTTAAATTTGACATCGTAAGTAGGCCTATACCTACCTACCTACCTATAGGGCTGTTTTTTATATATAGAGGAGCTGAGTCCTGCGTATAGGTCTACTATGGAGTCACTGACGCAGAACTGTGATGAGTCATGGCAGACACACTTGGGTGCAGTAGACCTATAGTGCAGGTCTTGTGCGCAGACTTTCTATAGGCCTCCTCTTGGAAAGCGCCGACTGTATAGGCCTATAGGGGACCTACTCACTTTTTATACTCAGGAAAAAGTCGTTCAGCAGAATCGTCAAAACGTAGGCTGACGTTTCTCGTATAGACCTTTCTGTAGGCTGTATACACCTATCAGTATATAATTATTATATTATTATATACAGATATCAAGGTATAGGCCCGTTAAGGCCTTTTATATTATATACACCGTATTTGATATCTATCGCAATTTGTAATCGCCTACGTAATAGGCCTAATTATAATTTATTACATATCATGTGCATATTAGCCTATATAACACACACACCCACACACCCACACACCCACCCACCCACCCACACACTCTCTCTCTCCCTTTATATATATATATAGTCATAGAAATTTAGTAATAGAAATTTAAATATTAGATTAGATTAGATTAGATTACATTACATTACATTACGTTACATTGGATTAGATTAGATTAGGCTAGATTAGATCGGAGAAGGGGATCTTGCAGAACAGTGTCACATTATTCTCGGCTACAATCAGCCTAGGTCAATTGGTATACCTCTCGGGCAGTGGAGGCGCCTGGATTTCAGGTTTGGGGGTCTAAAGCTCCAAGCCATTCTCTTTTGTCCCCTCCTCCCTGTGATTTGCAGTGATTTTCCACTTGGGGGGGGGCTGAGCCGCAGTTAGAGGGGCTAAGCCCCCCATCCCCTTTGACGCCGCCACTGCTCTCGGGAGAAAATCAACTTCAGATGTCAGCGATACCAGTGGTCTGTAAAGACTTTGATTCTCAAAGAAAGAGATCAAAATAGAAATCTTAAAACATAAAGGGTCTTATCAGATTGATGTTTGTCCGTTTAAGCTGACACGAGAACTTCTATAGCGCCACTACATTGAGTCACTGTCAGGGCTGCCGATAGAAATTCCGGGTCCCTAGGCAGAGCAGTCACGGGCCCCTAACTATCCTTAGACTTTATGAGAAAAGTTTAAAAAAAAACTGAAATAATAATAGTGCGGGTACAACCCTTCAAAATTATATTTAGGCTATGTATTATGCACATAATAATATTGTAGTTAAGTGTCCGTAATATTATATCTTTAAAGGCAGAAATAATAAACTTTATATAACTGATTATAATATTTTTCATAAGTTGATTGCTGGGTCCAGCCCGGGCCCCTAAAAGTCGCCGGGCCCCTGGGTTTTTGCCCCCTCCCCCTCCCCCCCCCTCTCGGCGGGCCTGGTCACTGTTATCCAAGAACATCACCCTGGTTTACTCGGTTAAAGTACACCGTTTCTTAACAGGCATGCAACTCGAAACGGAACTCAGTTTCAAACAATAAGTAACAACCGAGATAAACCAAAATTTATGAATCGAGTTTTTCCTTCTGAGGCTAAATTTGCTCGTAATTTAAATGCTGCCTACTCTATATTACAATTTAATCTGATGTAAGACCTACATTGTAACATGGAATAGGCAGCTTAGATCGAATATATTTGAGTGGCTTGGCGACATTGAAGTTGGAACTTAGATTACTACACCCATTGCGATTGCCTTTTTTATAATATTATAATTCGCCAATTATGACATCATCGCAAAGTGACGTAATTTTCCTTTGTTTTCTCATGATTCGGACATTATACCATTAGTTTCTGTCGGAGTGAGCAGAGGTCGAAGAAACGATAAAGAAGAAGGCGACAAATTTCGACAAACACGACAGAAACGATGAAAACTACGACGAAATAAGACAAAGATGTTGAAGAAGATGACGAGCTACAGTTCCAGACCTGAGCAGTCGTCGTCACTCGTCGATCATCGAAGTGAAACAGAAATTATTCGTAACGTAAGACAAACATTTGTTCATCGTCATTTCAACGACCGAAAAGCGAAAATAATCGGTAATTAAGTAAGGAAGTATAGGCCTATGGACCTGGTAAAACATGAAATTATAACGCCGCAAGTATAACCTAAGAAATAAGTATGAAAGTTAGTTAGAAAAATAATTATCACATAAAAGTAAGAAATTTTATGGCGTACATTCTCTCCTTTTACTGCATCTGTTGTTCATGATTTTGGCTTGTTAAATATTTATATAGCGCGTTTTTAACGTAGCTAACCATACAGGGCCGTTAGGCTATACATAAAAGTATTAAATCGCCTAATCAAGGTAAAATTTTGAAGATGACAGAGAGACAATCTCAGACAAACATGCAGTCGAAACCAAAGATTTTAGCTGTTAAAATCTGTGGTCGAAACCATAGCAACAGAATGGCCGACGGACAGACTAGACTCTAGTAGTCACTAGAGAGACGAGTGGACAACCGAGAGAAAAACAGAGACACAAAAAGCCAGACGCAGAAATAGTACTGTTATTAGAGGGACTCTTTTTCCCGTTGTTTGCGTTTCTGTGTCTAATCCACGATGGTCTAATCATTCCCATGTCTAAGCATTATGACGTCATTTTCATAGTCTGACGTCATACATTTTGACCATAGACTCATTTTTATGTAGACAACAGTTACTAGGAATGAAGAGTATTATGACGTCATAGGTATAATACGACCATTTCGCAGAATAGAGCGCCGCGTTGCGATCATGCAGGGGCGTTACTTTAACTATTTCATTTAAGAAAACATTCCGAAACAAGTTGAAAAATTCCCTACAATCCGTCAATGTTCATCTGTTACCAAATTTAAATCAAATTTAAAAACTCGTCTATTCTCATTACACTATGACTAAGAACAGAGCGCAAACGCGCTTTCGTGCAAGACTTGTCTTGTTAAAGCGCGCTATAAATTTGTAATTGTATTGTATATTGTATTATATTGTAACCCGTCGATTAATAGTCCTCTAAATGATGTTTTGCCAGTCATAATATATATAATTATTATGACATCTTTCTGAAATTTTATTCTGATGCATTTCGTTGCTTCTCGTGAAATAAGTGGATTCTTTAGATAATATTTCGTCTGTCGTATTATGACGTCATATTTATAGAAATAAATTCTGACGTCATATTTATAGAAATAAATTCTGAGGTAGGTTCACATCCGTGACATCCGCCATTTTGGCCATCAGTGGCGTCTGCATATTTTGCAAGTTGCTCTAAAAGTTCTAATATTTTTGATCGACAGATGAATGTATTCGAAGCTTACTTGTTTATTTCTTGATTCATATTTTGGTAGGTCGAAGTTTGCTGGAATTTGCAATTTTTTAGGACTACATTTATATGAATAAATCTTTTGCGGCGGAAGATTTCGCTGCACTGGAACGATTTTTTTACTTCCGCGGCGGAAAACCGTCTGTCTATGCTCGTGTCTCCTCATAACTTAAGCTTTTGCAATGACAGCGCCATAGAAGTTTCCAGATTATATTAGATTTGATAGTAATAATATGATATTTTGTTTGAAACTCTGTGTATTGTATTGTATTGTATTGTATTTGAACACTTGTTATAGCGCCCCAACCAGATTTCCCATTCAGAGGCGCTCCCGACTACTGCGCGAACGGTGAATCGGAGTTTCACGCCGAAGCGCATGAGCAATTGCGAGTGAAGGACTTGCCCAGGGTCCCTACGCGGCGACTTTGAGGTGGATGCTGACTTGTGAATGACTGCGCTCATCAATGACTAATATTCTGGTTTTCCGCAGAAGAGTAACATAAAGATTCTTAATCAGTTCGTTACGACTGCAGCCCTGCCAACATTTCCATGGGCATTAGACGGGTCCCATGTGTGCTGTACACGGGCCCCATATTAGAATATGGGCCCTATATAATATATGGGCTCCATGTGGGCATGCTGGTAGGATCACAGCATGGTCAACTTGCGTTGTTTGTACTGCTAAATATTAATCTACTTTAATTACTCTATCCATAACCATAACCATAACCATAACGGGTCCCATGTGTGCTGTACACGGGCCCCATATTAGAATATGGGCCCTATATATATGGGCTCCATGTGGGCATGCTGGTAGGATCACAGCATGGTCAACTTGCGTTGTTTGTACTGCTAAATATTAATCTACTTTAATTACTCTATCCATAACCATAACCATAACCAAAAATTTTATCGCCACCAGTTAGGATGTACTATACATGTATTTCTGTTACAGTGTCTTCTCTGAGAGTTACGATACTGCCCGAACGCTATTACAATCAGTTGTTCGAGTTCATCACGAATCAGAATTCCACAGTCTTTCATGCTCAATGATCGAAAAACAGAGAATGGAAACCCCTAACGTCATGGACCGCAACAACAGAGCTTTCTGGGTGAAATGGGAGTCGGGTGGGAGGATGAGAGCAAAGGAGCTGTCATTGGAAATTCGAGGTTCCTAGATTGGGTGATGATAATGAGAGAAGGATGGTCAAGGGTCTTACCATCTCAAAATGGGATGGTGCCACTGGATTCTGGGATTTCTCACTTCTCCAAGGACCAAGGTATTTGTGTGTCATTATTTTTAATCTGGCCATTTTATACAGAACTTCGCACTTTTAAGGTCAAAGGTGAGGGAATCCGGAATCGTGGGACGTGCATCACTAATGCCCATAATGGCAGCTATAGATGTTTTTATCTTGTTTGATCTAATGGAGTTTTCTGATTGATGTTTAAGTACACCATCTGCTTTTTGTGTTACAATGATAAAAGGTTTACTTGCTTATATACTCCTGAAAATTAAATGCTGCAAACGTGTTAAGGCATACCAAAATAGATTCTAACATTTCTTTATTAGTAGATGCCGTGTCGATGCAAGCATTGGTTGAAGATGAAATTGATGACATGTTATTGATTTAGGTGACACCTGCTTCATCTTTACGCAGGCCAACAACAGTTACAGCTACGCCTAGTTATGGCCGATGTGCAACTATATAACATCCGAAGTCAAGTCGTGCAGCGATGCCCACATATTGCTCTCCATTGCAGTCTAAGACTTGAGCAATAGCCAGGTAGGCCTGTGGAATTTCTTTCAAAAAGATTATAATATTATACTTTCAGAGAACCAAATCTTCACATTGTTTTTTCATTCATTCATTCATTCCGGAAATTTATATAGCGCCTCTTCAAGAAGCCTACACAGAGTCAATCCCAGTCCAGCCACGGCCAAAGAGAAAGGACTTTAACAATTGGTAGAAAGCAGGCAAAATTATTTTTGTTTTCTTCTTTCACTTAATGCAAGTCGAAGTCAAGTCTGATGATTTGGTATTTGCTAAATGTTGTCAGAAACGCTAGACATAACAATTATGGTTGTTTATTTCCATGAATAGTTTCTTAAAAATTATCACAGTACAATTTATCGCAGAGCATAATTATACACTGTGAATTGAAAATATAATTATATCAGTTTGTCATTGTTTTCAATTGCAGACGGAGCAAATTCAACGACTCCGCAGAGCTTCTGGAAACTTCACAAGTTGACAATTGGCATTCAGGAAATGAAGTTCAAGGCCAAGTCTTCCAGTGATGTCATGCTGGCTCTGTGAAGTGTTCCGAACAACCAGAATGCGCCCTCATATGAAGTGACAACACGAGCTCATGGGAACACGTTCTCTGTTCCAAAGAGCAAATCTCCAATGGGCGATCTGGTTATTCGTAATCGTAATCTGATTATTTGTAATTGTAATCTGATTATTTGTTATCGTAATACCTGTTTTGCCACCCCATCTAAATAGTTGGCCAGTCTTCTGCTGGGGGAGAGCCCCTCTGGCTCCCTCCTCCATTAGGCAGCTCCGGGCCTTCTCAATTGTTGAACCCTCCATTTAGAATGCACTCCCTTTGGAAGTGTGCCTGCTGCATGCCAAGGTCCAGTAGAACTGTTTTACGAGTTGCTCAAGTTATAGTCTGTATTATCGTGGTTGAAGGGATGCTATTTGTAAGTTTTTGAAATGAATGTATGAATGAAACCATCCATCCATCAAGACATCCATTCATTCATTTTTCCATGCATGCACCCACCTGCATTCAACCTAAAAAAATCCATCCATTAATTGACTCATAATTTGTTTGTCCATTCATCCATCCCATCAAGTCATTCTTTCATTCATTCATCATCCACACACCAACCAACTGGTTCCCCGTGTATCCATTCATCCATCCATCCATCTATGCGTCCATCCATCCCTCCATTCATCAACTCATCCATCTGTCCATCGAAGTAACCTGAGATTGAGACCTTATCTGAACGTCTAAACCTTGCCCAAAGATTGAGAGTGAACTGAGGCTCTCCATCCACCCCCTCCATCCGTCGATTCATCCATCGGTCTGTCTCCATCCACCAAACAGCAATGCAGCCATCCGTCAGACCATTCAGCCATTCGTCGTTCATCCACTCGTCCATCCTTACATTCATCCATCCACCAAGTCATTCGTTCATTTATTCATCCACCCATCAATCCTTACACCCATTCACCTATGAAGTCATTCATTATCCACCATGTGTGCCCACCATGTATATGAAGACTGAAGTCCTACCAAAAGATTGAAACCCAGCCTGAAAATCCAAACCCTAGAATCCCCAAAAAGAGAAAGTCTTTGGGCTGTGCTGTTGTGTTCGAATGCTTGGCATAAAACGCAAACGGTTTAACGCTTTGGGGTGTCCAGGGGTTCAGACCACCCTCATGCCAAAACCGCCACTCTGGATACATGTAGAGCATTTAGATTGTAGATGTGCCTCGAACCCCTATCGATGACTCAACTTTGTCTTGTCAAGAGTTGCGAGTATGATGCAAGCTTATCCCAGACCCTTCAAATTTCACCCAGGCACTGAGGGCTTTGGTTGCAGTTTAGTTGTATGATGTAACTATAGATATTGATAGCAGTTTACACTTTACACCTATGCTGCCTGACAGTTTGGCGTTTCTCTCCTGGTCGCCCTATCCATAGATTTCCACACCTGGTGCGTTTTATGCCAAACATTCGAACATTATTATTATTATTATTTTTATTATTATTATATTGTTATTATTTTTATTATTATTATTATTACTAATACTACTACTACTACTACTACTACTACTACTACTACTACTACTACTACTACTACTACTACTACTACTACTACTACTACTACTACTACTACTACTACTACTGCTACTGCTACTGCTACTGCTACTATTTATTTATTTATTATTATTATTATTATTATTATTATTATTATTATTATTATTATTATTATTATTATTATTATTATTATTATTATTATTACAAACCATCATTCATGCGCAAACAACACAGAAATGCACTCTGAGGGGCAACTAGTGAGTTACCTGGTGAAGAGTAGTTAGATATCCATATCTATCTATCTATCTATGAGATTTATATAGCGCCCTTCAAGGTTACTACTCAGAAGCGCTCCCGACCCAGGCCCGGTCAAAAAGGAAGGTCTTAAGTAATTTATAAAAGAAGAAGAGAAGTCTCGTGGAAGAGAACGCAGGTCAGAGGGGAGACCATTCCAAAGAGAAGGACCCACTATCGAGAATGCCCGACGCTGTCTGGTGGCAGAGCGAGCATGTGGTACCATAAAGTCACCTCTAGAAGCCGATCGCAGAGATCGGCGACCAGAGCAGACCGAAGTCAATGTGAAGAGCTCCTGGAGATAGGTAGGTGCTCTACCCAGAACACATTGCCAGACAATAGATGAGACTCTATAATTGATGCGCTGCTGGACCGGGAGCCAGTGGAGGACATCGCGCATAAAGGCAGAGATGTGGCCAAACTTAGGTACACCACCAATTAAGCGAGCAGCCGCCCGAAACACGCCTTCCAAAGGCCAATGAAAAATAGTGAAAAATAGTGAGTTTTGACACGTTTGTTGAAGGAAGAAAAGGAGATTGAGCAACAGGTAAACATTGGCAGTATATTCCATTCCTTGGGGGCAGCAACACGGAATGCACGAGAGCCCATGACATTGCCATGGAGTGATTTGCAAATTTTAGTGATGAGGTGATGGAAGGGCAGAGGTACGTTAGGGCGGAAGAGGAGCAGGTTGAGCGAAGTGGTTGGACCGTGAACAACCGATGAAGATAAGAGGGTAGGTGGTGATCGACAGTGTCAAAAGCAGCACTAAGGTCAAGGCATACTGAGAGGCATGTATTTAAGGTATCATTAGATGAGAAGCTGTTGTCAGCGTTAAGGCAAGAGCAGTTTCAGTGGAGTAGCCTTCACGGTAACATAACAGCACAGTCCAAGGATTTTCTCTTGCTAGGACTTCAGTCTTCGTATACAGGGTGGGTAGGTGGATGAATGAATGACTTGATAGGTGAAAGAGTGTAAGGGTGGATGGATGGATGGATGAATAAATGAATGAATGGCTTGATAGATGGGTAGATGTACAGTGTTTAATCTAGTCCCCTTGCTGTCGGGGGGGAATTGAGGGTTCTGGGGGGGTATCCAGCTTATTGTAAAAGTTGACGACCGGGGGGGTAGTAACGAGTATTTCCAAGAACAAGATCTCAACAATTTTCCAGGAATTTTCGAGGGGGTAGTAAGGAGAGTTTTCCAAGGATTTTCTTTCGAGGGGGGTAGTAACAGCCATCGAGAGTTTTCCAACACAATATTCTACAAAATTACATGTCTTTAATTTTTCTTGGGGCTAAAATTTCATCTCTTTAATTTTTCCGGGAAACTCGATTCTGGGGGAAACTTTACCCCCAGAGACGTCTAGATTAAACACTGGTAGATGTAAGGATGGATGAGTGGGTGAATGGATGAATGGCTGATGGTCTGGCGCGTGGCTCTTGCTGTTTGGTGAATGGATTGACGGATAGATGAATGGATTGGTGGGTGGATGGTGGTTGGATGGATGGAGCTTCGGTTCACTCTCTCTTTGGGTAAGGCTTGGATGTTCAGATAGGGTTTCTCTCAGGTTGCTTCGATGGACAGATGGATGAATTGATGAATGGAGGAATGGATGATGGATGGACCCATAGATGGATGGATGAATGGAGGGAGGGAGGGAGGGAGGGAGGGAGGGAGGGAGGGAGGGAGGGAGGGAGGGAGGGAGGGAGGAAGGAAGGAAGGAGGGAGGGAGAGAGGGAGGGAGGGAGGGAGGGAGGAGGGAGGAAAGGAGGGAGGGAGAGAAGGAGGAGGGAAGGAGGGAGAGAGAGAAGGATGGAGGGAAGGAAGGAGGGAGGGAGTGAGGGATGATGGATGGATACACGGACAGAGAAACCAGTTGGCTGGTGTGTGGATGAATAACTTGGTAGATGCGGGTCCATGAGTGTGGTCCATGTGTGTGTGTGGATACATATATTAATGAATGCCTATACATGTACCTTGTCATTAGGCAGAGATGTCATTTTAGACTTAATATTTACTTAGATCTAAATGCTGAATGTATTAGATATTAGAGGATGCCGAGCGGGTTGACAAGATACGGATCCTCGGAGTAATAGTTGATGTGTGAATCTCTCAGTTGTGACCTTGGCATGCATTCCCACCCTGAGGGACACTCTCCTCTTGTACCTCGTCGCTGTATGCTCTTTGGGTTCTCCGTTCGCACGGACTTCCTCCTCAGAATGACCACCATCGCTCAACAGAGGCGTGTTTACAGAAAACGGGGACCTAGGCGCAAACATTTTGGGGGTTCTGAGAGTCTGAGACTCTGGGGGTGTTTAGCCCATCATGTGGAAACACCCACGAAGTTGAACATGAAGCATTTTTTATGTGTTGTTGACACTGTGCTTATGATTAGTTATAGAAGCTATTTTCAAGGAATGTGAAGTTATTTGATTTTAGTTTTAAGAAATGCAAGAATATTAATTTTATTTGTGATGTACTCGTTTGTTGCAATGCAATGCAGCACTGGTATATTGTATAATATAAAAAATGTTTGACAAATTAATTCTGTTACATTGAATCGGTGTTACTTTTTAACAACTAGTCACAAACAGGGTAATAGAAGAGAAAGTTTAAGTTGCAAAACATCGTTGTCCACAATTCGCGATATTCTTTAAATTGTTCACCAAGAATGGATCAAATTCAAGCAATATTGACCAGACAACTCAAATAGTTAGGCTACTGAGGCCCTGGTAAGGCGGGTTTCATGTAATCGTACTATGCAAAATGGTTTGAGTTATAAGAACTTATTAACAATCTGAGCTAGGCCTATAAAAGAAAGGTTGGAAAGCTGTGGGCTAACAAAACTGGAGAGGAGGAGGAGGAGATGGAGGAGGAGGGGAGGAGCAAGAGCAGGAGGAGGAGATGGAGGAGGAGGGGAGGAGCAAGAGCAGGAGAGACTTAACTGAAGCTCAGAGTATCATCACTTGAAAGAATTAAGGCATCACAATGCTCTTGCTTCTTATCCTCTTCCTCCTCCTCCTCCTCCTCCTCTTTCACCTCCCCTCCTCCTCCTCCTATTTTTTAATTAGCAACAAACAACTTGTGAAACAAGGCAACTCGAGGACATAAGTTGCAAATAATTAGTTCAGAAACCGACATAAAAACTTCAGCGTAATAGCTGTGGACTTGTGGAGTGGCTTGGATGATAGTACTGTCTCAGTGAAAACTATCACAGCCTTTACCAAGAAGCTAGGAATTGTTGGCTATTAATCATTCCCATTCCCGTTAAACCCTCATTTGGCTACAACATAGATTGCCTCTTCCAGACGCTTGCTATGCGCTTGCCAGACGCAAATGAAGGCCACAATGATAGGCCTACGTAGGATATACTTACATGTAGCCTAGGCCTACTTAAATTGTAGAATGGACTAACATCGCTGTTTATTTCGTGCGACAAGAGGGATCTTCATTGTCGGGATATTTCCTCAGCCCATCCTCATCATTCCTACTCCACGGTGCAGCCGGGGGTCAAGAACAGTGTGGCGTTTTAAGAGCTAATAAATTATAAAGATCACCGATTGGATGCTGCGCATAAATTAAATTAAATTAGAGTAGCGCTTTAGAAATCTTAATTTTTTTCGGTGGGTAACTGATAGCGTAATGCTATTACGTCACGAAATTCTGTGTTCTCTGACGTCACGTATTACAGTGCGCAGAAATATTTTTCGGCGCATTTTAACTTAAATAATTTAATGAAATTTAATTTTAAATGTTTGGTCTAATTACTGAATTCTGAATTTGCGTCGAAAGATATATAGGACTAGAACTACCGACTGGAGACAATAATATTGTCGTTGAGTTAATAACAGGTATATCAGTGATCAATCGTCTATTTATTAATTTCGTCTATTTATCGGGGGGCGATAGCGCATTGGATAGCATCTGGCACAGAGACCGAGAGGTACCGAGTTCGAGCCCCGTTGGGCGGATATGCTTTGTAGGCTGCTATTAGCGCCGTTGTATTGCAGGCTGTCTGTTCTGTTAGTAGTTAAGATTTAAATTGCATAACATGTAAATGTACAGCGCAGTGCGTTTGTCAGGCGCTTAATAAAGAAAAGATATTATTATTATTTATTATTATTTCGTCTATAGGGGTCCATAGTGTAGTGGTAACATCAGTGGCGTGAAGAGCAGTAGGCTAGGTAGCGGGATTGCTTCCCGAACCCTCCCAAAGGTCCACTCAGCCTATCATTCGCGAGATGGCGCGTTCGTATAAATGAGATGTAGGACGTGATGGGCGCCTTGCATGACTGCCGTATACAGTTAAATTCGACTCCTGTAATAACTTGTGATCATCCGTTCATACTGATTTGTAATCATCCAGCATTGTGTCAGTTTGAAATTAAGCGAAGATTATTATTAACAAAATATACAGAGCCTTAGCCAAACAACAGGGTCTTGGGTCATGTTGCTTCATAAGAAATAGCCTAGGTTATCAAAAATCTTTGTGGGCTGAATTAAAATGGTACTAAATATTTGTGTAATTAATCTAAGGTTGTAAAAACTTAAGGAATATTATGAATATCAGAAGGTAAGAAAGAAATGGTAATAAGTTGAGAAAAGTCATATAGATTGTGTTGAGCCAAAGATCATAAAAAATTCGTTGTTAGCCTAAATTGGTGGTTATCAATTTTTGTAAGATTAATTTTAATATGGGTTTGCTTTTCCCCTTGTAAACTTCTGAAACTTCTGAACAATGCATCTGTATTGCTTTCAGGATTTCAACCTGCTCTGCTCTGTTGGAACGATGATGTCTAAGGAACACAAGTTGAAGGACGATGAGGAAATGAAGACAAACCTGGACCGTAAGTTACTGCTAACAGATTTGACTTCAATGACAGTCCCTTGGTATTTTTTGTAAAGTACTAGATTAAATCAAGTATACATTAACTTAAAGAATCAAACGATTGAAGGCTTATACATGCTTAAAAGCAAAGCAGGCCAACATCTACGAAACAACCCATGTTGACCGAAATCATAATATGATTACATCCGAATTTGTGTGTGTACTGTATATAGGTCTATAATATGCACATATGTACTATGACAATATAATGCTTTTGAGAAAGGTTCTCGACAGTTTTGTATTAATCACTTGGGCCCGTCGATTTAGAATTCTCTTCCCACCAACATTAACAAGCACCTAATTTACAATTATTTTAAAAAATGCTGTGATCATACCTTGTCAGTGGAAAGTAAATCAATCATTGTTGATATCTTAACAGTTGTTAATAGAAAGTTAATAGAAATACTTAACCACTAAAAGACTTAACTATTTTTAACTTAACAAATTTTGAATAGGTTGTCTGCTTTTTGTTCCTTTGTGAGATGTCCAGTTTAGATTTGATATCAAGGCACAATTTGATTTCTGTTCCGTTTTATATATACCTTGTCTTGTAAATGGTTTCTTCGTATAGTAGGATTGATATCCCTTCTGGGACTCCATTGTTGCCTGGGTTGTAATAATTTATTAGTTTTCTAAGTTGAGAGTAATAATTAATTGTTGATTGGTTATTGGTTTACAAAGGTTTACCATAAACCATTGATTGATATAACAGGACTATGATTTACATATGTATGTCTACAAGTGTTTATTTGGTTGTGTGTATTACTGTAATGTGGTTATGTATGAGTGTGTTTGTATTTATGCATGTATGTATATATTAAGAAATTTTGTAGTGACTTTTATGATCGTTCAAAGATCCTCATGGCAGTGTTCCTGGTTCATGAATCATTTGACACTGAATTCAAATCTTTGAATACTGTAAGGGCATACGACTATTGCATATAAATGCAATGTATTAGTCTCTCTAGAGATGGTTATTAAGGAAGATAGTTGCATTTATTAACTCACTAGATTACTGTCCTCATAGTTTGTGTAAGAGGTTTCTAAAAGAAAGTATATAAATGCCATTTGTATACCTAAACTTATGCAATTTTTCAAATCAGTGAATTGTTACACTTCTGTTGTAGCTGCATTGATAAGAGAAGATCAGAGCAAAGGTGCAAGTGTAACATCGATGAAAGCCACAATGGTAAGTTCCTTTTAAGTTACTTAACGTCCAGATTACATTCAGACCATCGGGCATCAGGTGTTTCAAAATATACTACCGTTAAATAAGGGAAAACATTTCTTTAACGTGCATTGGGCAGTGGCTGTGGCAGATAATTGAGCAACTTAACTTTGCAATCCTCCAATGAATTCTGATATTTTTTAATTGCAATTCCACTTGAAGCAAACAGTGATTGCTATCTTGGGCAGCACAACGATGGTGCTACTGAAGTCATTAGATTCGATTTATTAGATTGAATTAAATAAGTTTACAAGATAATTGAGCATCATAAGTTCTGCCAAGTACTTGAGTATAATATTTTTTTGCAAGTCTTCAGAGTTTTGGGTTTCTTATAGAAACGTAGCAATGTGATGACACGTTATGTAAAGATGGCAGTGTTTTGTCGCTATCTAATTGCCATCCGTCTGTAGGTTTGTGGTAGTGATGAATGCTTAAAGAAACACTGGCTCCACTTGGCGAATAGTATGACAGTGAATACGGTTCTTTAGAAAATGCAGCTTGGCAACCTCCTGGCGTTTCTCCAAACCAAGCTGTTCTGAAGTTAATTATATTATTACTGAAAGCTATGCATGTTATGCGAAAATGTAGATGCATGGCATTGTCAGAGCTCTATTAGAGCCTGAGCATTATATATTGTTATTTCCAGCTGGAGGATCTCCCGATGGAGCTACTTGAGCACATCCTCTTTGATGCCATTATATCTGAAGTGAAAGATCGGAAGATCCTCAGAAGTGCATGGACAAAGTCAGGTGATCGTGTGGTGGAGCGACTTAGAAATGTCTGTTCACAATGGGACAATGTGTTGACTACAAGCTCGTTTCGAAGCAGGCTGCATGGAATTATCGACAGCTTTCGTGAGTTGCTGAAACTTACTAAGTGGCTGCCTGTATTGGCAGTGGTTAAATCTGTTGTACAATTTTGTCGTGTCTTCAGATTTGTGAAGACTTGGAAATCTCCTTGTCTTGTTATTATTTGATGTTTGCCATGAAATAGCAAACCAGGTTGCAACCGCTATCCAGCTACATGTGTTTCTGAAATAATTCATTTTTCAGCAAGCATGTTGACTACTGAAAGCCAACATGCTAAAGCAGTTAGTTAGATAGCTCTATCTAGCCACTTAATGCAATGTCGTAAGCAAGCAGTTCTCAAATGACTAGACAAAGTCACTGCTGGCGTTCTCCGGCACACATGGATTCCCATCCAATGTGATTGTCAACAACCTGTTCAGCGTATTAGATGGACCTACTTTCGGTAACAGGTGTTGACGATGGCTGATGAAGTTTTTTAAGCATATGAAGTATTAGAAGTTATTATAGAGATATTATTTAGAATTCAATTATATGCAGTCATTTTCTATCTAGTTTTTACTGTTTCTCGTTTTAGCTCCGGTGAAGATTTGTTTCAGCGTTCTGTCGAAGAGTCAGTTCTCTCACTCTGTGACTGTTACAACAATGAACGATGAAGTTTATGTGTTGTGTCGTCAACCGCAGCGACAGGCTGCCATCGAAATCTATGCTCACAACGATCTACAGACAGTGAAGCGATCAATCCAGTTGCCCAGCGTAACCATGCCTTGGGATCTGGTGGCATGCAGCGTCAACAATTGTCTTTACGTTTTGCACCAGGCATCGCACGAAATTGCAGTGTTGCGCGTTTCCAAGAAAGGGCAAAAGTATAAAGTCTCACACTTCATCACTTGCTCGAATCAACTTGTCGGTAGAATGTGCGTAGCTGGAGACGGCAGGTTGGTCCTCTTCCAAGGTCCTGTCCCTTCAAAAATCAAGGTATATAAAGCGGATGGCTCATTAGAACACCAAATCCAGTTGGTGAAACCCATTTCATATCTGCACACTATCATTCCAAAGTCTAATGGAAATTTAGTCTTGATGGAGAAAACAACTCTCACAGAATTTGATAGACAAGGAAACACCTTGTACGACTACAAGAAACCATCTGGAGAATATCTTTATGGTGCTATCGACCAGTACGACAGAATAGTTGTTATTGATGAGAGTGGCGATGTGCGACTGGTAGATTCTGAGTTTAACTCCGTAAAGATCAAATTTCAACTGGATTGCTACCAACATAGTAATATTCAGTTCTATAGAGTGAGTTACAACAGGAAGTGGAATGAGTTTGTGGCATTTGAAACTGCTGCCTTTTGTGATGGTGATGCTATCCAGTGTTTGACAGTATTGAACTTCACAGAAGGAAATGTTCCAAACGATACACAGAACAAGGAAAAACGGAAGTGAACATTTCGGTCCGTAAGGGTAGTACCCCACTCGGATTACTTTATCCGTTATATAAATGAACTGCCTTGAAATTTTCCATCTGCCTGTGAACTTCTGAAGTCTAAATTTTGATGATGGA
Organism: Aporrectodea caliginosa; assembly: GCA_020284085.1. Taxonomy (NCBI): domain Eukaryota; kingdom Metazoa; phylum Annelida; class Clitellata; order Crassiclitellata; family Lumbricidae; genus Aporrectodea; species Aporrectodea caliginosa. The sequence continues at coordinate 3,986,399 of JACEVL010000150.1, read as the reverse complement.
CAAAACAAGCTCATTTACATTTGCTTCACGAAACCTGTTGAACAGTTTCCTTTTTGCTCTTCAACTGCCTTGCACGTTTCATGTAAACAATTTGTTCCTTCATATTTTCATGAAGGTTGTTTAGTTTATATTTCTGTTAATACAGATGACAAGTGTTACTGTTAAAGATAATTTCGTTCTTGCAAACTTGTCTTTTTTTAGCAGGAACGGACTGGGCTGTAAAATGCTATCTGGAAGCTAGAGTTCAGGGGCCCATCCATCCTCCATATTCTCCTTTTCTTTGGGTGGCATTATGGTGCTTAAGACCCTTTGGGTCCGGTTTGGACAAAAAAATTACTGCAAGTTGAAACTGGAAAGTAGGTCATTGTTACAGATGTCGTTTATGGACGAACCCTAATCCTGCTTAATGCATTGATTTCGTGCCCATTGCTTGTGGATAAAATGAATAGCTAAAGAATGTTGTAAATAAAAATATTTCTGCGTTGGGCGGCCATGCACCCACTGTTCCAGACTCCCAGGCAGACCACAACAGCTCATTTTTTTCCTGAAGTAGTAAATACTAAATAGGACAAGATTAGCAGAAAGTCTTGTTTTGTCAAACAGAAGTGAAACAGTCTTATTTAGTAAAACAGAAGTCAAAAACCTCTAATCCCTGCCTGCATTCAGTATTCTACCCTTAATCCCTGCCTGCATTCAGTATTCTACTCTTAATCCCTAACTGCATTCAGTGTTTTACCCTTAATCCCTGCCTGCATTCAGTATTCTACCCTTAATCCTTACCTACATTCAATATTCCAATAATAACCTAAAATTCGCTTTGATGGAAGCATAATGTCAAAAGAATTCTCAAAAACGGTAACGAGGGTCGTAGTAAGAGGGTTGCAGAGAGGACAACTGGCCGAAAACCCCGATATATATATATATATAAGTTAGCCTCAGCATATGAGGGCTGGTGTCCAGTCCTCTCCCTGGTTGCATGATCTTCCCACCGACATTGTACTGTCAGAGGACTAATTAGGGCCTATCAGAAGCGTAGCCAGACTTATATTCAAGAGGAGGCCACTTCACAGACCATTGGCAAAATTCTGGTTATTGGGGTCATTGGTCAATAGAAGTTCGAGTATATAAAGACAGCAAGAGGAGGCAACTGCCTCCTCGTGCCTCCATGCATGTAGCTACGCCTATGGGGCCTATAGTTGATCATGCTAGGAGCGCAAGTGGAATAGAAATCTCGAACCAAATTGCACTGACGGGGATTTGAATAATCGAAATCTTGGTTGACAGTCAAACACGCTTAGGATTCATCTTCATTTACTCATTGTTCAAATCTAAGAAATGCGATAAAAATGCTAGTTTTAATTATTCCTCCGATATCTAACATGCTAGTTATAGGCTAATTCCAATGGAAGGCTTATGTAGGCCAACCGATAACGTTTTATGCTGTGAGTTCAGAGCTACAAAACGGTATATGAAATTAATATTTTTAATACTATTTATAATAATTATTGCATCGTTTTTTATTGATATTGTGGTATACCGGTACCTTTTTACTTTAGCGTGCATTGTTGTTGCAAAGTGCGGCTTTTCGCGCTAATAAAAAATTACTTGTTTAGATTCTGCCATTAAATTAGGGTAGCGCTTTATAAATCTTAATTTCCAATTTCCGCCCCGCAATACTATGACGTCACGACATTCTGTGTAGCGTGACGTCATAACGTCAGTGCAACAAAGATCTTTGTAACGACCAACGACCTAGAAACGACGCCTCTTCTATTCAATTTAAGCAAGTTTAATTTTCAATTTAGGCCAAATATATATCCAGAATTTTCGAGACCGTAAGTTGCTGCAAAGATACAACTGAGCGACTTGACACAATTGTAGTAACACTTAAAGGTACTTACGGTATACATCAAGCGTCGACTGGTCGTTTTCTTATAGGAGCGTTCTCGACTCGCCGTTTTTGAATACGTCCACGTAGGCCTATATTCGTTTATTTCCGTAACAATAATTGACAGTATACGGCTACTTGTGGTTGAGTTTGTTATACCATTCTTGGGATAAAGTTCATCGAGCCTTTATCAGGTAGGGGGAAGTTATTTGCCCTTTGTCGAAAGTTATTTAGGGCCTAATGGGTTTCACTGCAGTGGGCAGGGGCCATGGAGGACGTGAAACTCAATGCCATGGACTGCTGTGAACAGAGCGGCGTCTGCGGCTTGAAAGTTTACCAGAAAGGAAGCAGGAAAAGTAAGACATTTAGAAAAGTCATATTCTGCTAAACCAAAGATCGTGAAACTTCACAGATAGCCTAAATTGGTCGTCAGTTTTTTCTAAATTATTTTAAATATGGCATTGTTTTTCTCCATGTAAACTTCTGAATCCAATTGTATTTCAGCAGTTCCATCTGCTCTTCTCTTTGGAACAACGATGTCTAAAAAACGTAAGCCTGAGGATGCTGAGGGAATGGAGCCAGACAGTAAGTTTGCTGCAAACAGAATTTACTACAATGACAGGGATTATTCGGGGGGGGGATACGAGTCTGCCGTTTGGCCTTGCACTGAATGTCACCAAATTTTATTTTTCTTAAAGTTAATGGATTAAATCAAGTGAGTTATAGCCTAGGCTTACTTTTACTTAATCAAATGACCTAAGGGCTTATACACGCTTAAAAGTAAAACAGTCCAACATCTACGAAACAATGTGTTGACCGAAATTATATTAGGCTATATTAGATCCGATTATGTGGAAGAGTGTGCGTGCAATTTATGTAGGTCCATATCTATTATGCACATTTTGGACGCTATATAAATTCTGATTGAATGCTATGTATAATGACACTTAATATAATTATAGCGCTTTTGAGCAACGTATAACAGGGCTTATATTGTATGTATGACATTGTATGTATTCATATTTGCAAGTGTTTATGTATTGTATATGTATGAATTAATGCTGTGAATGTATGCATTTCGACTTTATAAAGCGCATTTTAGGAACGCCTTAAAGGCGCTGAGAACATGGCTGTACAAGGGAGGTTAACAGGAGGGTATGAGTGTCCACTGTATCCGTTTCTATATGTGCGCATGCAGCATGCATGCATGTATATATTCGGAATTTGTTAGTGACTTCTTTGATTCTTCAAAGATCGTCATGGCAGTGTTCCTGCTTCATCAAGCAGTGACTCGAGTATCTCTGCATACTGTAAGAACATTTGGCTAAATGCATATTCGAATGCACCTCAAGCCGCCGCGTAGGGACCCTGGGCAAGTCTTTCACTCGCAATTGCTCATGCGCTTCGGCGTGAAACTCCGATTCAGTGTCCACACTGTAGTATGGAGCGCCTACGAGTAGAAATCTGGAAGGGGCGCTATAACAAGTGCTCATACATACATAAATATGATGTATTAGTCTCTATAGAGGCGGTTGTTACGGAAGAAAGTTACAACTGTTAACTCAATATAGAGCACTGCCATTGTAGGAGATTTTTAAAAGAGAGTATATAAATGCCATTTATATACCTAAACATATGCAATTTATCAAATCAGTGAATTCTTACAATTCTGTTGTAGCTGAATTCCAAAATGAGAAACAGGCAAAACGTGCGCGGTTAACAGCGCCCCAAGACACAACGGTAAGTTTCTTTGAAGTTAAACTTTACAACCAGATGGTATTTAAACCGTCGGATGTTTGAAACTATACCATTCAATATTATTATACTAAAAGAAAACATTTCTTTCAACTGATCAGGGCAGTGGCTGGAACAGACAGTTGAGCATCATAAGTTTTGTCATTCAATTCAGGGTACCTGAAATCATAAGTCTATCTGATCTATTGAGATGTATACAACCTAACGTTCAACCTTCTTCAATGAATTCTATTAGTTTTGTTTTCGGAATTCCACTTAAAGCGAACAGTAACCATAAATTTTATTGAACCCAAGTGTAAAACAACGAAAAGCAAGTAGGCCTACAAAAGAGAAAAAAAAACAGAAAAACAACAAATGTGACAATTCATGCTCATTTGAGAAGCAGCAGATTAGGCCTACCCCAAAAGCTACAAATGGCGTAACTATTGCACAGAGCATTTTGTTCGATCAGAACTTGAGATTCAAATTGAAAATGTAGCCACAAGATTGAAGACACGATCTAGTTGCAGCATGGCAACCTTATGGCGTTTCTCCAAAACAAATCTAGCTGCACGTTATTGTCAAACCTCTATTAGAGCCCATTTGCTGTATTATTTCCAGTTGCTGAATCTGCCTCTGGAGCTACACGAGCGCATCATTCTGGAGGCAATTGTGTCCGAACTTAAAGATCGAAAGATCCTCAGAAGTGCCTGGACAAAGTCAGCTGATCGTGTGGTGGAGCGACTGAGAAATGTCTGTCCACAATGGGACTCTGTGTTGACAACAAACTCGTTTCAAAACAGGCTGCATGCAATTATCGACGCTTTCCGTGAGTTTGCTGAAACTGACTAAGTGGCTGTGTCTGCATTGTGCAGTAGTTCACAAGTCTTGTACAATTTTGTCATTTCATTGAGATTTGTCAAGACTTGGGAAATTAGTCATTAAGTCGTCACCTAGTACAACCGTTGCCCGTTCATCATTCATTCATTCTGGAAATTTATATAGCGCCTCTTCAGAAGCCTACTAAGAGGCGCTCCTTGTCTCCTTGTCTTGTTATAATTTTCATGTTTGCCATAAAATAGCTAACCGTGTTGAAACGTGCTACCTAACTGCTACTAGCTATCTAGCCATTTAATGCAGTGTCGTAATATCATCATACAACTGCTGCCCACCATTGTTTAACCCTTTAACGACGAGCGTATACTAAAAGCGACTGGGAAACCAATGCAGCTCATCGTTAAAGTGTTAAATGCTATTAGAGTCATTAGAAAGTTCATCAGTAAGCAAGTAGTTTTTAGATAACTAGTCAAAGTCACTGCTGGAGGTCTCCCACACACATGGATTCCCATCCAATGTTGATTGGCGACAACCTGTTCAGCGTATACTAGAAGGGCGTGCTTCGGTAACAGGCGCTGACGATAGCTGAAGAGGTTTTAGAAGTATTTAGAAGCATTTTAAGTATTAGAAGTTAGTATAGAAAAATATTATTTTAAATTCAATTGTATGCAGGCGTTTTCCATTTAGTTTCTGTGAGGTAACTGTTTCTCTTTTCAGCGCAAGTGATGATTTTTTTGAACCTTTTGCCAAGGCGTCGATTAGCTAATGCTATTGCTGTTGCAACAATTGACGATGACGTTTACGTCTTACTACATCATCCGCAGCAACCGACTTGCATCCAAGTCTGTGCTATCGACGATCTGAAGACAGTGAAGAGAACAGTCCCACTGCCTGGCGTAGCAATGCCGTGGGACATGGTGGCCTGCACCGTCAACAACTGTCTTTACGTTTTGCACCAGACATCGCGTGACATTGCAATCTGGAGTGTTTCGAAGACCGGACAACAGAGTGAGGTCATCACCTGCCCCAATCAACTTGTGTCTAAACTATGCGTGTCTGGAGATGGTCGGTTGATCCTCTTCCAAGGTCCTGTCCCTTCGAAGATCACAGTATACAACACGGATGGTAGCGTACAGCACCAAGTGGAGTTGGCGAACATCATTACATATGTGCATGCAATTATTGCAAAGTCAAATGGAAATGTCGTCGTGGTTAAGAAAACACATCTCACGGAATTTGATCCGGAAGGGAACATCGTGCACGAATATAAGAAGCCGTCAGGTGAATATATTTACGGTGCAGTAGACCAGTATGACAGAATAGCTACAGTTGATGAGGGAGGTGATGTGCGCCTGCTGGACTCTGATTATAACTCTGTACATGTCAACTTTCGATTGGATGCTTTCCAGTTCAACAAGCAGCTCTATAGAGTCGCTTACAATAGGCAGAGGAATCTGTTCGTGGCCTTTGAGACGGCTGCCTTCTGTGATGGTAACGCTCAACAGTGCTTGACAACCTTTAGCTTCACGGAGAGCATTGTTAGGAAAAAACCAAAAAAGAAGCAAAACTGAAGTGAACAATGGTAGTAGCCGCACTCGGCTTACTATAGCTGTTAATTGAATGAACTCTATTGAAATGTTATATACGCCTGCAAAGTCAAATTTTGATCACTGACAGAACTATAGTTCATTAACACTTCCTTCACGAACCTGTTAGACAGTTTCCTTTTCGCTCTTCACCTGTTTTGCATGTTTCATCTAAACAATTTTCATGAAGGTTGTTTATTTTTTTGTTAACACAGATAACGTAATGTAGGCTAACTGTCAAAAGATAATTTCAAGTGAAACAGTCGTGTTTTTGTTAAGCTGAAGTGAAACTTTATCTTGTTTTTGTTAAACAGAAGTGAAACGATATCTTGCTTTTATTAAACAGAAGTGAAACAGTCTTGTTTTTGTCAAACAGAAGAGAAACAGCAAACACCGTACACGGACGGCGCTTAGTCACAGAACAATGAATCCTCTAACGGCCTAAAATGGCTCTGGAGTCTGGGCAGACAATGCACACCACCCAAAACCTTACCGTAGTCACCAATAACGTTTAATCGTCATTCTGATGTCCATTTGCTTCATAATACATGCATAGAGTAAGACCAGGTGACGTCAAAGGTCATGTCCGCCGCTAGATGTCGTTAGGCACTCGATACCACTTTAGCGTTGGCGGGACTAGATCGAAGAATCCTAAGCGCCTGCTGTGTGCGCTCTAGACCACGAACCAGTTTGCTTTTCGTTCGCCACGGGGCACGCAAAACAGGAATAAATCGTTTGCTTTCCATTCGCCAGAGGACAGTACTTGAATAGAGTTGCATTCTTCCAATTTTGTGTCCTAAAACACAGACGGAGCAAAGTATAGCACACTATAATAACTGAGCTAATTCTGAGCTGAAGGGTAGCCATGGTACAGAAGTGTTAGCGATTCCATTTTCTTACCCTCGGCCTATCTGAACAGGTGGCCAGTTTTCTTCCCTCACCGTCTGACCTTCCAACCGACATTGTACGGTCATTGTATATAAGTATCAGAAAATGTATGTGGCGCATTTCAAGTGCATAACTAAGTATAAATCGTACTAATTTTGTACCTAATTCTTATTATTGGGTATTTATTAAGTTTCAATGTCTAAAGGCCAGCCACCAATCGATGCCGCTGTGTAATTGCGATTGAAGGACTTGCTCAAGGTCCATGCATAGTAATAGTCTCCGCGTTACTGTGTTACTGTGCTCAGCTATTCGGCTACCTTGTCCCACAAGTTGAGTTCGTTTTGGGGAGCAAGTGGTCCAGTGGAGCAGAATTGTTGAGGCATCTTTCCGCCCTGTGGGGCATCTGAACCTCCGAACTACGCGTTGAAAGTCCCGCAACTTAACCATTAGGTTATCATGTCCCCGAAATGAAGCTGAATTTCAAGGTGTTTTTTTTACCAAGGACCGCATGGAAAACTACATGGAAGGTTACCATTAATCCCTGCCTGCATTCAGTGTTCTAATACTGACCTAAAAATTCGCTTTGAAGGAATTCTGTCATAAGGTTGCTAAAAACGTTAAACAGGGTCTATAGCCACAGAGAGAGTGCAGAGGGGACAGAGGTCCTTAAGTGCAGGTCTGAGTCGTACAAAAAACTGAGGAAGAAAAATAGTACTTAAACGCTTATCGTTTTAAAAATGGGACCTGTAGCTTAGACCTTATGCGTGGTTTGGGGTGCAGATTTGTGCCTTGCACCCGAATGCCGAAACCCCTAAATGTAGCCTAGATGGAAACGTTTTTCTATAGTGATCGTGTGGCCTTGACGCTTGACCCTGCTCGTTTTCCAATGAATTGATGGGATGACATCCTTTACCACCGCTGCAATTTTTACTCTAGCTATGCGTCACTGACACTATATATGCACATGTAGACTCTCGCGACCCCAGAATGAACTGACATTTCAATATGTCTTTCCTTCGACAGTATAGCTTGAATCGTGGACCGTCTGGACCCTATAATACACTCCCTGTCTGCAGGCTATATTCCGCCACTACCCTACCTGTGGTAGTGCCAGTCCCAAGCCTGGAGAAAGGAGGAGGGCGACACTAATCATCTTTGTTATGGCGCAGTGTCGTTAAACAGTAACCAAGAGGCTATACTCAATGCTCTAAGATCTACATAAAAATTCGCTTTCGGGGAATTCTGTCACCAGACCTGATAGAACAAGAGGCCTGTCCAGTTCGTCATTAAGTCTTTAATTCGTGACAGTCACGTGCTTGGTAAATTCGGCGTCCTTGAAATGGTTAATGAG